>JAESUZ010001904.1:0-226342 GCA_017311185.1 Proteles cristata cristata | reverse complement strand
AGCCCAAGTTGGATGCCCAACTGACTGAGCCACCCAGGTGCCCTTTAAATTGTCTTTTTTTTTAATTTGTTTTTATTTTTTGAGAGAATGAGAATGTGAGTGGGGGAAAGGGACAGAGAGAGAGGGAGAGAGAATCCCATATCATGACCATAGCATGATCTGAGCCCACATCAGAGTTGGATGCTTAACTGACTGAGCCTCCCAGGTGCCCTAAAATTGTCTTTCTAAAGAAAGCTGTAGAGTTTTCACACTTGCTGTAATTACTAATGTATTTTGGTTTAAATCTCTGAGTTTCTATGGGCTTTTTCTTTGTTCTACCTGTTCTGTTTTTTTCTCTTTTTTTCCCTTCATTTAGATGTATTTTTTAATTCTATTTTGTCTTCTTTTAGCTTACTGTATGTTCTTTTATTTTGGTTTAGTGTTCTCCCCAGAGGTTATAGTGTGCATTAAAAAATTGTATGTATTTTTGGGAGAAAGAGAGGGAGGGAAGAGGCAGAGAGAGAGAGAGAAAGAGAGAATCCCAAACAGGTTCTGTGCCATCAACACAGAGCCTGACACGGGGCTTGAACTTACAAACTGTGAGATCATGACCTGAGCCAAAACCAAGAGTTGGACACTTAACCGGCTGAGCCACCGAGGCGTTCCTTTAATGTGCGTTTTTTACTTAGTGATATTGATGCTTAGCGATGTATCGTGCGATCGCTTCCCAGGTGGTGTAAGCAGCTTGGAGTACTTCAACTCTATTTCCCTTTCTCGGCCTTTCTGTTCTAGAACTGTCATGATTTTAATTCTCTTTATATTTTAGATTTCACAGAACACATTTAGATTTACCCATGGATTTATTTTTCACCTTCTCTTCATTCTTCTGTTTAAAGAACAGCTTTTAAAGTTTCCTTTAACGTTGCGGGTCCGCTAAGGACCTTGTCTCTCAATAGATATTTATTGAACTGTTTGGTTTCCGCGTTGGTCTCTGAAGGGTTTTGCCGTGTAAAGCACGCGGGGATGGCGGGTGTTTCCTTCGGCGCCGGGAGAGGCCTTCCCCTGCCTTCTGACGTCAGCTGCTGTGTGGGGGACATCAGCCGTCCTCCTGGGGGGCTGGTGACCGGGCTTGCCCCCTGGCTGCGCCCGGCTTTGCTGGCCTGCGGCAGCGGGCTGGGGGCGCGAGGGCGCTTGTGTTCATTCGGCTTCGCTTGCGTGACATCTCTAGCACCGTGGCTCGATGGCTTCCGTTTTGTAAGTTTCAGCCATCCTACCTCTGGCATTGCTCTTGCTTTATTCTTTTTTGCTTTCTGGGGTCTCAGCTATGATCACGTTAAACTCTTTCACCGCAGTCGGTACGTTTCTGTGCTCTTTTCTGTGTCTGCCGTATCTTTTTTCTATGCTTAAATCTGGACGGTTTCTTCTGACGTATCTTCTCATTGCTTGTTGTCTGCCCAGCCCTGTGTAATCTGCTGTCACGCCGCCGAGGGCGGGGGGTTGCTTCTGCTATTTTTAAATCCCAAAATTTCCATTTGTCTTTTCAAGTAGTATTTAGGTCTCTGCCAAAATTTGCAATCTTGTCTTTAAGCCGTTGAATACATTAATCATATTTAAAGTCCATTGTGGTTTTTTTTTTTTAAATCAAGTAATCTCTGCCCCCGGTGTTAGTCTTGAACTCGTGACCTTGAGATCAAGAGGCGCACGCTCCACCAACAGCCTGCCAGGAGCCCTCTAAAGTCCGTGTTTGATCACTCAGTTATCTGTCCAATCCATTGTCTATTGTTTTTCTTTTTAATTTTTTAAATGTTTTTTTTTTAATTTTTAGTGTTTTATTTATTTCTGAGAGAGAGAGAGAGACAGTGTGAGCAGGGGAGGGTCAAAGAGAGAGGGAGATACGGAGTCTGAAACAGGCTCCAGCCTCTGAACTATCAGCACAGAGCCTGATGTGGGGCTCAAACCCACAAGCCGTGAGATCATGACCTGCGCTGAAGTCGGATGCTTCAGTGAGCCACCCAGGCACCCCTAATTTTTAAAATGTTTTTGAGAGAGACAAGGTGCGAGTGGAGGAGGGGCAGAGAGAGAGGGAGACAGAACCCGAAGCAGGCTCCAAGTTCTGAGCTGTCAGCACAGAGCCCGATGTGGGGCTTGAGCCCACAAACTATGGGATTGTGACCTGAGCCAAAGTTGGACACTTAACTGACTGCGCCACCCAGGTGCCCCATACTTCTTTGTTTTGTTTTGTTTTGTTTTTTAATTAATTTCGAGACAGAGTGTAAGAGACTGAGCCGAGGCCTGGTCCGCCATCATCTTGCACACCTCCACCCGCCCACAACACTGCAGGCCTGGCCAGTGGCTTCCCAGCACTGCTCCCTCTGACACAGGCCATCCCTTGCTCTACAAGAGGTCTCGTCCAAAAAGGCACATGCTCCCCCAGGGTCCTGTCAGGAAGGTGGAGTGAGCAGGGGAGGTGCAGAGAGAACAGGAGAGAGACAGAACCCCAAGCACAGAGCCCAGTGTGGGGCTCAAACCCATATACCATGAGACCATGACCGAAGTCAAGAGTCAAATGCTTAACTGACTGAGCCCTCCAGGTGTCCCTAAAATTCTTAGTTCTGGGTCAAGTTTGATTTGCTTGTGTGTCTGGTGATTTTGTTTTCCTTTTTGGATTTTTCCCCCCTTTTTTGTTTTTAAGTTTATTTTTGAGAGAGAGAGCAAGCGAGCGCACACACGAGTGGGGCAGCAGGGGCCCGAGAGCAAGGGGGACAGAGGTCTGAAGCCAGGTCTGAGCTGTCAGCACAGAACCCGACATGGGGCCCAAAACCCACAAGCCGTGAAATCATGGTCTAAGCCGAAGTTGGACACTTAACCTACTGAGCCATCCAGGTGCCCTGTTTTTTTTTTTTTAATTTTTAAATGTTTATTAATTTGAGAGAGAGAGAGGGTACGTGTGCATGTGTTGGAGGGTACGAGAGAGAGGGAGAGAGAATCCCAAGCAGGCCCCACTTTGCCAGCGCGGAGCCTGACACTGGGCTCAAACCCACAAACCATGAAGAGTTGAAATCAAGAGTTGGATGCTCAACTGACTGAGCCACCAAGGCGCCCCGTTTTTGTTTTGTTTATTTGTTTTGAAGTTTATTTGTGCAATCTGTATACCCAACCATGGGGATCAAACTCTTGTCCCTGAGATCAAGAGCTACCTGCTGTACTGACCAAGCCCACCAGGCGCCCCTGTCTGCTTGATTTGTACTGAGTGGTGGGTGTTGTGTACGGAGTTAAGTATGGAGATTATTCAAGGATGCATGATGATTCTTCCCCCAGACAGGATGTGGGGCCCTTGGGAAGGCAGGCCTGCAGAGGTCAGGGCAGTGTTGGGGGGGTGCCCCAGGGGTATAGTGCTCCAGCAGGCTGCCCACCCAGGGGCTGTGTCCTGCCTCGGGGATCTCTGTTCCGGGGCGGGGGGCGGGCTTGCGGGGCATCGGAGGCTGCTGGCCCCAGCCCTCCTCCAACACAACCGCCAGGTGCTCACCTTGCCTGCAGGCTGGCCTGGGAGAGCAGGGTCTGTGCAGGCGGAGGGGTGAAGATGGGGGCACTGGGAGCCCACACAGCCCATCCCTGCATCTGGCCGCCCACTTTCCTTCTGCGGGATGGGGGCTCTGGGGTGCCCGTGCCGTGCCCGGTGTGCGGTTGGCTGGGGAGGAAGGGTGGCTCTGAGCATCCCGGTGACCTGTGTTCGAGGACAGGAGCGGCTCGCTCCCCCGTGGTGTCTGGGAAGTCTCTGGGGCGTAGTGTCGGCGGCGCAGCCCGTGGGCCTCCCGAACAGCCGTGGCCCTGCTCCTGCCGGCCCTCCTGCCCCGGTCCAGGCCCCGGGAGGGACCTCCGTGGTCATGCCCAGTAGGGATGCGGAGTGCATGTGGCCGAACTGGGCAGCCCTGGCATCAAGTGTCGGCCATGGAACCTGGGTGAGGGGCCTGGGGGCAGGCACAGCGCCCAGAGGTGGGCACCGTGCTGCTGACTGGGGTTCAGTGACAACGGGGCAGGCGCTGCCCGTGAGGGCAGGCCCCTTGGGGACAACCAGGGGGCATCTCGGACTTCCGAGAGTGGTCCTGGGGGAATGGGCCCCGGTGCCCAGCCTGCCTGCAGGAGCAGGGCAGGGTCTCTGGTCCTAACCCAGGCCCTGACGGAAGTTCACTGCCTTGGGGGACACTCTTCTTGGCCTGGGTGGGGGGCCCCCCAGAGTGCAGGGATCGCTCTGTTGGCATGAGAAAGCCAGGAGGGTGGGGGCTTCTCCTCTGCAGGATATGGGGCTAGGGTGGGTCTTGGTGTTCCGAGCAGCTTGGCCCTGCTCTCCTAGCCTGTGCTGGGCCGGAGCTGCTGGTGGCTGGGAGAGCAGAGTCTGGGGACCCTGGGCCCATCACCTCTGTGCACCCGAGGCCCCACTTCTCCTTGTGGGGGCCTCCGGGACACGAAGGTGGGAAAGGCTCTTTTCCAGGAGCCGGTGGGTGGGCGGGCAGGTGGCGGTACTGTCCTTGGAGCCCTCCGGGCGGTGTCCCTGCAGGCCACCCAGCTGCCCGGGTCCTCATGGGACCACGCTGGAGCAGACCGAGCCTCTAGGGATAGGCCTCCCCATGCCCCTGGGGTCCGAGCTGGAACCCTTTGTCCTGCTCTGCCCAGGGAGGGGTCCCTCACCGTCCTGGAGCAGGATGGGTCACGCGGCCTCTGGAGGGCCGTGCTTCTGCAGCTGCTGGGGTGTCGGGGCTTCCGGACGGTGCCTGTGTCCACAGGGCCCTCTGCTCCTTATGGCCCTCCTGCTTCCTCGTCCCCTCTCTTGGGTCCGTGGGAGGTGGTAGTGACCTCTCCCAAGGCCTGTTGACAATGACCCATTTACCAGTAGGGGCTCTTGCTCCCAGGCAGGCCGCCAGGATCTTGGGGAGCGGTGGTGGGTGGAGCCCTGGCTGGGAGGGCCTGAGACACCACCATAGCTGGACCTTTTATGGAGCCCCTTGGGCCCACGCTGGTAGCCTGGGCTCTCCGTGCTCATCCAGGTAGCCTTCCACTGACGAGGTCAGGTCTGAAGGGACAGAATTGATGGGATTTGCAGAAGAAGTCTGTACACCCACGGACCATAAATCCCAGTCTCTCATCCTTAAGTGTCCAGTTATTTTGTCTGTGGACTGGGAGATTGCCGAGCACCCAGGGCTGCCCAAGTCTGGGATGGGCCCCCCTCCCCTGCCCCAGGCCGGTGGGCGGGGCCGCCCTCTGAGCCCGGGCTGCCTTGGACCCGCCCCTGCCCCCAGCGCTCGCTGGCCTGTTTGCTGTCATTCTGCGGGGCTCTGCGCTTTCTAAATTAATTCCGGAGCTGCTGTGTTTCCTTTTCACAGTGTATCCCGAGCTGCACGGATCCGTGATGGGCTCTGGCAGCTTTTCTCCTAATTGCCCTTTCCGCATCGGCGACGGAGCGATTAAGTGGCGGGGTGCGAGCGGGAGCGCGGTGGGGTGCGGCAGCCTCAGAGAGCGCGGTCGGTGGTGCGAGCTGTGCCTGTGGCCACCGCCCCGCAGCCCAGCCCTGCGGCAGGCGGCCTTGGGAGGGCTGTGGCTGTGTGGCAGCAGCAGGCCTGAGCTCAGCAGGCGGGGCGCGGTGAGGGACGGGACCGCCTTCCCGACAGGCCCTTGGGGGAGTGTGTGTGCCTTTCCAGCAGAGACCTCTCGTGGAGGGAGGGATTGTCTGTGTCAGAGGTGCTTCCTGACCAGTGACCAGTGTGCAGGGAATCTGCTGGCCAGGCCCGCGAGGTCGTGGGCAGGTGGAGGTGTGCGAGATGGTGGCGGGCCAGGCCCCAGCTGAGCACACCGTTGGCTTCATCCACCAGTGCTGGGAGATGCTGGGTCACCGGGTGACCTGATGGCTGGTCCCCCATCCAGCTGTTGTCCAGGGCCTCCTGCAGCTCTGGGGGGGCCTGGTCCTTGGTCGCCTAGGGGCAGGGCACAAGCCCAAGGGAAGAGCACGCCCTCCCGCTGCCAGACCTGCCCCCCGCAGTGCCTGGACTTAAGGGTCCAGCGTTCCTGCCCTGAGTGCAGTCTGCCTGCGCCCTGTGCTGTGGCCGTTGTCCCTAGAGGCACACTAGCGGTGGCCCGGTTGGGGCCCTGCTAAGTGACAGGCTCTTGCAGAGATCAAAGGGCAGAACGTTTTGAATGAACAGAAGGAAATAGGCCTTTAGCCAGAGAGAAGCACCTGCGGGCCCCCCAGAGCGCTGTGAGCCCTGAGCGCTCAAGCTGGCTGCAGAGATGGGGGTTGCAGGTCGCCAGGCTCCATTTCAGGGTTTCTGTCCCTCTCCCTCCGCCACCCCAGCTAAGGCTGGCTGGGAGGGCTGGCAGCTCCCGCAGTCAGCGCTGCACAAACCTTAGGGGCCCATGGCCGACCCTGCCGTACAAGTTCCCCCTGCCGGGACCTGTGACCACAGCTCAGAACCGGGTGTCTGTGGCTCCCACTGGTGAGCCACCCTGTCCCCAGGGGTCCCCACCCACGGGAGGCCAGAGACCCACCGGATTCAGCTGGCCCGGGGCCTGGCAGTGGTGCTTGTCTGGGCCTGCTGCGTCTGGGGGGATGGGCTCACCCCACTGTGTCTGGAAAGACAGGCTTGGGGTGTCGCGGGAAAGCCCGAATGTGCGGAAGGCCAAGGGAACCTTTCTCTGTGCCAGTGTGTTGCCTGGGTTGGGAGCTCGGCGAGGAGCCAGGACAGGCCCTGGGCCCTACCAAGCCCCCACGGGTCTGGGGTGAGCCCCGTCCAAACCTGTGGCTGTCCAGAAAATCACCCGATGCCACGTGCTCCCATCGTATGCGCCTTGCAGAGGTCTGGAATGTGGACGTGGGTCCAGCAGCCGTTGGGGGCTGGTGGGCGGTGGTGCGTCCTGAGCCTGTCCCTGCAGCCGCCGTGAGACCGGGTGGTCTGAGAGCAGCTCCCAGGGGCCAGTGGGCCTCTGCGCTGTCACCGCCTCCGTCTCTCCCTCGTCCCTCCCTCCCTCCCTTTCCTCCTTCCCCTGTTCCCTCTTTCCACCCACGGAATGAGCAAGCAAGAGCAAGCAAGCGCTGAGGCCTGTGTCTGTAGGAGGAGCCCCCTAAGGCTGTCCCCTGGCCTCACGTGGGCTCCAGCAGAGCCTCCCTTATGTGCAGCCACATGGCGCTGGGGACATCGCTGAGGCGCTGCCTCTGGCTCTGCTGCTGCATCCTGTGCTGTGGCTGGAGGGCCCACCAGCAGTGCGAGTCCAGCTGCTCCCCTGCGGTCCCCTCCCCGGCTAGGCCCGTGTCACTGCGCGGCAGTTTCCCCGTGCATGTGAAGCGGGGCCCAGCTTGTGTATGCCTCCCCAGGCGGTACTGGAGCTAGAGGCCCCCGACCGAAGGCTCCCGCGCCGCTGTCTCCAGATGCCGTGGCGAGCTATCCCTGGCCCTGTGGCAGCCGTGACGGACCCCCAAGCAGGACTCAGAGTGAGTGAGGCCAGGGCACAGCCACTGCCCGTGTGCTCCCCTCCGTGGGCCACTCGCTGCGCCCATGCCATGGCCCTGTCACGTGGCGGTGGCCCCGAGGGAAACGGGGATGCCAGGAGAGGGCCCTGGCAGTCTGCGTTTCATGAGGGGGACACGTGAGTGGCGGCTGCTTTTTCTAGAGAAGTTCTTTGCCGCCTCCCCGGCAACCCTCTGTCTTTAACCCTGACACAGAGGAAGCAGGGGAGGGACCCTGAGAGAAGGCCTGGCTATGGTGTGCTGTGTCCTTGCAGGAGCCCCCAGGCCCAGGCTCCGCGGGGAGCTGGCACCACGGGCCCCTGTGGGATGCGGCCAGGCCCTGCCCAGGTGAGGTCAGGCTGGAGGAAGGGTCCCCAGGTCTGGGCCGGTGGCCCTCATAAAGCTGCGGTTCCCTGGGGGCCCAGGCTGCTGCATCTGCTAGAGAGGCTCCCCTCGCTGTGGGCGGGAGCAGGGGGTCCCCGGAGGCGGCAGGCTCCCCACCTGTGGGCGGTTCGGCTCTGTCAGCCCCGCGCTAGACTCCCTGTCTCGCTGTCAGCGCCCACAGGGAGAAGAGGGCGTGGTCTGCCCCTTTCCCGCACCCAGGAAGGGGAGCCGGCCCGTTTCCCACCTCTCATGGTGTCGAATGTGGGGTGTCGTCCATCTGGGAGCAGTGGGCACTTCCCAGCACTTTCTGGCCCACCCAGAAGCCCCGTAGCAGCAGCTACCAGGTGGGGTAGATGGGCCTTCATTTCCCGGGCCAGGCTCTGCCCCCTGGGCTGGACTGGCCCAGCTCGGACGTGGGCTCCCGTGCTGTTGGTGGAGAGTGGACGTGGCCCCTCACCTCGCTGGTGGACTTGGGAGCCATGTCGTTGCTCCCCAGAGCCTCTGGTCTTCTGGGGTTTCAGCCTGGCTGTGGCAGTGAGTGCCCTTGTACATGGTAGGCTGGCCTTCCTGTCCCTGTCTGGCCGGGTCCCCAGGGGGAAGGGGCTGCGAGATGACACTGGATGTTTGTGAGGCCAAAACCACACGTTAGCAGGCCCAGTACGGGGTTAGGTGTCAGCTGGCCCCCGGTCCCCCCCGTGGCCTCAGGCCGCTGCGCTGGGCCCCTGAGCCCTAGCTGCGGCATAGGTGGGGCTTGGGCAGAGACCATGGCCCCCTCCCGGGCCTCTCCTGCGGGGCTGGCTTCGAGTCCTGTCCCCTGGCAAGTGCGGGGAGGAGGTGCTGGGGTCAGCTCCGCGTTTCTTGCCACAGGGGTCCCAGCAGGCAGCTCCCACTCTGTGTCGTCCCACCTGGGTCACAGGGAGGACAGGTCACCAGCGCCGGGCCCTGCCAGGCAGCCAGGCCTGCAGCAGGGTGGAGGAGAGCAGTCGGCGTTAGGCAGGCAGGACCGCAGGGTCATCTGGGCCCCGTGCCAGGCACAGGGTGGGCTACCGTGAGAGGAGTTGGGGCATTTCCTGTGGCGCTGGCCCTGAGCCCCCGCAGCTCCGAGTGGGGAGAGCCCCTGTGGGGACCGTGCAGTGCCCCGGGATGGGGCAACGAGTGTGGCCACCACCTTGCCCGGCATGTGCCCTGGGGGCCCTCCGTTCATGGCTCTGCCTGGGGGGAGGCTCACCTGCCAGGGGTGGAAGCTGAGGGGCTCGCTTGGCTCTGGCCTTCTCCCCAGTGTGTGGCAGGCCCTGCCAAAGGTCTGTTCTGCGGTTGCTTTTCTTTTCTTTTTTTTAATGTTTTTATTTCTAGGAGAGAGAGAGAGAGAGACGGCATGAGCAGGGGAGGGTCAGAGAGAGAGGGAGTCACAGACTGAAACAGGCTCCAGGCTCCGAGCTGGCAGTCAGCACAGAGCCCGACGCGGGGCTCGAACCCACGAACCGCGAGATCATGACCTAAGCGAAAGTCGGACGCTTAACCGACTAAGCCACCCAGGCGCCCCTCTGTGGTTGCTTTTCAGACTCTGTTTTCACTCTTCTTACCTTAAACCTCTCACCTTAAACTTCTGTTGACCTTGGCTATACGATTCTACGTCAGTGGTAGATGGACCTCAGGCCACCAAAGCCACGGGCTGTGAGATGGGCATGCCCGGCTCGGTGTCTGGCTGTAGACGACTGACCTGAGCATCGTGTCGTGAATCCAGTGAGTGGGCCTGGGGACTGGTCCCCGTGTCCTGGGGGCCCCGCAGCACGGGACCCAGAGGGCTGCATGCAAGCAGGAGCACCGGTTGGCCTCAGAAGGGTTGAGGGACCCCCAGGGTCACTGATTCAGGGCTGGGCTCTGAGCCCAGGAGGGCACAGGCCTGTCCCCTGACGTAGGGCCAACAGGAGGCTGGAGCTGAGCCCCCAGACCCGCCACATGCCATGGATGGACTCCGGTGCTCCTGAGGGGCGCCGGTCACTCTCTGACACGTGCGTGCCTGTCTGAGGCGCTCGTGCTCCCCGCATGCTGTCCTGGGGTGCTGGGGTCCTGCGTGGCCTGCCGAGCCACGGGGCGGTTTGCCCTCGGTCCTGTGTGAGCGGTGGATTCCAGGTGCCAGGACCCCAAGGACAGTGGGCAGGTTAAGGGATGCCTGGTCCCAGGACATCCTGTCCTCACTGCTCTGACCGAGGTCAGGGGACAGGGCGCCAGGGTCACGGCAGACCTCAGGCCGCGGGGGGCAGGGCCTGGCGCCGGCCAAGGCTGCGTCAGGGCGGATGCTCTTCCTGGCACGCTCCCAGCCTGGTGCCTTCTCTGCTACGGAGGGTCGCAGTGGGTGAGCGTGTCCCCGGCACAGAGCCACTGAGTGGAGTGCCCTGGCTGGATTCCGCTAGCTGCCTGCCACAGTGCCACCATGGCCCTCCCAGCATGTGGGGGGTGCCTCCTGGGCTTCCCTGCCCCCTGTGCCTGCAGGTGGGGGGGGTCAGAGGTGCTCCGTCTCCCCCTTGCTCTTTTAGCACCAGGGTTAGGAGGGGAGGGATGACCCACCCCAATAATCTATAGCGACTGTCACGGAGCAAACTACTCCCATTTCATACAGACGGGTCAGGTGTCGGCACGATCGATGGCTCACGCACAATAATTATAGGAACTAGCGGCTTGTGTTGCTTGAGTGAGTTTAAGAAGAGTAGGGTCTCAATCTTCCCTCTAATAGGGCCCTGACAGTCTGTGGCGGCGTTGGCGCCGCGTCTTGGGCTGACAGTGTCGTCATTAAACACCAGGTAGTGTGGGACGACAGCGAACGCGGCCCGCTGGGGGACAGGCAGCTGACAGCCCTTGTTTGTCATCGCCGAGCCGCCCACGCTCCTCAGGCTGCAGGGCCGACGGCTGCGCGGTGACGTATGGCCTGTCGGGCTGCCTCTGTGATTTGATCATCGCTAACTGTTTGTCAGTGGCCCGTCCCGGGCTTGGATGGTGGCGCTGCAGAAGGCTGGCGGCGAGCGCCGGCGGGCCATGGGGCGCATGTGGGAAGCCAGTGGGGCTGGGTGGGCGGCTGCCCCTCAGACTCCCTTCCTGGGTCCTGGGGTCCCTCTGGGGCCCCTACGGCACTGTCACAGAGGGGTGCACTCTGGGGTCTGGGCTGGTTTGGCCGGGGCCCCCTCCTACAGTCTGGCCTCTGAGCAGAGGGGGCACAGAGCCTGCCTGCGAGCTTCCCCAGGAGCCTGCAGGCGCGCTGGCGTCCGGTGGCCCTAGGGTGCAGAGTGGGGACATTCCGGGTGCCTGGGAGGGTCTCCAGCTGCCCTGGCTCCTCATGCTTGGCCACCGGTGGAGGCGAGGGCCCAACCATCTGAAGGCAGCGGGGCTCTTCCAGCACTGGAAGTGCCGGGAACCATCAAACACAGGAAAAGTGGAGTGATTTATTAGACTCATAAAAATTCATACTTTGTGATTCCAGTCATCCCACCACCACAGCTTGTTAGAGCTCAGCCCCGGCAGCTCCCGCCGGGTGGGCGCTGGGCGGGGTACGTACTGCCTCTGCCGCGGCTGCTGTCACGCCTCGTTTGGAGAAATGGACGGGCCCCTGCGAGCACATGAATAAGTGCACAAGGCGGGGGCCCTGCCCCGGTTCGGCTGTGTTCTTCTGGTGGGCGCACGGGGCCCGGCCCTGTCACCTGTGCTTCCTTCAGGGCAGGGTGGATGGCAGGGCGCCTGTGCCGGGGCGGGTAGGGGTCTCTGGGCGTGTTTGTAGCCGTCTTTACGGGGCGCAATGATGAGTGCCTCCTGACAGCCGTTTTCCAAGCTGGTGTCAGTGGGCATCGAGCTCCTCTCCTGTCCTTCCCGAGGGACCCTGGCCAGGGGTCCCCTGGCCCAGCGCGGACCTGCCCTAGCCAGGGCTCCTCCCTACGTCTGTGCCCCGAGGGGCCAACGCGTACTGTCGGCCATGCCATGCTGCGGGCTTTGTGTGTTCTGTGTGGAGGGCACCGGGGGACAGAGGCTCCCCCTTCTGATGATCTTCCCCTAGAGCCGCCAGAGCCAGCCCTGCCCGGGAGTCCCCTGCACCCAGCGGAGAGGCCTGGAGGCCCGGAGGCCGGGGTGAGAGGCTGGGAGCCTTGTGGGGCATCCGCTTCTGTCTGCTTCCCTCCCCGCACCTGCCAGTGGCCGCCTCAGCGCCGTGTGGCCGCCCGCAGGGAGCTGGCCTCTCCCGGGCTGGCGGGAAGTGGTGCTGATCAACGCTAATCTCCTGCACCGCCGCCCGCCCAGAAGGGCTGTGACTCTCGCTGACTGCTGCAGGGGTGCCTCTGGGAGCAGCCGATGTGGGGCCTGGCAGGGGGTTGGGGAGCCGCGCACTTCCTAAGCCCCTGCATCTGAGGCAGCGGCTGGTGGGGGGGCTGGAGGTTCCCTGAGCACCCCAGAGTCCAGCCAGGGGGTGTCATTTGCGGGGTGTTGTGGCAGACACTGCAGCTGAGCCCGGCCACTGAGGGGCCCGGACAGACAGGCGGCCGATCGGGGAGGAGGTCGGGGCTGCTGACCAGAAGGACACGTGCTTCTTGGCTCATTAGAGTGTCCTCTGCGGACGGGGCTGGGGAGGCGGCACGGGCCCCCTGGTGCGCAGGGGGTGGGGCCCCCGGCCCGCAGGGCCGCCCCGGGCGCTCTGGCACAGGCGTGGGCCTTGGTGTTCTTTGCCTCAGTGTGTGCTCTTGAGTGGTCTCCCTCCCCCGTGAGCCCATTTTCCCTGGGGGCGCGGCGCAGCTCCCCTGGGGGGTAGAGAGGCGTGTGGTGGGATGCGGCTGTCCCCCACCCACCACCTGCCTCCTAGGGACCCTCCTGCGCAAGGCTTGGACCCTCAGGGCCCGAACACCCTCCCTGTCTGCTGCCTACCCAGCTGAGGCCTCGGGAGCTTCCGTAGAGAGTGGGTGTGTCCACCTGGCTCCTCAGCGGGCGTCTCACCCCAGAGGGGGCTGCGGGTCTGGGGCAGGGTGAGCCCAGGCCAGGCGGAGAGCCATGGGGTGGGCACAGGCCACTGCTGCTTGCTCCTGGGAGGGCGGCCGCCCACGGAGCTGGAGCGGGGGGTGCCGGAGGGCTGCCCTTCCAAGATGATCCGGGCTCCGCTCCCTCCTCTCCCGGCTGCCACCGCCCCTCCTGGCGGGTGCCCCGCACCCCTGCTCCCACAGCAGTAGCACCGCTGTTGGCATGGGACCCGGCCTGGGGGCTCCTGCTGATGGTGCCAGCCGGGAGCAGGCCCAGCGCCCTGGCCTCTGAGAAGAGCAGTCCTGGGACCCCTCCGTGGCACCTGCCGGCCAGAGCCCGCACCCCACAGGCCTGCCTCTGGCTGCGTCCAGCAGATGGCGGGCTCCACAGAGCCTCTGGGGTGGCCCGCCCCTCTTAGGAGTCGGACCCTTTACAGCCCCAAATGTGGCCCTCGTCTCACAGTCTCCAGGACTGTGGGGGTCACCGAGGGGACAGCTCAGATGACGTCGTCTTTCAGAAGTGCCTCGAGAGCGGCCACCCCTCCCTGCCTGCTCTGCGGCTGAGTGGGGCTTGGGGCGCACCCCGCGGGCTTCTCCTGGGCCCGCACCCCGGCCTCACCCCGGGCAGGCAGCACTGCCCGTCACTCCGGTCCTTGCGGGCACTGACCACCGCCGCCAGGCCCAGGGCAGTGCCAGCGGCTCAGGTGCATGGCGGGGGTTCGGACCTGAGGACAGCGGTGCGTGTTGAAGGCCCCTCAGAAACGTGTGCCTGCTCATCTGTTTACATTCCTGTGGGCCTTTTCCCGGGAGTGGGTGCACCCGCTGTGAGGACGGAGCTGGGCTCTGCCGGGCCCGCGGGGTTGCTCTGGCACATGGGTTTGTGTCCACTGTGCAGCACCCGCCTCCGCCCCCAGGGAAGGTGGGCCCTGTAGTGCCTCCTGCTGCTGAGATACCAGAGGCCTCTGGGCTGACCTGCACCTCACCCGCCCTCGCCCCTGCCCCTGTGCCCACAGCTCATCGAGTGGCTGGCTCTTTGGTCAGGGCGGGAGGGAGGGCAAGGCCCTGGAGGGCTGGGTGGCGGTTTGAGCCGGGTGCCGGGAGCCTGCCCGGGCCCAGGCCCGTCCTCCGGCCGGCTCTCTGTGGGCTCCCTGTTGCCCACTCACTCTCCAAAACCGCCTGTCTTGCTTGGCCCCGCCGGCCCTCACGTCTGTCCCTGTCGCGGCCCCTGGCGTGGTGTGGCGTCTGAGAGCAAGGTGAGGCCTCGGCCACAGGAACCAGCCTGTTGCCAACCGCAAGGCCGTGCAGGGGGGCCCCGGCCCCGTGCTGGCCAGCTGCTCCGTGGGCCCCCAGGAGCCCCCAGTCCACCTCCCCCTTCCTCCATGAGGAGCCAGCACCCTGCTTGCCTAGAGCTGCTCCCTGCTTTTCACCATCTTGGGTCTGTGCCCGTGCTGTCCTCTCTGTTGGGACCCTACACAGGCCCGTTCCAGGCCGGCGGTGTCACTGCCGGGGATGCTCGTGACGGGTCCCGCCTGCCGTGTGCACCTCTCTACACCCCTGACCACCCTCGGCTGCTGTCACAACTGGAAGTTGGCTGCTGATCTGAGAGCCTTCTTGCCGGACAGTGTCTGGGGCCTGCCCAGGGCAGGGTCTGTGGGGCGCAGGTGCCCAGGCACTCGTGGGGGCCTCCCGCCCCCTCTCTGGGGCACACCAGAAGCTCCACTGCCAGGTGCTGTCCCGTGTCTGTGCCGAGGAGGCCAAACTGGTTTCCATGGCGTGGCCCCCTACCTCCTCTGGCCCCTCCCATCTGCCTTAGGCCAGACCTCCCTCTCCCAGCGCCAGGGCCTGGGCTGGTTCGAAGTCGGCACCGCATCAAAAACCACGGAAAGGCTGAAGAAGCACCTTTCAGGCCTTTCAGAGTGAGTTTGGCTGCATAGCGGTTGTCGGTAGTTGGCACCCATGGGCCCTGGTCAGGGGGGGAGCCTCTGTGCTCATTTAGGTTGGGAGCTGTGGGTGGCCTCACGGGAGGTAGGTACAGGTGTGGGG
Organism: Proteles cristata cristata; assembly: GCA_017311185.1. NCBI lineage: Eukaryota > Metazoa > Chordata > Mammalia > Carnivora > Hyaenidae > Proteles > Proteles cristata. The sequence continues at coordinate 211,456 of JAESUZ010001904.1, read as the reverse complement.
GGGCACTGTGGGCGACAGCATGGCAACAGGCCATCTGGGACCTGAGCCAAGTGGGAGTGGATGGTGGCTTCTGTGGCAGAAATCCCGTGGCTTGTGAAGCGCTGAGCCTCGGCGCGGCCTCTCAGAGCTGTCTGCAGCCGGTTCGCAGGGGCTGAAGCGTCATCGTAGCTGTTGATGAAAAGCAGATCAGGCAGAGGAAGTGGATCTCCCTGGACTGTGCACTGAGGAGCCTGGGCCGCAGAAGGCCCTCGGCCCCACGGCTCCCCACCAGCCGGGCTCCCCACCCTCAGCCAGAGTGGTCTCTCCACCCCACACTGAGCCCCGAAAGGCCAGGGGTCTGGGCCCCCCTCTTCCAGGAGCACGGCTTGGGTTCAAGGGTGTATGACAGGCAAGCTGGGTTCCGCCTGCGGGCTCTGTCCTGAGGGCTCTGTCCTGCGGGCTCTGTCCAGCCCTGCTCCGCTGGCCCAGGTGAATTCTGTGCCAAGGGACCGGTCACTTACTTTTGCTCAGCTGCTCTTAGGCTTTGCCTCCACCAGCAACTCCCCCCCACCCCCTTCACGGTGCCAGAGGCTCAGGGAAGAGGCTTCTGGAACAGGGTGGGAAGCCAGCTGTGGACAGATCTGCCATCTTCTTGGGGCCTCCTCGGCCTCTTGCTCAGGTGGCCTGTTTCTAGAGGCCCCGGTGCCCCCGTCTATGGGTTGTTGTGGGGCGAAGACCCGAGGCTGGTGGATGGGAGGCCATGGGGCCAGGGTGGCATGGTCCCTGCCTCTCCCTGCCAGGCCTTTCCCCAGGGGCCCGGATGGCGGGGTACCACAGGGACACTCGCTGGCCCTGAGGCTGGTGGCCTGTGTGGGGAGCAGCCTCCCCTGCTGGCTGCTCACACCCTCTGGCAGTTCTTTGCACTGAGCTTTCATCTTCTCCTTATTCATTAAACAATTCTGAAATCAGCAACTCATTTTCTACCTGGTTATTGCCATTTGAAGTTCCATAAAAATCTGAACTCCGCCTCAACTCGTGCTCAACAGAGAGAGGGAGCCGTGACCTCAGTCTGATGGGCTCTGCCATCTGTGGTGGCTTATCTGAGGAGGGGGCCAGGGGAGCTGGGATGGGGCAGGGCCGCTGGGCTGCGGGCCTGGGAGGGGCTGGCGTGCACCCCGTTCCCTCGGCTGGATCACGGAGGGCGGGACGTGCTGGGGGCAGGAGCCTGGCTGGTGGGGCCTCCATGGCCTCCCTCCCTGACTGCACGCCTGCCTGCTCCGTGCGCAGGAGGGCTCCTGGATGCAGCCTAGTCTCCCCCACCCTGTCCGGGGCTCCTGAGCTTGGGGCCAGGGGGGGAGGCCGGCCCCTGGGCCGACTGCAGGCGCGAGGGCTCCGCTGATAGATGGGCTCATATCCCACTCAAATATGATGCCAGCAGTTTTTCTGTAGTTCGTCTTCCATTGCGGTAGTAAAGTTTTTAATTAGGAAAGCTAATGAGATCGATTAGTCATTAGAAGTGACCTCTGCACGGCAGGGCGGAGAGGGCTGTGTGTGTGGGCCTGATAACGCGGCGCCCGGGCCTCGTTGGCAATAAAGGCGCGAAGGGTTTGATTTGAGTGAAATGTGCCACAGGGAATACATCATGCGGAGAAAAAAAATTACAACCCTGGGAGCCTGTAATGAAGGGAATTAAACCCACATCCTATCTAAATAACATGATTATCTACACAAACCCTCCGCCAGCCAGGAGGAGTGGCAGGCGGCTGGGGCAGCCTTCCCAGCCGTGGGGTCGGGGCGAGGCCTGGGCGCGCGAGCCGCAGGGAGGAGGTGGGGTGTGCCTCCCGGCCTGCCCTGGGCCAGGGCCTTGCTCCCTCCCACCTGAGTCTCCTGGCCCCCAGTGCCAGGCACACTTTTAGGATCCCTGCTCCCCGTTGGCCTGTGTGTTCTCGGCGTGGGCGCCCTGGATGGTTCTCTCCAGGGTCACTGCCATGAGCCCTTCCGCTGCCTGTGCCTAAACTGCCTGTGGAGGAAAGATGGGGACCAGGAGTGACCTGCAGGCTGGGCTGTAGGGGTCAGAGCCCCACTGCGGGACAGGGCGTGGCCTGCTCTGCCCTCCCCTCCCCTCCGCTTCTCAGGACCGCAGTGGTGGGGACCTCACAGGTGCCGGTGTGAAGAAATGACAGCGGGCTGAGTGTTTAGGAGGAGGGCTGCTTTATTTGTGTTTCCCAGAAGTGAGAATCGGGCCCTAATAAGTAGAATGCAGTAAGTTAAGCAAAAAATTGATTTCACAACAGGCCTGCACTTTGCAGGAGTGTGTTCTAAATACAGCTGCCTGGTAACTTGAACGCAGAGTCCAGGCCTTTGGGCATGGGGGGCGGGGGACTTCCTGGAGGAGGTGGCAGTTTTCTACATCTGCAAGAGGGGAGCAGAGCTGGGCTAGGCCTGGGCTTCCCTGTGCTCAGGATGAAGGGGGTGAGGCTGGTGAGTCAGCAGTGCCCCAGGCAGGAGTCCAGCTACAGAGCCAGGGCTATGTGGCTCTAACGAGGCACCGCACATCCCAGAGCAGCTGGCGGTGGCTGCCAGCGAGGCCCTTGAGCCAGGGTGAGGCGCGCTGTCCAGATGCAGGGGTGGTGGTGAGGTTAGCTTGGGCCCCGGTGACTTAGAGGAAGGCTCTTCGTTGGAACAAGCTGTTATTGATTTTCTGTGGTCCATCCTTGCTTGTAAGACCTTGAAAATTCAATTCAGCAAACATTTAGCTATTGACGCCCACTGTATGCGAGGCTCTCCCCTGTGTCCCAAGAGTGTGGGGTGCTCAGAGCTAAGGATCCACTCACTTTGGTCACTCAGCAAATCAGGTGTCCCTGGTGATGCCATGTCGCCCTGTGGTTTTGCTGAGCTTCTGTTTCTCCCAGACTCCCTGGAGCTGCTGCACTTGGAGGGAGGGAAAGACAGAGAGAGAGAGAGAGAGGCAGAAGGGGGAGAGGAGGGAGGGGGCTCTCCCCTGTTGCTGGGGCGTCTGGCCCGGCCTCACCCGGATTTGCCACAGCCCCCTTTGGTGGGCAGCTGCTGTGCGTCCCTGCGTCAGCCTGGTGACCAGAGCTGTGTCCTGCCCCCAGCAGCCTTTGGGCCTTGAAGCCCGTGTCCACCTCTGACAGCGCAAGGGGCCCGCACCGTCTCCTTGGTCCGGCAGCAGGCATGGAGCCTCTGGGTGGGGGGCACTCGGGAGGGCTCTGACCCAGGCTGTGTCCTGGCCTTGCTTGTGGGTGGATGGGCACCCTGGCAGAGGGTGAGGGGACCCCTGAAGGAGGGGCTCCTCCGGCAGCCGGACAAGGGGACACAGTGCTTGTCCTGCTAGTTCCCGGCCCGGGGTCCCCCGGGGTACGGGCGTCCTGGTGGGCTGGGCAGGAGGTGATGGAGCCGGGTGCTGGCTCGGGGGCCTGGCTCTAGGCTGCAGTCTGCTAGGCCTCGGGCTCTGAAAGATGATTTTTAGATGCCGTCCGTGACCGGTAACCACTCCTCACGGGCCGGTAGCGGAGAGGTCCGCATTCGGGGTTGGGATCTGTGGGTGCCGGCAGCGTGCCACCTTGGGGCCTGGCGGAGCAGGCCCAGGTCCTGGAGCGCTGGTCTGTGCTGCCAGGGGAGCGGAGCAAGGCAGCGATGTGGGTTCGGGGCCGCCCTGGGGCCTGAGTAGCCTTGGGCTGCAGGGTCCTGGGTCTGCTGTGGTGCTGACGCTCTGGCAGCGAGACCCTGTGTGTTTTCCTGGGGGCCTCGCCTGGCACGCCCTCCCCCCCCTCACTGCCCGCCTACCTGCCCGTGGGATCCAGGTGGGTTCCTCGTGGCGGTGTCTCTGTGGATGGGAGCCCCGGGAAGCCACCCCCCACTGGGGTTCTGTGCAGGCCGGTTGGATGGGGATGAGACGAGGAGGAGCCCACAGGGGCCTGGGTCCCAGCGCCCATCCGAGCGGGGAGCTGCCCGAGAGGCTGCTGGCCGTGGGCTGGGGCATGGGAGGCTCGGCGCCCGCGCCCCGCACTGCGTTTGCTTTAATTATCTGGGCAGTTAGAGCCGTATATTATGCGAGCCGGGCAATTAGGTACATTCCTCGAAGCTGTGGAGAAATTGCCGGCTATCAAGTGGAAGGGAACTCGGGCAAAACAGATCCCTGTTAATTGCATGAACCATTCAGCAAAAGAGGAGCTGTGGTGTATGTACCTCAGCCCGCAAGACGTGATGAAAACACTGGTGATTAAATACATAAATCCGCGTGAGCGTGTGGTGGGGGTGCCCGGAGAGGGAGCCGAGCCCTCTGCACCCCCAGCCCCCTGCACCCGCTTGCGGCCCCCTCCTCACTGCCCCCTGGAAGCTCTGGGGACTTGGGGCTGCCCGCCGAGGGGCACCAGCCCGTGGTGCTGCCCTCACCAGCTGGCTGGGGGGCCTCTGCTGCCCTCCCTGCCCGTGTGTGCCTCGGCATCCCCAGTGCCCCGTGCCCCAGGACTCCAAGCCTGTGCCCAGCTCTCCAGAGCCTTGGGCCACTGGGTGCTCTGGGGCCCTGCGGGGCGGGGCTGGAGTGAGGGGAGAGGCACCCGGCTGGCCTGCACTGACCCCATGTCTGGGTTTTCCCTGCAGCGTCCAGCGTGCACACCGTGCGGACCCCTCCTACCAGCAAAGTGATCAAGACGCGCTACCGCATCGTCAAGAAGACCCCACTGTCTCCTCTCGGCGCCCCCCAGCTTCCCCTGTCCCTGCCCTCTTGGCGGTCACGGCGGCTCTCGCTGTCCAGGTAAGACGCCTCGCCCAGGCTGCTGGGGACCGAGCTGTGGCCACACACAGGTGCTTGTTCTCCAGCTTGCCGGCCGAGGAACAGGCTACGTTTTCTGTGTGGCGGCTTCTGCAGCAGACCCGCGGGCGGCCTGTGCGTGTGGCGTGCACTCGCAGGCCCGTGTGCAGAGACACACGTGCCGTGCGGCGCCGTCTGTAGGCGGGATGGCCGTGAGAGCCATCTGTCGGGACAGTCGAGGCCGGAACGGGTGCTGCGCCCAAGCACCCTTCATGGAGAAACTTCTGGTTAGAGTCGGGGCCTCTCTGGAGGCTGTGGCCCGACTTTCCATCGACACATGGGGCTATGGCCCTCTCCATGCCCCCCGCCACGGGTGCCGCCTGTACCCCCCTCCACCCCCCAGCGCTACAGCCTTGCTCTGGGCCGTTCCTGGCTGCGAGCGTGCAGAGTGGGGGCCGTTCACTTTCTTTCCCGGGCGCCCTGGGCCCGGAAGTGGGAGGGCTCTGGTGGGACAGCAGCATTCGGGGACAGCAGTTAGGGGTCCTGCTGTGAGCCTGCTCAGCCCTGGGGCCCAAGGAGGCCTGACATGGGGGGTGGGGTGGCAGCTCTGGGGGGTGAGTGGGAACTGGGTGCTGGCAGACCCCCTCCCCTCTGGCTGTCCTCTGGGAGCCCCTTCCTGGGGGAGCAGAGCCGGGGCTCCATGCAGCATCGGCCTCCATGTGGGTGCAGTGGACACTCTGGCCAGGGGCTGTGGGCGAGGGACTGTTGTGCCCCAAGGGGCTGGACTGCCCAGAACCCTGGGCAGGGGCCACCCTGCTAGGCCCCCAGGAGCCCGGCACCCCCCGGTCAGGGGCTGTGAGGGGAGGTTCCCCTGGCGGCCCGTGGCGGGACGATCTGCCCACGCAGCCTGCGGCCCCCTCTCCCCTCCCCCTCCCCACAAGGCTGCACTGAACTTGGCCCTGCTGCCGGTTTTCTGGAGGCAATAGCTGGAAGTATATTTTAAATTAATTTTACTGCACTTTTTGTAATATTTTTGTTTTAAATAGATTTATAAGTATCTTGGGGGCTATTTCTACAAATTTATGAAGATAATTTTCACTCTCTCGATAAGGTTAAATTTACACCTGCTATTTCCATATTAATTCACAGTGCTAAGTGGGTCTAATTTTCTTCCGTTCTCCTATCTAGTGAGCATGGCCTTTCCTAATGCAATTTCCCCCTCACTAAATCACTGTGATCGGGAGTCATGATCGAGCTAAATTAACTTAAATTAATTTACTTAATAAGAGCCCCAGATCATCGTGAATGAGGTTCAGATTTATGGATCTTGCTCCCGCCTCCCCTCCTGTGGCCCTCCCCCTGGGGGTGTGGTTGGGGGCTGGGGTGGCCCTGCGGGGGTCACTGAGCAGAAACGGGCGCCAGGCGCTGGGGGGCGAGGCCTACTAGAGGGGTGGCTGGGTTCACCCCCTGGGCCGTAGCCGCCTCGTAACCGGCCGGGATGTCAAGCCCATCAGGTGGAGAGCAGCCCAGTCGGCAGCAGGACGGGGAACGCTCCTGCGCCTCAGTGTGGGAGCTGAGGAGCAGGTGGGGACGGGGTGAGCGCACGTCCATATGCCGTGTGGGCAGGTCTGCGAGGTCTGACCTCGGCTCGGGTAGTTGGGGTGGGCTGTGAGGGGAGGCCCAGACCCAACCGCCCACGCTGAGCGGCCATGGCCTCCCCCCACACCCCGCCCCGGGCCACCTGCCTTGCAGGAAGGGCCACGGCTGGGTGGGTGCTCCAGCACAGGGCCCAGCTGGGGGTGTGGTGAGGACGCTGCCCTGGCCGGCTCTGTGCCACCCTCTCCCAGGCCGTGCTAGCGCCAGACGGCTCAGGTCAGGCTAACAGGTGCTCTAGCCGCTCCCCGTGTGTGCAGGCACGGCCGCGCCCCCAGGCTGGGTGCACATGAACTGAGGCCACGTGTGGAGGTTTTGCTTAGTGGGGTCTCCGTCCGCCCTGACCGTCGTACCCACGGCCAGGCCTCCAGGACACGCCCCGAGCACACAGCCCTGGGTTCTTGGAGGGCCAGGCCCCTGGGCTGCGTGGGCCTGCAGCCTAGGCTGTGGCGGCCGCTGAGGGCCGAGTGGCTCAGGTCCTGGGAAGCGTGGCTGCCCGCAGACTGGGCTTCCTTTGCCCGAGGTCACCTGGACCCGGGGGGGCTTCCTTCTCCACAGAGTGGCCGCCTGCCAGCTGCCTGGCCTTGCTGTTGGCTGTGCCCGCCTGGGCCCGGCTCATCCCGGCAGCAGAGAGGCCGGCGGGCACCCGCCCCCCTGCCACCGTCCGCTGGGTCAGGGCCGGGGGCTGCCTGTGTGTGGTCAGCGGGCCTAGCGGGCCTAGGGAGGCTCCGGCCGACTGTCCTTGCCTCTGGCCTTGACCTCCTCCCTGAGGATCTGCAGGCTCTTCAGCTTTGCCCTGGGTGAAAGGAGGGGCCGAGCTGGGGGCGAGGGCCGCGGGGGTGAGGGGGCAGGGCTCCTGCCGGGTGAGCCCGAGCCCCAGGCCGCGAGCTCCCCTTGGGGCTCCTGCTCTGGGCGCCCCTCAGGGTGGAACCCCCCGCGGGGGGCGTGCAGCAGGCCTAGAGTTTCAGCCGGCAGTGTCAGGGGCTGGGGGACACAGGTGGCACGTCAGGCAGGTGGCCCAGTGGCCAAGAGTGCGGTGTTGGCATGGGCGGCCCCGGACGCCACCTTCCCGCAGGCGCTCACCGTGGAGAGGCCCGGGGTAAGTGGGGGGGCGCCGGGGGGGCGTGCACACCGTGGGACCCAGGACGAGCAGGAAGGCGGGGGACAGAGCTCCCAGAGGCCCCTGGGGCTGCCTGGCGGAGTGGCCCCGCGTCCTGACCAGGGCCAGGGCGGAGCCGCTGGTTGCGGCAGGTCTCTCCCCCGCCTGGTCTGAGGGATGACACGGCCTGGTGAGGGGCTCCCACGCTCCGTCCTGTGCCGCCAGGGGCCTGGCGTCGGGTGCGCGCGCAGGCAGGTCGCTGCTGCTCTTGTCCCAGGAGGATGGGGCCAGACTCCCCGACTGCCTGGGACTGCGGGACCCACGGGCTGCGGTGGGGTCACTGCGGGACCACGGGAGGCGCGGCTGGGCCCCTAGAGCCTCATACCGCCGCTGCCCAGAACCGGCCCTGCGGCGTGGGGTGTCCTGGGGGGCAGTGGAGGGTCCCGCCGGGGCGCCGTGGGGCTGAGGCTCACACTGAGCGAGGGTTGCATGTTTTGTTCTCAGATCTGTGGATCTGCCTGTGCCCTCAGCGGCTCCCAGCAAGTTCATTAATCTGACCTGAAGCTGAAATGTGACTTATATCCCTAAACTGCCTGTCACTTTTTCACTCCTTCCAAATTCATTTGATGTGAAAGTGCGAAGTAAACAGAAGACGCTGAGCTTAAGCAGATGAGTCTGGAGGCCGCTCCGTCCCGACTACAAATGGTGCTGTCACAGGGGCTGCCGCGCACGCCAGCCTCACTTTATTTTATTTTATTTTAGCGCCTGTGCGGTAAATCTTAAGTAATCTCTGCGAGGTTTGACGAGGCTCAGGCCGCGAGTTTGAAGGCTCTGAAATGCTTCTCCAAAGTGACGTCTCATTAAGGACGAGTTCAGCTTGAGGATGGGCTGGGCAGCACCCGGGGGGCCCTGAGATCCCGTGTGCTCCCCTCAGGGCCCCCCGTCCCCTGGGACGCCCAGCATCCCCTCAGTGAGGCAGCGGGGCCCCCTCTGCCTTCTGTCTGCCCTGCCTCAGGCCGACTCTGCGTGTTTCTCTCGATCTGGCGGCTGGATGTCTGAGGTGATGGCACCGGCGCCATGTCCGGGCCGCAGGTAGCCGCTTCCTCAGCATGTCCTCGCGGGGCGGGCACAGGGCTCTGTGAGGGTGCCAGTCCCGTCGGGGTCCCCACCCTCATGACTCTGTCTCACCCTCAGCCTCCCCCAGAGGCCCACCTCCACACAGCAGCCCATCGGGATGAGGGTTTCAACGTAGGGATTTGGGGGGCACAGCAGTCGGTCTGCTCAGGGAGTATCTGCTGTGAGGGTGCCCCCTGTGAGGTGGGTGCCCCTTCTGTGTCATGACCAAGCCCCAGGCCCTGCTGTGTGTAGTGAGGACCCTGCTCGGCCGTGTGCACACAGGCCCCTCCCATCAGCCCAGGCCAGGACCTGTTACGGGGCTAGTAGAGATAACTGGGCACCCTTGTCCTGTGCCCGCTCCACTCACGGCAGGGAGGTAGGTGGTCAGGAGGCGAGCAGATAAGTGAGGCGGGGAAGCACTGAACACACTGAACCTGGGACGGACGGGGGCTCAGGGAGCCCAGAGGAGGCCGGTGTCGGGGGTGGGGGGCGATGTGGTCAGTGTGGGCCGCGTTGCCAGCCTTTCTCGGGGGCCTGGGGTAGGAGCCTAGAATGTTTTGCTCAGAGGGCAGAGGCCACCTGGAGGGTGGTGTTGAAGGTGGGGCCTGGGGCCCTGCTCCTGGGCTGGCTGGGGTGTGTGGGTGTGGCAGGGTGTGTGGGGCGGGGCGGGGTGTGTGGGTGTGGCGGGGGTGTGTGGGTGTGGCGGGGGTGTGTGGGCTGGCGGGGGGTGTGTGAGTGTGGGTGTGGGTGTGGCGGGGGGTGTGGGTGTGGGTGTGGCAGGGGGGCTGCAGCCTAGCTTTTCCTCCTGCTGCACCCCTTCCCCAGTTGTGACCCCTGCGTTCAGGCCCAGGCCCCGTGCAGTGGCCAGCCTTGCTCTTGACCTGGCTGGCATGCTCCTGGGCGTGCCTGCCTGCACCCTGACCCACCCTTCGACATGGGGTCTGGGCAGCCCTCCACCGTGCCCGGCCCCGGCTCCCCCTGCCCCCAGCTGCCCCGGGTGGGTTCTGTGTGTGCACAGCCCATACCAACAGCCTGAGAAGGTGCCAGGCCAGGCCCAGCTCTCACTGCCCATGAAAGTGCTGAGTGACCATCGCCAACGCAGCAGGATTTTGAATTGGTTCTGGTACAAATTAAAGTGTCTGGTTTGAATGAAGAGAGCTGTCCGGCTGATCTCACGCGGGAGGCCCCCTTTGGGCCTGGCCTGCTGTATGCAGTGGGCAGTTGGCACTGTCCTGGTTTTCTGACAGATGCGGGGGAGGCCTGGCCTGTGAGCGTCTGGGGTCCCGCCCACCTGGTGTGCCCCTGAAGGGGAGCGGGAGAGCAGCTCGGGAGGAGCCCGGCATGTGCCTCAGGGACTGCCCTCTGCCCCGTGCAGGGCTTTCCTTGCTGGACTCAGCGGTGGGTGCGCGCCCGCATGTGGTGGCCTGGGCTGCATGTGTGTGACCCCCAGGACGGCCTGTCCTGTGGGCCCTGGGGAGCAGCTGCTGTCCACTCTTCTGCTTGACAGTGACGGGAGAGCCCACGGTGGGTTGCTCACGGGCCCCTGACCCTCTCTGGCCGGGGAGGACAGGGCGGGGCCGGCACCATCCACACTCGGGGTTCCTAGCACTGATTGGGGCAGCCAGACCTGCGTGAGGTGGGGAGCTGCCGCCAGGGCCCAAGGTGGAGGCGCTGGGTCCGGGCCTGGGGCTGGTCCTGCCGGGGTGACCGGTGCCACACCAGCCCTCTGGCCCCTGTTGCTCACCTCCGCGTTGGCGGTCCCCTCGAAGGGCAGTAGGGACAGTGAGGGGAGCCGCCCCCCTGGTGTGAGCCACACATCCAGGCCAGGAGCTCCCATTACGTGATGACACCGGGTGCCAGGGGCTCCTGATGGCCCCACCGGCGGCCTCCAGGCGCTGCCTGCTGCAGCGGACGGCCTCCCACCCAGGCTGGAATTAGGGGTGGTTTGGGGTTGCGGCACTTAACTGGGTGGTACCCTGGTTTCTAGGCGTTGCAGTTCAGGTCAGGCCCCGGCAGGACAGGCAGAGGCCCCCAGGCAGCTCTGGCGGCTCCTCCCGGCCCTTTCCCTTTCTTCTTTTTCTTTTTTTTTTTTTATTTTTTTTATTTATTTCTGAGAGAGACACAGAGTAAGCAGGGGAGGGTCAGAGAGATGGGGAGACACAGAATCCGAAGCAGCTCCAGGCTCCAAGCTGTCAGCACAGAGCCCGACGCGGGGCTCGAACCCACGAACCGTGAGATCATTACCTGAGCCGAAGTCGGATGCCCAACCGACTGAGCCACTCAGGCGCCCCCCTTTCCCTTTCTGACCGCAATCTGAGGTCCGGGGAGGCGGCCCGGACGGGGTCCCCCTGCCTGTGTGGGAGCCGTGGCCCAGGAGGAGCAGGCCCTGAGCAGGCACCTGTAGAGCTGTCCTGGGCTGGTGCGCCCGCTGGTCTGACAGGCGTGGGCAAGGGGCTCTCCTGGGCCTCTCTGCAGCCACGCGTGTCGCCCAGGCCTGGCTGTGGTGAGCAGGACGTGGCCAGGCGCAGCTCGCACAGTGTGGAGGAGACCCCAGGAAGCCAGAGCAGGAGGCAAAGCAAGTTCAAGTGCGGACCTGGGACAGTGAACGCCACACCCTGGAGCCCATCGGGCAGCCTAGACTTGGCGGCAGATGTGCTCTGGCGGCCTGAGTGGACCGCGTGACGTCGCCTCCCGGGTATGCCCAGTACGTGCCTGACACGTCCGCCGCTGCTGACCGCCCTTGCAGCCCAGACACTGGGTTCTGGGGGCTGCTGTGGGGGTCGGTGTGCTGGGGAGGGTCAGGGCGGGCCTGGGACTGTCAGAGGGGGAGGTAGGAAGAGGAGAGTTCACAGAATTGTCATTAGTTTCTTGCACTTAATTTTTGGGGTATACATTTTGGGTAAAAGTGTTTTGGATGTATCATTTTGATCTACTTTTGTACGTACGACAGCGTTGCCGAACTTGTACGTGGCGCTGCAAAGATCGTGTTCTTCGCCTAAATTCACTGACGACGTATGTGTGGCCCCATCGGCTGTATCATATTTCCCTCTGTGTTCATATACGACCATTAGTGCGGAAGCTGGACACCTGCTGCCCCTTGCCCGGGCGCTGCAGTGTGGTCCCTGAGATCTGGGAGGGCTGCCTGGAGGCAGAGGTGGCGTGCAGCCCTGCGCTGGCTGACGGTTGCATCTCTTCAGCATCATTGAGGATGAACCCTGGCTCTGTCTTTTGTGACCCTGGTGTTTCGGAGAGCGGAGGCCAGGTGCTTTGTGCAGCAGCCCTGGGCTCGGACGCCTCCTCGGGAGGAGGCCCAGATGTGCCATGTCAGCAGCAAGGTCGTGGGAGTGCCGGATGGCCTGGGGACCCGGCGCCTGGCTGCCTGGTGCCGCGGGACCTGGCTGGCGGCCCGTGCGGCTCACTCCAGGTGTTGGTGGGGAGGCGCTGGCCCTGCTCGAGCAGCCCGCCCCCTGCTGGGCTTCACCCTGTGTCCTAGACCCTGCGTACCGGCTGGTTGGTGCCCCACCGGGACCCGCTGTCCCCTTGCTTGTCTGTTCACTCGCGTGTTTGTACTAGCGTGGCGTCAGATTCTTACTGTGTCTGACAGGCTGTGATCTGTCACCACGGTGGCTCGTCTGGCTCTCAGTCCGTCCCAGCCGGGGCTTCGGAGCCCCTCTGCGGCCCGAGTCCTTTCCACACGGGGCGCCTCATGGAACTTTCCCTCCTCTGGCTCAGAGCCAGCCGCTTGTCGCAGAGCCTGGTGCCTCGTGGTGCAGTGGCTCCTGGCTGCTCTCAGTCCCCCACAGCCAAGGGTCTCGAGGGCCTCGGGTGACCGGGGCACGTAGCAGGGGCGTCCTGGCCGGGGTGTGTCCTTGCCCCCAGCCTTGTTGAGTGAATGTGCGCGTGTGCGCACACAGCTCTCTCTGGGATTCATGCTGGGATTCTTGCTGACGCTGCCAGTTCCGGTTGGGCACGCTGCTTCCTTCTGTCTTCCTGGGTGTGTCTGTGACTCTACCCTAACAGGGACACCTGGTCCCCTGTCCTCTGTATATCCACTCACTGGAGCCTGATTTGTGTCCAGTTCTTCTCGGGTGACGCTGACGCCCAGGCTGGTGCATGAGTCTGAGTGTCCGGCTCTGAGTTCTGGCGAACGCCTGCCCCTGTGTGGCTCAGCCCTCCGTCAGCGTGGGGAGGTTCTGTCACCCACCCAGAGTGCTCTGTGCTGTCCCCGTCAGCGACCCACACCCAGGAAGCCTATTCCGCCTGTCCACACTGCGGGTTTGCAGACTTTCCGGGCTGGGTCTGCAGCACGTCCCGCCTCCGGCTCTGTGCGCCAGCACCTCGCTGCCCATGGCCTGGGCCCTTCCCCACCCCTGCTTGCACACGTTCCTCCCTGTGGATATGTGAGTCATGCGCACTTCGGGGCCCAGGAACCGACCCTTCTCCCCCCACTCTGCGCAGACCGTGCTCTCACCTCCCCTCGGTGCACCCAGAGTGGGGCTGTGGGGGCCCGGGGGGCAGGGTGTGACTCCACGTGAACTGGCCAAGCCTTCCCCAGAGCGGGGGGCGGGGGGGGCTTGCTGTGCCAGTTACGGCACATGGGGGTGCGGTCTCTCTGGCTTTCACAGTCACCGTGGCAGCACCTGGTTATGGTTTAATTTACGGTCCCTGACTGCCCGTGACATGGGGCACTTGTTTGCGGGCGTACGTAAGGCCATTCGGGCTCCTCGGCCCGTTTTTACGCTGGTTTGTCTTTTGTTCCTGAGCTACGGGAGCACATTTAATTTGTTTAAGGCTCTGTCTTCCCTGCCAGCTCAGGCTCCCCTGGGTGCGTGTGGCCTCGTCTCCTGCCCTGGAGGTTGCCACTGGGTGCAGGGGGCCCTTGGTCCTCCAGGGCTGTGCCCCTGTGGCTGCCATGCCGCCAGTCTCAGCCCCGTGTTCAGAGATAGGGACACTGCCCCCGGGGGCTGTCACCGGCTCTGGTCTCTTGTCAGCATCACTGTGCCCCGATCCCAGGAGCCTCCCAGGAGCCCTGGAGGCTTCGGTCTCCCTGGGGGACCTGGAGCTCCCCAGGGAACGCCTGGCCTTTCAGGGCTCTGTGGTCCTGCGCAGGGGAGTGCAGGCTCCCGCTTGCTTGGAGCCCTGTGAGCAAGCTCGTTCTCCACCATCGGGCATGCCCCTCCCCAGCCCGGCCCCCCCGCCCCGGCCTGCTCAGGGCACAGCCTTTCTTCCCTCCTGTGCCTGTGGGGACGCCCAACTGCCGCCCAGCCCCCTGCTAGGTACAGTGAGAGCTGGAAGTTTGGCCTGGGGGACAGAGAGTGGTGGCTGACTTGGCGCTGAGGCCCTGGCCCGAGAGGAGGGCAGGGCCTTCTGTGGGCCTGTGTGCTGGTGCGCCCCGGGCAGGGTCTGGGAGAGTCACCGGGGGGAGGGGGCCGGGCCCCACCCGCTTCCCCATGCAGTGCTGAAGCAGGTCTCCTCCGGCAGGTTTTTTAGAATTTTATTTTATGAGAACAGGCGGTTACGGCTCCCCAAGTACCGTAAAAGTTAATGTGATGGCCTCCCTGCGCCTGTGCTCATTTTTATAATTTTTTATTTTATGAAACAGGACAGGGAGCTTAGTGACTTATTACTATTCATTTCGTTTCAATGCAGTAAATATTGATTCAGTTGGGGGTTTTCAATTTAAACCACTCGGCGATTATATAAAATATTACTGGCCTCTGAAATTATGCTTACCGATCCCTTCGGCTGCTCATTAAGGAAGGAGTGCAATTGCAGGTCCCTCTGCCTTCATCATTCTAATAAACGGGCTGAGGTGTGCTTCTGCTCGGGAGGTGCCGCGGAAGCCGCTGGTGGGGGCCTGACAGCGAGGATGCAACTCTTAATTTGGAAGTCGGTTCAAAGCGCGCCTCGGTTATTTATTTATTTCTGTCTGTTTGAAGCAGGCAGGCCTTTCAGCTGTCAGCAGCCGCGTGGCAGCAGGGCTGAGCGCATCCCCCGGAGGCCGGGACACCTGCCCGCGCTCCTTGGCTCAGTGTGGGGAGGGCCTGGGGTGGGGATGTGGGCTCAGCCCCGATGGGCGCTGAGGCCGGGACACTGTCCGGGATACCTCATTTCCCTCTGGAAGCTCATCCAGAAGAGGGGACCTTTTCTCAGTGACGCCAGTGCCCAGCCCCTCGCTGCAGAGCTGGGCTAGGGACGCAGGACCCTGACGGGTGAGGTGAGGGCCCCTGGGTGCCTTCCTGCAACCCGTGCTCACGATCCAGCACCTGCCCAGTGTCGGACAGCATGTCAAAGCCTCCCCTGGGTCCCCCGTGGCATCTGGCCCTCAGGACCCCAGCAACGGCCAGCTGGTCCCTCTGGGTGTGGGGTCTACATGTTTGGTCCCTGTCCACACCTGTCCCTGTCCCCTCTGGGACCTCTAAGATGGCCCCGTGCGGTGATGGAGGACAGTGAGAGGGTCGGGAGTCAGGGTCTGCAGAAGCCCGGAGAGGCTGTGCTGGGCCGGGCCAGCACGGCGCCCCACAGCCCCTGGGCCCCTGGCAGGGGGCGCCTCAGCCCCGCTCCACACTCCTTCCTCCCCTGCTCTGTCAGGCGCTGGCACGGGGAGGGGGTGGGCATCGGCGTCAGTGCGGGATGTTCACGCGGGGCGGGGCCGGGGTGGGGCCGAACCGCCATCTCCCTGTCAGTCTGAGCCTCTGCCCTGTCTCCTTAGTGGTCACAAGACACCTGTGACCGGAGTCCCCCTCCCACGTGCCGTTTGTGTCACTGCTTCCTCCCTGGCCTTGGGGACCGCAGGTGTCTGGGTTACAGGCACTGTAGCCAAAGTAGATGTGCGGAGAGCACGTCAGAGGTGGCTCCCGGACTCTGTCTGTGGATGGCGTGGGTGGGGAGGGGCCCCAGGACAGGCCTGATGCCGAGGCCTCTTGGGACCGGAGGGTGGCAGTCACCACGGGCCCCCACACCCCTCCTCCCATTTGCTCCATCTCAGGCTGGGGCCTGCCCATCGTGTAGGGCTGGTCACCTCCTCTGGGCCCACGGTGAGCTGGTCCCTGGTATGTGTCCCAGAGGCCCATGCTGCTGGGTACGAGGCTCTGGCAGGGTCAGGGCCACAGTCGGGGCACTGGACTACTCCCCCTGGGACAGCCAGCCCCTTGGCTCTGCTGGTCTCACGTGTGTATGTCTCTGGGGTTCTAGCCTTTGGCCACTCTGTCTTCAGCCCCTGGCCTTCCTGTCCCGGCCTCCATGGGCCTGGGTCCCTCCCTTCCTTCTCTCTCTGTTCCTGCTTCTCTGTGGACGCGTGTGTCCCCGTGATGGTCGCATTGCCTGGCACTCTTGTGCCGTGGGGAGCTGCATCCTGGCGCCTCGGCCGTGCTGTGCGTTCAGAAACAGGGAAGGCGCGTCTCCCACAGCAGGAGGGAAGCCGGGACGAGTGGGCAGGGGGATTTCGGGCCTGCGTGCGCACGGGCCTTGGCCGTGGCTGTGAGGCGGGTTCCAGCCCCTCCTGCCTCCGCACCACTGTGCCAGCCCTGGTGGGTCAGCGCTCTCCAGCCACCACCCTCCCTCCCCTCCGGGCCGGGGGCGGCCTGTCTCGCCTGCTGTAGTGAGCTGTGTCTCGATCCTGCGACACACACATGGCTGCTTCGCCCTTTGGGAGTTGGCTTCAGTGGCTGAGTCCTGCCAGGCAGCCTTCAGGCCAGCCCGCTGGGCAGGCGGCGCCCCGTCCAGACCTCCCCCTTGGGAGCAAAGCCCAGGGAGGGCAGGACGCTCTGGGAGCTGCCTCGGCGAGCCCGCAGGCCGTGCTGTGGCCTCCTGCGCGCCAGCAGCAGCCGCGGCGGCCGGGCCTGGTGTGTCACCACAGGATGAGACCGTCCCTGGGGGCCGGGGGGAAGCTTCGTTCTGGAGACGGCAGGACTGTGGGCGGGGGGGGGGGGCCTCAGAAGGTCCTAGGAGCCCCTCCCTATGGGACGCGGGGAAGACTGTCCTCAGGCTGTGCCTGGGCCCCTCACCCACACCTTGCCAGCACCTAAGGCCCCCATGGGACGGCACTGGTGACCCCTGATGTCCCTGGAGATGAGGAGCAGAGGAGGCTGAAAATACTGCCTCTGACAGGAAGAAATAAAACGTCCTTGTCATCTAGTGGTGCCAGGGTGCCTTACACAATCAAACACCGTTTTAAATACCACTTTTATCCTGGTTTTAGAGGTAGTAGTAAAGCATCGCTCAGATAATCAATATCATATTTAACTCTTTGCATATATCAACCCTTCGGCCCGCTCTTACCCCAGAGCATGGTTCCCCTCTTGGGGCTGGGCCAGGGCCTGTGGAGACGGGTGAGGGACACATTGCTCCAGGGGCTCGGGGGGCACAGGAGAGCAGGCCCCTGTGTCCGCTGAGGGCTGGGGCGCACAGCCGCCGAGGACCACGGCCAAAGAGCCCCTGTCAGCATGTGCTTGCTCAGGCGTCCCAGGGCCCCGCCGTGGCACCAGCAGCCGCCCGCCCTGTGGCACCGCAGGTTCTTTGGGCAGGAGGCTCTGCAGGACAGCGAAGGCGTCTTTCCTGTGCCAGGGCCCTGGAGTTAGCCTCACCCCTGCCTCCCCGCTCCGCACCTCCCCTCCCCGCTTCCCTCCCCCACCAGTGTCAGGAGCATTGTCCTTAGGCATGGAACTCCATGAGCCCCACCTCCACTGCCCTTCCTTCTGGGCTAGGACTAGGGTCTGAGTTGCTGAGCCAGGATACAGGCCATCCATTCCCCTTGCCCCTCCCTCCCGCCTCCCCCTCCCCCTCCTCCCACCTGGCACCCTCCTAAGGCTGTCCTAGGGTCTGCTACCCCACGTGCAGACTGGGGACACCTCAGGAGACTGCGGATGTCTGAGAGTTTTGTTTGGGTGGAGGGGGCCCGCAGCTGCAGAGGCCTCCTTGTGCTGGGGACAGGCGCAGGGACCCCTGCGGGCCCTTTCTCCAGCTGCCCCCCACCGGCAGGGTGGCCACCATGGCCAGGGGGAGCCCTGATCCGGACTCCTGCTGAGCCTGGCTGAGCACCTCTCATCTCCCTGTCTGAGAGCCAGCGGGCAGGTGCAGGGTGGTTTTATTTTCCTCTGACTTTCCTCGAAGTCAGCAAGGTTTCTCTGGCTGCCCCGCCCACTCCCCAGAGTAAGGAGCCCCGGTTTAATTTGCGGTTAGATGTCTGTTAAGATTGCGTCCACTTCCCAAGTCAGCACTTAATTGGCAAGGCACTTGATTTAACAGCGTGGGAGCCTCCACCGGAAAAATGGCTTGAATAAATCACCTCCTGACGCCAGAAAATAGATATAATCTCAGCATTAACTACATTAATAGTAGCAGGAGCCGAATTAAGAAAGCCATAAAGCATAGGCGAGGGAGCATAAATTATGGCCCCAGCTCTGTCCCCTAGGCGTGCCTCTCATCTGGGGGCGGGGCAGGCGGGCGGAGAGACTCTCCGGGCGGGTCTCTGCCCTGCCCTGCCTCCTGTCTCCCCCTCCCCACCCGGCAGGGGTGGGCGGGGCAGGGGTGGGCGGGGCCGGACGGGAAGAACCATCTACCCCTTTGCCCCCCGCTGGTGCTCTGAAGCTGGTGCTCTGAAGCATCGGGCACCTTGCACATAGGCACACCCCTCCCCCCACCCTGTCCCCAGCTCCTACTTGGGTTCAGGCCTGGCCAAGTGCTTTCCACCTGGAACGTCCTCTAAGGAGGCACTGCCAGGTGCTAGCGCCTGTCACCGACAGGAGTGCTAGAAAGGGAGTGAACTTAGGGGGCTGGTGCCAGACTCAGCTCCCGCCTGACCCACGCTCCCTCGACGTCCTCCCTGCTACACAGGGCGTTTGCCTTCTAGTCTGTAGACTGGAAGCTTCTCAGAGGAGTGGGCATTTGGCTTGCCAGTTAGGTAGACACACCTGCATCCTCCGCTGGGTACCCCTCCAGGCCTGGCAGTTGCAATTCCTCGTCATCAGTGTTGTGCCGTCTGCCCCGGCTCTGGCCAGCGGCATTCCGGGGCCCAGGCGGGCGCGTGCTGCGGCGCCCCCGTGGGCCTTCCCCCAGCCTTCTCAGCGGGGGCCCCCGCTGCCAGAGACTTTTCGGCAGTGGCCTGCAGGAGAAAGCTGTCCAATTTTAATTTCAGTCTTATTTGTATTCTTTGTCAAGTTCAGTGTTTCATATGTTCACTGTTCCTTTGCTCTGGCCTGTGTCTTACAGGTTTGCAGGGCTCTCTGAGTGTCAGGCCGTCGCCCCTGCTTTATCAGTGACGGTCCGTTGTTTCTCAGTTTGAATTCTGCCTTTTGGTTTTGTTCATGAGGATTTTTAGCAGATCTTGTAGCTTTTCCATGTACTTAAATCTGTCGGTCTCTTAGGACTTCGTCTGTTGCTTTGTGTAGAAGAGCCTTCCCCACCCAAGACTGTACAAGTTCAGTTATAGTTTCTTGTGGTGCTCGGGCTTCAGGTTTTACATTTAAAGCTTTAATTTACATGGAATGTATTTGGGGATATGGTGTAAGACTAAAGGTCAAATTTAATTGTGTTTAATGGTTATTTGGTTGTCTCAGGACCATTAAATGTCAGACTTTTCTGTTATTTAAATATGACACTTTTATTGTGTGGAAATGCTGGCTCCTAGACTTGGCTTTTGGCACAGATCTCTCTCTTTAATTTTCCCTTGTAAACATTCATGGTTTGTTTAGTGGTCAGTTCTGTGGACTTTTGTCCTGTGCGCCCACCACTTGGCTCAGGGCTGCCCATTCTCGGCCCCCCTGCCCCCAGGTCTCCCACCCAGCCCACACGGTACCCCACCCACATCCCCGTCCCGGCCGTTGTCAGTTCTGAGCCCGGTGTAAACGGATTCACACGGTGCGTGCTATTTGGTGTCCAGCTGCATTTGCTCATGTTTGTTATGGCCCAAATGACCCCACGTGTTGCTGTATGTGATGATGGGGCCTTACAGAGATCAGTAAAGTTAAATGCAGTCAGTGGGGTGGGGCTCTCATCGGATAGGATCTGCGTCGTCCTCAGGAGTGGAAGAGCCACCAGAGCTGTCTGCAGACTTACAGAGCACGTGGGACAAGATGGCCTGTCAACAGCTAACCTTGATCTTGGACCAAGAAAAGAACTAAGAGAAAATCAATTTCTGTTGTGTATGTCGCCCGGTCTGTGGCTTGAGATGCCATTGTTCCCGTTGTCCCTGGGACCGGGCGTGTCCCCGTGGGTGGCAGCAGCTTGTTCTCCATCAAGGCGCCTGGACGCGCCACAGCACAGCCACTGCACTCTCCATGGGCTGCTCTCGTCCTGTTGGGCGTGTCGCCCAGGGGCTTGGGACCCTCGTGCCCTTGGCCTTGCTGCCTAAGGGCGGGGGTGCTGTGCGGTCTAGGTCAGGCAGCTGTCCTGCAGGGGCTGGGGCCCTGGCCTGCACTTTGTGGCCACGCCTGGGGGCTGCGCTGGCATCTCGCCAAGGCCTTAGTTTGTGCGTCCCCGTGACTTATGGCTTTGAGCATCTTTACTCACCTCAGTATCCACTGCTGTGCCCCTTTGTGAAGTGTCCCTTGGAGCCCTTTTCCCACTTTGTGTTAGTTTGTCTTTTTATTGATCTGCTGGAGTTCTTTACATATTGTTGACCGTCTCTCTCTCAGATCTTCTCATGGCCTGGGGCTTGTGCTGTAACTGTGTCTAATTTATCAGTCGTCTTCTTTTTTGAGTAGTGGTCTTGTGTCCTGTTTAAGAACTATTCACCTGTCCTCACACCGTGTTTTCTCCTAGAAGCTTGACTAGATTCGCCTATGACCCTCCTTGAAGTACCTTTTACTTGTAATCCATGGTAGGGGTCACGGTTCCTTTATGTCCCCCACAGAGACGTATTTACTAAAATGAGCCCTCGGCCACGCCAGAGTCCAGGGGACTGGAGACCATGCTGTCGCTGGACTCCATGTCCTTACAACCAACCTTTCTTATCTTCATCACTCCTAAATGTTTGTTTTTTCAGATAACTTGAAAAACCTAGGCTCGGTTTCTCAGCCTTCCCCAGCCAGTCAGCCTCCAAAGCAGCAGAATTGCATTTAACTTGTTTTTAGATTTATTTGTTTATTGGGGCGCCCGGGTGGCTCAGTTGGTCAAGTGTCTGACTTTGGCTCAGGTCATGATCTCACAATTCGTGAGTTTGAGCCCCGCATTGAGTTCTTCTCTGACAGTGTGGATGCTGCTTGGGGTTCTTTCTCTCTCCCTCTCTCTCTCTTCCTCCCCATCCAAAATAAATAAATAAACTTTTTGGTTTTGAGATTCTTTATTTATTTTTGTGAGAGAGCGAGCACACACGTGGGGGAGGCAAGAGAGAGAGGGAGACGGGATCCGAAGTGGGCTCTGCGCTGGCAGCAGGGCACCCTGCATGTCCTTCTCGGAGCCCACCCGCCTCGTGGACGCCTGGCCCGGCTGGGCGGGTCCTCGTCGCTCCGACACTCAGTGTTGCAGGCGCACTGTCCTGGGGCTTCTGGGCGGGGGGGGCGGTCCCCGTAGTTGACTTTGTGTTGCTTCTCTGTGTCCTCTCCGGCCCGGTCTTGCTGGGGCCTCAGAAAGCTGCCGTCTTTCTGGTGCTTCCCCCCAAAGGAAGCGCGTGTTCACCTTCTGACTCCAGAGCTTTGGCTGCTGAGCTCGTGTGCCTTTTCCTGATGTTTGTGTGGTGTCCATGTGGCCTCAGGACACCGGCCTCCTTCCGGGCCGGGGGGGCAGGCTGCACGTGCTGTGCAGTCCCTTCTGCACGGTGGTGGCGGGGCGTGGGGGCACCTGTCTTCTACTCCCTCAGCCCCTGAGTCCCTCCAGGTGGTCACGTGGGCTCCGCGATACCCAGGGCTCGTGACGTTCTGTGTGGGCCTCGCTCTGTTTGCACTTTGGCGCACACCTCTGCCGTCTGGCACCCCTCGGCCCAGTTGTGTCCAGGAGCTGGGGCCCCTCCGTGGCACACGCAGGCGAGAATGCCCTAGGGGGCGCCCGAGAGCGGGCCGACGAGCGCATGCTGTTCCAGGTGGACAGAGGCCGCGCTGGTGGAGACGAGGGGCACGGGCTTGGGGGTGGGGGTCTGGGCTTGCAGGGGAGATGTGGAGGGCGGGTGGAGGTTCAGCCTGGATTTGAATGTCCCTGTGGGTGTCCTCAGTCCTGGGCTGTGGTCAGGAGTGTGGTGGACAAGATGGCCAGGTGGCTCAAGCCGGGCTCCCTGAGGGGCTGTCATCCAAGGAGCCAGTGAGCCAGGAGGGGTGTTGACCTCCCGAAGTCTTCGCAGACAGGCCTGGGCAGGAGGGACAGTGCATGTTCGGCCACCCAGGTCACCCTCCATTGGCTCGTCCTTAGTGTGCGGCCTCTGCCGATGCAGTTCTGGGGGCTGGAGGGGTGGTCAGCCTGGACTGGACGTGCACGGTGAAGGGGGGGCAAGGGAGAGACGGTGACGGGGCAGGTGGAGACGCAGGCGTGGGGACGGACCGGGGGCAGGGGAAGTGCCAGCCCTGACCCCCCCTCCTGTCAGGGGCCCAGGGGGGCGTCTCCTGTCCAGGGCCCCGCCCCCACTCCCCAGCGGGAGCACCCCCCCGCTACCCTGCTCTGCGCTGGGAGCGGGACTGTGCATCCGGAGTGGGGCCACGAAGGCCCAATAATACCTGCTTTTTGTAGCTGACATACAAAACACCAGTAGCTTCAGCTGAAATGGATTTTTAAAAGTGTCATTTTATGGAGAATTTTACTTTCCATCTTGTTGTTTATTAGGCTCTTAAAGGGAAAGCTTGTAATGCATCCATTGATCGAAATACCAATTGAATAGATGTGAGCACATAAAACAGTCCCAGCCCCTCATAATGGAGCCGCGCATTTGTAATGGAGGCGGCACAGTTAGTACTGCCCACCAGCATGCCGCCGGCCAGGGGCGCCCTGAGTCACTGCTGTCCGTTCCTGGGGAGACACGGGCTGGGGGGCCTCAGTGACGAAGCCTTCAGCCCCTGCCTATGCCCCCACCCACCCCTCCTGTCCCACCCAGGCCTCAGCCCCACCCTGGGCCCGCCCCTCCCGACAGGACGCGGCTGCCGCCCCCCTGCCCCAGGTCACAGAGCACCCCCACCTCTTCCCCCGGGCCTCAGCTCCCACTCGGGCCCCTGGCCCCTTGTCTGTTGCGAGATGTGCCCTGGAAGGCCCAGCTGTCCGCCTGCCTGTGCCCCCACCGTGGCCCGCAGTCGCGGGCGGAGGTCAGTGCGCACAGCCCCAGTGAGGCGGGGAGCCCCAGCCCTGACTCCTGGGAGCTCCCGGGCCCGGGAGCGGCCGTGGGCCACATTGCTTTGGGAGGGAGCCAGTTGTGTGGCTGGAGGAGGATCTTAGGAGACCAGGGTAGCCACGGTCGTCGTGAGGCCAGGTCCCTGGCCACCGAGCCCTGTTTCTGAGATTCTGAGACTCCTGCCTCTGCCCTGCACTCTGGCCGGCCCTCTCCCTTCCCTCCCGCCGGTCCTGCCTCGGCCCCTCCCCTGGGAGACTCTCTCCCTCCGCCCAGAAGTCTGAAGTCTCCGCAGACCGCCCCGCGTTGCACCGGCTCCGGGCGCACAGGAGTGGGGGGAGGGTGCCGCTCCAGGGATGGGGGGCAGAGGGGGCCGCGGCAGGCGGGGGAGGGGGGCAGACCCCCGCAGGCCCGTGTGGGCGCGCGCTCAGCCCCCCCAGCCGCGCCGAGGGGGCGCCCGTCAGCGTTTCCGTGGAAAGCCCACTTAAGCACTTTGCAGCCTGTCACGGTGGCGGCTGAGCCTGACCTACTTGGGATTCGCCGCGCAGAGCCGCCTCCCTCGGGCACCGCTTCTGCTGACTGCGCATCCCGCCGCCGCGTGGTCCCCGTGGGCCTGGGTCCCCGGGTCGCGCGCCACCCCTGCCCCTGCCAGCGGGGGGCGCAGTCCCAGGTGTTGTCACCGTGGACCCCGGCCCCCTGCCTCCCCCAGCTCTGCCGGCTCAGCCCGGACAGTGGCCATGGCCTCCTGTACCCTTCCCCCCACGCGCACAGCGATAGGCTTTCCGGTCCACACTCCCCTGTGCCCCCCACGGCAGCACCGCCTGTGCCCTCGGGCCCCTTTGCTTACAGGAGCCCCTGATGCCCATTCTCCCTGCCCGTCTCTCACCTGAACCAGGCCCAAAGAGGACGCCAACGCAGGGGACCCCAGGCAGTACCCCCCACCCCGCGCTGGGGTCCGTGTGCCCAGGTCAGGGGTGCCAAGCTGTGATAGTGCACTCTGGGGGAGGCTGTGGGGGGTGGGGCAGGCTCCCTGAGGTCCTGACCTCTGAGCTTGTTCTCAGGGATGACCCGGAGAGTAGACCTGGAGCCCCATGCAAGGAGGGGCCACAGTGCCTTCCAGAAAGCAGAGGTGTCCAGTGTGCCTGGGGTCCTGGCTGGCGTGGGGTCTCCTGACAGACTTCCCCACGAGGAGACGGGGACACTGCAGCAGGCTAGTGGAGTAGGGACAGAACTTGATCAAACATGCCGTTTTCAAAACAGCTGGGGGCATGGGGTACAGGGGCCCCACCAGGGAGCTGTAAGTCAGGGTAGGGACCCAGCCTGCATCTGGGGGCGAGAGAGGGGTCGGCTCAGGTGAGGCAGGGTCCCTCGGTGACGGTGGTCACTAGCTGGGTGAGGGTCCCCAGGGAGGGAAGGGGTCTGTGTGGACGGTGGGGAGCAGGCTGTGGGGCCTTCCTGACCCCAGGAGCCCTCGCTGAGGGAGTTGGGAAGAACCCACCAGCTAAACCCCCTCCGTGTGTCTGACAGTGTTCCCCACCACCAGTGGCCACCAAGTTCCCACCGGTGACTTTCCATCCAGGCCTCTGGTTCTGCACACAGATCTGCACCCAGCCTTTGTGTGACTCCTTGGCCTGACCCTGTCCCCGAGTCTGGGTCCCATTTGGGCTGTGGTGTGCACTTTCCCTGGGGAAAACCTGACGACTGCCGGAGGCCTGAGTGGGGGCTGAGTGGGGAAGCCTGAGGCGGTATTTGTTTGAAGGTGCTGTCGGGCCTGGTGAGGCGGCCCCTACTTTGGACCCTGCCCTGCCCAGGCCTTCTCAGAGGTTGGGACCACCTCCCCTGCCCTTCATCCGCTTGCACCCGAGTCAGCCCCTGGTCAGGAGGGGACTGCACTCTGGCCTTCACGATGCGTCCTTGGGCCTGGGTGTGCCCTGAGCGGAGCACTCACGGTGGGGCCTCGGGAGGGCGCTTCTGCGCACGCGCTGGGAGCCTGTTTGCCT
The DNA here is from genome assembly GCA_017311185.1 of Proteles cristata cristata. Lineage (NCBI taxonomy): Eukaryota > Metazoa > Chordata > Mammalia > Carnivora > Hyaenidae > Proteles > Proteles cristata. The sequence goes on along the minus strand of JAESUZ010001904.1, from coordinate 186,593 downwards.
GTCCCTCGTCACGTGCGGGCTGGGCTGTGCCCCCGCCGACGCCGTGAGGGGGCGCGTCTCAGCAGAGCCAGCCGACAGGGGCACCGCATGCACAGTGCTGGGGCCTGCGTGCGCCTGCTGTGGACAGTGGGCACAGGAGGTGCCCGGAGGGTAGGGGTGTGGGTGTCCAGGGCCGGCACACTGGGCGAGCAGGGAGCACGGCGCGGAGAGCGTCCCTCAGGCTTGCCCGGACCCTGATGTCCTCTCCTCTTGGGCGCCCCCACCCCTGGCCGAGCACCTTGCTGGCCTCCGCGGCCCCAGGCTGGAACTTGCCCGCTGCTCCCCAGGCAGCAGACACGTGGACAGCTTTTCTTTTCAAACCTACTTTTGTGGTGTGTGTGTCTGTCTCCCCATTACCACTGCTTTTCATTTAAAATGTTATCTCCCCCCACCCGTTCTTCCGTGCCCCCCCGGGGGGGCGAGGGGGCCCAGCCCTCACCCTGGTGTAGTCAAGGTTATGGTGATAAATCCTGGGGCATTGTCACTTCTATTCGGAGTAAATTGGCTGGCCGCTTTCGGGCTGAAGGAAAGATAATTTGCTGTAGTATTTCAAATGGATTAGAAATGGATTTGAAGGGAAAGTTCATGCCTCCCATTACAAAGGCGAGAAAGAGGACTATCTTAAGGCACGGTTCCCTCCCTGGCCTTCATTATCCACGCTTAATACCTTTCCTATTTTCCAGCGTTAATGAAATTTCCTGGCGGCGTGGGCCTGCCGGACGGATGGGAGAAGCCTTTAGATCTGAGGCTCCTGTTGTAGAAAAGGAATTACAGGGCCCTTGCCGCGAGGGCAGGCGCGTTCTCCGGGTCCTTGGCCCCGCTATTATCTCATTAATTTTATCCCTCTTCTCAATACACTTGGTTTCCAAAGGCTGTCCTCTCCATTAGGGTAACAATTTACTGGAGAGCCGTGACACCCACAGCACTGAAAAGCTACGTGGCAGCCCCCTGCCCACCTGGTGCCTGTCTGGCCACAGGTCCCAAGTCAGTGAGTGCAGCCAGCAGGGGTGAGGGAAGGGCCGAGGGGGTCCCGTGCAGCTGCGGGCTGGGCGCACCGTGTGCAGGCAGGTGGGTCCTTCGTAGCCCAGGCCAGCCCTCCCCGGGTCCTGTGGCTGAGTCCACCTCCTCCCAACAGCCCTGGGGCACCATGGGGCCCCTGCCTGTGCCCCTGGAGACTGCGGGCCCCGGGACTGTTGGCCGGGGGCAGCCCTGGACCCCGGGCCATGCGCCCGGCTGTGCGTAGACCATCCATACTGAGCCAGGGCGTAAGGCAAGAGCTGCCGGACCCCCCCCCCAGGTGGCCCATGACAGTCCCGTAGTTGCCATTCAGGCAGGGGGTTTTGGGGGGGGAGGGGACAGCTCTCTCAGTCACGTTGGTCCGGGAGAGAGAGTCTGGGAAGAATCGGCAGCGTGTGAGATCTACCTTCTAGCCAAGAAAACAAACCATGAGAAGCTCTTCTCCCAAGGAAGGTGTTGTGTGGGTCTGGCCCTACCTACTGCCTCGCCAGGGACCCAGGAGGGCATCCCTGGGCCCTGCTCTCAGGGGGAGCTGTTAATCCCCAGTCTGAGGCTCATCTGCACACAGAGCTGTGGGATGGGCCTGGATGGGCCCACCCTCAGGGCCGGAACACAGTCTTATCCTGAAGCTTCTAGGTTCTTCTGAACCGAGAGCCTGCCAGCCTCCACCTCTGCAGGTCTGGGCCTGGCCACTTCTTTCTGTTGCTTCACCTGTGTGGCTGCCCCGAGGAGTGGTTGGCTGTCCCTGTCTGGCCTCGGCCAGGGGCACATGCCCTCAGGTGAGCTTCCTCACCTTTCAAAGGGCTGGGTTTCTGGGGCATCCGGGGGAGGTGGGGGGGAGGTCCTGAGATGCTGGGCCCAGGTAGGGAGGTGGGGTGCACGTCTGCTTGCCCACATGACCCTCATGTTTTGTGGCATCCTGTGGTGTGGATGGGGTGTGGGTAGGGTGGCGGCGCAGGAGAGGAGGGTCTGTGCCCGCAGGGAGGAGGCAGCTGAGAGCGGTGTCCTTATTCCTGTAGCCGCAGCTGCGCTACCTCGCCGCAGCGCCCGCTGGGCCGTCTGGGGCCTGGCCCTGAGGGATGAGTGTGCCGCGGGCACGGGCTGGGCTTCCTGCTGGCGCACTCACCCTCCAGCGCTGCAGAGTGGAGGCTCCCAGCTGCCCCTCGCCCAAGCGGGCATCTGAAAGGGCAGCTGCCTTGTCGGTGGTGAGACCGCTGAGGATTCGGGGCACCGTGGGGCTGGGAGCCAGGGCTGTCGGGAGGTGCATTGGCCTCCAGCTGAGCCCCCTGTGGTGACCACTTGCCCTGGGCTCAGCTCTCAGTGGTGGGGTTAGGGCTCGGGCCAAGCTGTGCCCCATGGACAACGAACACAACAGCGCCTGCGGAGGGTCCAGAGCCGCCTCCGAGCTCACAGGACACCCCTGCCCGGCCTCACCCGCATCATGCCTCGGCCCGGCCTCGGAGCCAGCCAGGGGGACAAGGCAGGTGCTCACTGGACATGTCGAGACCAGGGGGGTAGGGCTGGGCCAGGGTCTGAGGAAAGCCTGGAGGTCTGTCTGCTCCCCCACAGGACACCCACCCTCTGTGCCCTCTTCCTGCCGAGATGTGCCCTGTGCAGGGATGGCTGGGCCTGGAGGGCACGCACGGCACGAGCCAGGCCGGCCGGGGTCCCTTGCAGGACTTTTTCCCAAGATTGATGTCTATGAGCTTGAATTTTAATTAAGGGAAACTGGGTTAAGTGCCATCAGGCTGTGGTGTCCTCGGCCCTCCCTGCTGGGCCTGGCCTTACACGGAGGCTGTGGGTGTCCTGAGCTCAGCTTGCTTGCACACAGCATTCGTCTCACGTGTCCTCAGAGGCTTTGCGCTGGCAAGAATCACCCCAAGTTGCAGAGAGACCCAGGGAGCCGCGGGGCCATGTGGTGAGGGTGGCATCCGTGCCCGAGAACAGAGCTGCTCAGGCCCTGGCCTTGGTGCCGCCGTCCCCTCCGCCCGCCCACGAGCTCGGAGCCCCCAAGGCCTGCCCTGCCCTCACCAGAAAGTGGGCTGCGGGGCCGTGGGGTGAGCGGCGTGAGGACGTTGGAGAACCCCAAGGGAAGGTGCCAGGTGCCCGCTGCTGGTGGTGGCGGCGTCCGCAGCGGGGACTGTCCTCACGCCCTGTCCTGCTGCTGGGGGCGCCGGCACTCCCAGCCCCAGATTTGCCAGCGGGGCGCAGTGCGGATGCTCGGTGGTAATAACATTATGAGCAGAGTCTGAGCTAATATGGAATTAAGGTCAATTTGCATAAACAAATTGCTGCTGAAATGTGTCCTGAGGGGGAAAGGCCCCACGCCCTTCTGGAGTCATGAAGCTGGCCAGTGTCCGTGCGGGGGTGGGGGGGAGGCCCTCCTCCCCTCCCTTGGGTGGCAGCCCGCCTGCGCGACACCTAGGGTGGGGGGAGCAGGTGGGCCAGAACAGCCTGGGGGCCTCTGGCTGCTGCCCACCGCGGCTGTGGCGTCTGCAGGGGGGTGTCTCTCTAAGTGGGGGCGTCCAGGGCCTCCTCCCAGCCCACTCTGCCCTTGGCTTCCCCGGGGGGTGCCGGTGTCTGGCAGGACAGGGCCCAGGACCCAGCACCCTGTGGGAAGAGAGTTTGGAGGGAGGGAGTGGGCTGGCGGCCACCAGCGCCATCCAGGCCCAGGTCTGCCTTCCCTGCCCGTCCCCCAGGCTGTCTAGACCCCGTCCCACATCTCCAGTCTTTCCCCCAAACAGCCTGCCTGCGTGGGGGTCTGTGAGGGTCTCGATGCTGGACGGGAGCGCTCTCCCGTGGTGGACAGACGGGAGGGGCAGCACGAGCTGGAGCCCGCTGACCCCCGGGCATCTGCTGTCCCGAAGGCCAGGGTGGCGTGCGCTGCAGCAGCATCTGGGGGAAGATGTTCCCGCGCAGTGGTGATGGCCACCAGCCTTGGTGTGGACCCCAGGGGCCTTCCCTTGTGGTAGAACTCCCTCAAGAGACCCTGTCAGAAAGCCAGGGCCTGGACAGTCACGTCCGGCGGTGATGTTGGAGGGGGAGACTTGTCCCCTACCTGTGCCCTGCCCGCCTGGCTACTGGGGTCAGGGAGGGTGGGTGACAGACTACAGGCACGTGGGGCTGGACTGACCGGGCATTTCTCTGTCTCTGCAGGTCTCTGGTGCTGAATCGCCTGCGCCCCGCAGCCGGGGGTGGGAGAGCACAGCCCAGCCCCCCTCGGTGGCGGAACAGAGGCTACTGCTGCATCGGAGGCGTCCTTTACAGGGTGTCGGCCAACAAGCTCTCTAAGACCTCCGGCCGGCCTGGCGGCGACGGCGCCACCAGGCCCCTCGTGCGCACAGGTGAGGCTCCTCCGAGGTGGGGGCTGGGCAGCCTTTGGGCCCGGCTCCCGCAGCCCCACCACGCGTGGGCCATCGTGGGCGGCCGCTGCCGCTCGCCCGTGACCAGAGGCCGGTGGGCCTGCTGTCCCCAGGGAGCCCATCCGTGTGAGTGCTTCCCAAATGCACCACGTCCCAGGCCCATAATTCTTACCCTTCAGTGCTTGCAGCGTCCCTGTAGCCAGGGCAGCCTGGGTACGGGTAGGGAGGCCTGGCAGCCCCCGCGGCCCCTGGGGAGAGCCCCCGCGTGCGCTGCCTCTTGCTCGGCCGAGTGGGCCCTGATTTTCCACGTTTTGCTCCTGGACAAAGGAGATGAGCCAGGTATGGTGAACACGGCCCTGGCAGGCGAGCACCTGGGGCCGCGGCACCCCGTAATCTCATTGGCAATGCCTCCCCGCTGTGTCTGGAGGCAGCCGCCGCCACCCCGCCCGCCCCTGCGGCCTGAGGAAACAGGCCGAGGAGAAGGAAATGCTTTGGATTCGCTTATTATATAAATTAACTAGAAAATATTTTGGTTTCAGTCCAATTTACCCCCATCCTTTTCTGTCAAGAAAAAAAAGGGTGAGGCTACAGGCAGGGGAGGGCGTGCAGAGACCCAGCTGCTCCCAGCGCCCGCCCCAGCCCCCACAAGAGGCCCGGCCCCAGGTGAGGCTGGCCCTGGGGCCAGCTGCAGGTTGGGGGCCCTTCCCAGAAGCCCTGCCCGGCTGTGTCCCCAGGACCCAGTACGGGGGAGCAAGGGGGTGTGAGGCATGGGTGCCCAGCTTCCTTCAGGCTGGGTGCCCTGGGCTGCCCAGGAGAGGCACTGGGGGCCCGAAGGCCAGGTCTCTGTGCCTCGGTTTCCCCATTCCTTTCTCAAGGGATTGGGCTCTGTAATCTGAGGGTCTTTCCACCTTGGCCTCACTCAGTGGAGGAGCAGGTACAGAGCATTGGCTGGGCCTCCTGTCGGGGACTCGGGCCCCAGGGCATGCCACTGAGGGTGAGCGGACAGCCCCCCTCCTCTCCCGGCCGACCCCTGGCATCCGTGCTTGTGGTCTGTGAGGTTCCACAGGCAGCTGTCGGTCCTTCCCAGGGCTGTTGCTAGCCAGGCTGCTGTGTGGGATGGATGGAGCCACAGAGCGCTGCTGGGCAGCCCCTCCGCAGAGTGATTTCCTGGCTGGTCCTGAGCGATGGGGCCTGCTCTGCTGATGCTTCCTCCACACCCCCGCCTCCTGTCAGCCCGGCGATGGTGGGGCCTGCTTGTTCACACCAGGCATGAGGGACCCCTCCCCGGCCTGGCCACTTATCATTGGCCGTCCTGGCATTCATACTGTCCACAGCAGGGACCCAGATGTGGATTGTGGTTTGGGGCCACTATGGCCCTCGCCGGGACACTCTTGCCCATGTGCCTGAGGCTGCGTGTGGGCCGTTCCACGTGGACCCTGACCTCAGGTGGGCTGGATGGGCCTTTGGGGTGGGGCCCCTCAGGGTGGGAGGAGAGGCACCTGGAGGTGGAGAGGAAGAGGCGGATCCGAACCACATGTCCGCTGCTTGAGGGAGGGAACGAAGGGGGGGGGCAGAGCTGCTGGCAGACCCCGGGCCACTGCCGTTGCCACCTTGGGGTGGTGGAAGGGGCTGCGGGGCACCCCCCCTCCCTGGCATAGGCTGCACCGCGCCTGAGCAGACAGCTGGCTGTGGAGGACGCCTCGCCAAGCCCACTCCCCTGCAGGTGCTGTCCCGCACGGCATCCACTCTCCCCGGGACGCAGAGTGCAAAGGAGTTATAGCCCCGCTGCGCCGCGCCCAGGGTCCTGGCCTCCTGGCCTCCTGGCCTCAGGCCATGAAGAGAGAACAGAAGCCTCCAGGCATAGGCAGGTCCCAGGAGGGCCCCTCTGACTTCAGGGCAGGCAGGGGCAGGAGGTGGAATTTGGAACACAGACCTTTTTGGGTTGCTTGTCCCAGGTGTGAAGCAGAGCTGACGCCAGAGCCCACCAAGGATCCCCCCCCGCCACCTCTGGCTGCCAGGCCCCCTGACCCCTTAACGTGGGGAAGGTAGGCTGCCTCAGGAGTGCCCACTGGCCAGCAGCCTGCTTAGACGAATAATAATTAAAGAAATAAATTCTCTCCTTTCCTGTCAGCAGAACTCTGACTTTGGCAGAAAAGTAGAGCCCTCCTCCCCTCCTGACTCTGGCTTCTCCCGGCTGCTGGGCCTCTCTGGGACAGTCCCGGCCCCTGGTTGGGGTCCCCGAGCCATGTGGAAGGTGGAGGGCACCCTCCTCCTCCTGAACCTGGTGACCATGGACTTCCCTCCTGGGTCTCAGGCCTGCCCACCCCACCAGAAGGACCCAGCCCCGGGACCTGGGCGCACCGGGCCGCTCGCTGTGGCCCGTGCCCTGCCAAGCCTGGCATATGCCTCGGACCCAGGAGCCTGCTGGGCCCTGCCCTGGAGCAGAAGCCCCGAGGGTGTCTGCCGGAGCCACCTCACCAGCCTAGGCTGCGGGGCCGGCCCGCGGCAGCCCGAGTGAGGCCGACTTGTGGTAGGCTCCCTGTCCCTCTTCGGCCACCGCATAGCCCTGGGCAGGTCATCCCGTCATCCCTGACCTGCTGACCCCGCCCTGTGTGCTGAGAAGTCACACAGAGTGACACCAGAGGGCGCAAGAGAGGGCGGGAGCCACGCTCCCAAGGCCCCACCCTGTTGCCTGCGTCCCTTCCAGATGCCTCTTGCTGGGGCTCCCTCTGCCGAGGGCCGTGATTTCCCGGAACGGCCAGGGCGCCGTGGGGCTGCGGAAGCAGGCTGTGCAGTGCAGCGGCTCCCTCGCAGCCCAGAACCTCCCGCTCACGCCCCGCTCCGGCTCCCCGGCCCTTGAAGGGTGAGGCGCTGCCTGGCGGGGTGGGGCGGGGCCTGGCGAGGGGGCGGGGCCGCCCGGCGGAGCTCGCCAGGTCTATTTTGGGGAGATCCTGGGGCAGCCCGAGCTCTCGCGAAGGCTAGGCGCCGCTTGCTCCCCGGCTGCTGGGCTGCCGAGGGTTTTCAGCTGAACTGTGTCGCGCGCTCGGCACCTCGCGGCCCCTTTCCCAGCAGCTACTTTATGTGCATGTTTTAGCGCTGCTCAGGGTTTGAACGTGCCTCCCACTGTGAGCCCCACACTGGCATTTTTTTAAAGAGCAAACCGCGGGGAGGGGAGTAAACCTGTCCCTGCCCCGCCCTGCTCCCTCAGACACCAGGCCTGACAGGCGGACACATGTTGACAGTGGTCCCTGGCAGGAGCAGATGGCGCCACAGCGGCACCGGCAGCCTGGGTGACAGCCCGGGAAGCCACGCTCACCAGCAGCTATCAGATTGCACTGCGTCGTCTCTGTGGCTGGCAGGTGTAAGGGGACCACGTGCCACCTGGACCGGCCTCTAGTGTGTACCCTGGGGTTGGTGTCCCCAGCTGGGAACCAGGACTCCGTTGTGGCCTGGGGCTGCCCAGCTCCTCTCCACCCCACTCCTATCTCCACCAGCCACATGGGCCTCCGTGCACAGCACTTCCTTCTCATCAGGGGTCTCACTGCTCAGCCCCAGAGCCACACCTCTCCAGCTTGAGGAGACGGAGGCTCAGAGAGGGGCTGACACTGGCCAGGGGACAGCGGCACGGAGAGGGTGCATGGTGTGTCCACGTGGAGTGCCCGCGTGGCATGTCGGCGGAGCAGTTAGGGCTTGGCAGCAGGCTGGATGTGGAAGGGGGCGCCTGGCAGTTCAGCCTGGGGGCTGCACGTGGTGTCAGAATGCTTGTGTGACCAGGGCTGGAACTCGGGAGACGACTGAGCTGAGCGGGTCCTGGCGCGAGTCGTCTGGGGAGGCCCAGGGAGGGCCTTCTGGGTGGCTGAGGGCCACATGCCCAGGCCTCCCTTGCACCTCTGATGAGGCGGCTCAGGGCCAGGCAGCTTGGGGACATCCCTTTTTAAGCCTGGAATGCTTTGTCACTGCCTCAGGTCCCTAGAATTTCTGAGTGATGTCACTTCTGCCTCTCACCACCGGATCCGTTTCAGCAGCTGCCTGTGGGAAATGGAATCTGGTCTGGGAAGGCTCATATGTGTGTTTGAGGGACATCTGAGCGGTCGTGGGCCGGGCGGGTGGGGACCTTGTCCCCAAAAGGGAAGCAGGGGGCCGTGTGTTAGTCTGCACTCCTGCCCCTCGTCCCCTGCCACCCTGGTTGTGAGCACCGTCACCTGCTCCTTTCTCGTCACCACTGTTTACTTCATGAGCCAGCTCCCCTTTGGACCATAGTCCATGACCTCAGGGAGGACTTGACTGGTCTTTGTGCTTATGGTTTTGGGGAGTAGGCCCCCGCCGTGGCCCTCATGGGCCAGATGTGCTTGGCCTGTGTAGGCCCGGATCGCCACACCCTGGGAGTGAGGACGTCAGGCTTTGTGGCCCCATACTCACCAGTATATTTTTATTTAACCCTTTAAATACATAAAAATCATTAGTGGCCAGGCGGCGTTCCTGGACCCCACTCAGGTCCCCTATCCCCGGGCCCTGCTCCAGGCAGAGGAAGGTGGCAGGGAGGCGCCCCGCACCTAGGCTTTCCTGGGACCACGTGCCTTGAGGCGAGGCCGCAGGCCAGCAGCCTAGAGCTGTGCTGCCAGATCTGGTCCCTGTACAGGCCGCTCCCCTGCACGGCGTGGGTGTCGGTCCCACAGTGTCCTGAGGGGCAGGCAGTGTCCGTTGGGGGTCAGCAGTGCCTGCGCCGAAAGCGGGCCGGGGCGGGGGCGCTGCATCCCGCAGGCCAGTGGGGGGCGGGAGAGCGGGGGGCCCGCGGGCCTGGGTGACCCCACCTTGTTCCCCACAGGCCGGGTGGACCCTCCCAGCAGCTGCAGCCGCTCCCTGGCCAGGTACGTCCCTTGGGGTTTTATGGGGCTCACAGGGCGGGGCGAGGGCCCCCAGGGGCTCACGCACCGCCGCCCCTGCCCACAGCCGGGCCGTGCAGCGAAGCTTGGCCGTCGTCCGGCAGGCGAGGCAGCGGCGGCGGAAGCGGCAGGAGTACTGCATGTACTACAACCGCTTCGGCAGATGTAACCGTGGCGAGCGCTGCCCCTACATCCACGACCCCGACAAGGTGGCCGTGTGCACCAGGTGGGCCTCTGGGGCGAGGGCCGCGGGGGCGCAGGGGTCCCTGCCCCGGCCGCGCCTGCCCCCCTGAGCCTGTACTCTGCATCCGCACAGGTTTCTCCGGGGCACGTGCAAGAAGACAGACGGGACGTGCCCCTTCTCCCACCACGTGTCCAAGGAGAAGGTGAGCCCCGCCCCCCGCGGGCACTGCGTGGCGGTTCTCGGCTCCGGAGCCGGCCGTGTGGCCACCCCTGCCACGGGCCCAGCAGCTGCGGCCCCCAGGCTGGGGTCCGGCCCCAGGGTGGGCGCCAGGCAGCAGGCTGAGGCGGGCTGCGCCGGAAGGGCCCAGCAGGGCAGGAGGGTGCGCTGCTGGGCCTCGGCCTTGTCAGGCACGGGGGGTCCCCACGCACGGCCCCCTGCTCTGGGGCCGCGGCGGGGTTAGGGGAGGCGGGGTCGGGTGGAGGCTGCTGCCGCTACAACAGCTTTTCCTCTTGAGGAACTTGGAGAGAATCAGCATTTTTCTCCCTAATAGAGCTTCGAAACTCTGTTGTGAGCAATTTGGAAATTCACGTCGAGTTTCAGGTTCATTAGCTCCGGCTCCGAAGCTGGTGCACGTTCCGAGCTGTCTGATGTGGGCGCCCGCGCTGGCGCCCTGAATTAATGTTATTGTTATTTGTGTGGACGTGGCGGGTGCAAACAAGGTTAATTGAAATGAGGATGCAGCTTCCTCTCGGTAACGGCCGTGCTGACAGCTAGGAGGGGCTCCGTTTGCTGTAAGAGTTGGCTTTATTATCCCTTTTTATTAGAGCTAATTTGGGCTCTATATCAAAAGCCACATTAAGGGAATTGTCTGCAGCCGCACCACTGCCAGCCCCGAACGGGCCGGCCCTTCTCCCCCGTGTGCTGCAGTTAAAAGACAATTAAAAATAAACTCTTGCACGTTAAATCACCCTTTGTTTCTTCGCTTTCTCCCTCATTCCCTCGCTGGCCTCCCCTCTGCCCCGACCGAGGCTCCCGTGTGGCGCCCCTGGCAGGCTGGCCGGAGCTCTGTGCCGAGGTGGAGACCCGCTGGGGGCCAGCGGCTGCGGTGGGGTTCGTGTGGGGCGGGTCTGACAGACGAGAGCTCCCAGGGAGAGCCCCCCACCCCCGCCAGGGCCCGCAGGCCTGGCGAGGGGGGCGACCCTCAGCGGGTGACCAGACAGCCCAGCAGGTTGCCCCTGGAGGGGCCCCAGAGAAAGTGGGCTGCCTCTCTCCCTCCCAGCCTGGGGGCCAGGGACTGCTGGGCTATACGCCTCTGCCCATTTGGCCTGCTCCATGCCCCGCTCCCGCCCCGGGTCCCCCCTGGGCCCACCTGCTGCTGAAGCCAGGCCTCCCTGCCAGGCCTGCACAGCGCCAGCCTGAGGTCAGCACAGCCCAGGCTGCTCCAGGGCGCCTGCCTGCCTCCCTGGAGCCCATCCCCGGGCTTCCCTGGGTGCGGCCAGGCCTGCAGCCCACAGACGCCACCAGGTGCCCAGGCAGCTGAGAAATCTGAGCTTCCAGGCCCTGTAGGCCATTGCTGTACCTGGAGTCCCCGTGCTGTGTCCCCCTTACCCTCCAGCCCCTGGTCTTTCAGACACCAGCCCCTCTTGGCCTATCCCACTGCACCCCGCTACCTGGAACCCGGGCCCATCTCAGAGCAGGTGATGGGCTCAGGTGACAGCACATCCGGGGCCAGCCCTGCCTGGATGTCTTCACCGTATGCTGCCTGGGTGGCCTTGCCTCCTGGAGAAGCCAGGGGTCTGTCTGCCTTTGGGGTTGGCAGCCCCCACCCCGACCCCGGCAGGGCCTCAGGCGCTGGCCAGCACTGCATGTCCGTTTCTCCCTTGAGGGTGCGGGTCTCTGGCCACAGTCCCCGCACAGCTCATGCCTGGCCGTGGAGCCCCAAGGGGTCCTTCAGGCTCAGCTGCCTTCCCTGTAGACAGGGGCAGGTGCCTGACGGAGGGGGGTGCTGGACAGGGGCTGTGGTCGTACCCAGCAGATGGGGCCTGTGGGTCCTCACCCCCCACGCCTTCGCCCCCACAGATGCCCGTGTGCTCGTACTTTCTGAAGGGGATTTGCAGCAACAGCAACTGTCCGTACAGCCACGTCTACGTGTCCCGGAAGGCGGAGGTCTGCACGGACTTCCTCAAAGGCTACTGCCCTCTGGGCGCGAAGGTGAGGGGCACGGGTGGGTGGTGGGCAGTCCCCAGCCCCCAGAGGTGGGCCAGCCATGCTCCTCAGTGCCTTTCCTGGAGTTTACGTAAGCCCAGGGTGGTGTGGGGGGAATCGGGATGGGGTCACAAGGAACACCTGCCGGCTGGCGACTACTTAGCCAGCTGCTCACGGGCACGTTGCCGCCGCCTGCTGCCCTCACCTGTGGGTGAGAGGCCGCTGCGCTGGGGCTTCCCGGCAGCCGAGCACCCCGGCTCCGGCCCGCTCTCCGGGGGGGGTTGCTCTGTGGCCCCTGCTTGTGCCTGCGGCGTGGGCCTGCCGCGGCAGCGGTGCCCTGGGCCAGGAACCCCAGGACAGATCTCTTCAGGCCCTGGCCCCCCAAGAGGGAGCCTCCTGGCCAGCACTGGGACCTGTAGTCTGGACTGGGGGGACCGGAGCTGGGGCTTCCCAGGGAACCCCAACGGGCAGGGCAGCAGGGTGGGCGGGTCAAAGGGAGCACGCGGCCGTGCCCCTTCCTTCCCTGCGTCCTTTCCCTCCTGCCTCAAGGCCGGGGCCCAGGCCGGCCCGGCTGGCAGACCTGGGGACCTGACCCCCCACAGCTGGCAGGTCACCTTGAAGGCAGCTCAGAGCCTTGGCAGAGAGGCCCCGCTGGGAGCGGCTCAGACCAGGGCCAGGTGGGCTGGGGTGCGGCGGCAGGACCCCACGGAGGCTGTGGGTGATTATTGTAAGATATTCCAATTTAAATGAAAATATCAAAGTGATATTTAAGTTCTGCTTCTATTAGTGGAAGTGCTTACTGCGTCCCTTTCGGCGTGTCGGCGCTGTGTGGCTGCTACATGATGGATAGCAGCTTGTAATTATATATGGGGGAAAGCGCTGAGCAGGCCGGATCCGGCGGGAGGAGAGGCAGCAGCCTGGGCCGGTGAGGGTTAATTTTATTCTCTAAATAATATAAAAAGTGCTGAGTCGTCGCCTTGTGCCTGAAGTACAAGTCCTCAAATGGGCCCCAGAGAGTTTATAATATTCCACTGAATCAAGTGAAATTGTTAACCTTGCTTCATAAAGCCATGGCTTGTTAAAGAGGCGCGTTCCCTTTTCTTGTGAATAATTTAGGCCAGGAGTAAATCTCTGCTCCCTTCCCTTTTCAGGGGCCACACCCGGCAGCCCAGAGGTGGGCCTTCATGATCCCCTCCCCCACCCGCACGCCCGGCCCTTGGCCTGTCCCCTGACCTGCGCTCAGGACGCACTGGCCGGATGACATGGCGTCACAGCGGCTGTCTCTCCGCAGTCCCAGGGGTGGGCGCCCCGCAGCCTCTCGACCTGGCGCCATCTGAGCCCCGCTTGTCCCCTCCCTGGGTCACGCGTGTGTGTGCAGCAGAGCCCGGCCTGCGTGGGGCCCAGCCGAGCTGCTGGGGACCCCCCTCCACCCCCCCACCCCCCCCGATTCGCGCTGCCTCACAGAGGCTTTCGTGTTCTCTGGCTGCAGAGTCACATGCCGAGTTTGCGCAGCTGTCAGCTGGTGACTTTGCGGGGGGTCAGGGTGTCGTTGCTTAGGCTGAAATCTGGTGCGTATGGGACATTCTTCCACCCTCCCCCTGCCCTCCTGTTCCGGGACCTCCCCACTCCCAGGGCCACAGGGCCCCTCCTCCTCGGTGCCGCTTTGAGGCCCGCTTTGAGGCCCGAGTGTGGGAGGCCTGAGGGAGGCCCTGGGGCAGGGACTCAGGCCCTAGAGGGGGAGGCCCCCCTTCCCCCAGGTCCCCGCCCCCACAAGCTGCTTCAGCCTTCAGGGCCTCGGTTTCCTGTTCAGTAAGATTGGGCTAATGAGGGTCCTGAGGGCCTGGGGGACTGTGGCGATTAAGGCTTCAGCTGCCCCCTTCTGAGCAGGCCGTGGGCAAGAGCAGCTGATGTTCAGTTGGCTATGCCATGAGGTAGGATCTCCCGTGGTCTCCTTCCGTGCGGGGGTCCTGTCCCCCCACACCGCCCGTGAGACCCCTCCTCTCCCGTCTGCTTGGTGCCGCCAGTTTTAAAAAGCCCAGGTTTCTGTGCTGACAGCTCAGAGCCTGCTTTGGATTCTGTGTCTCCCTCTCTCGCTGCCCCTCCCCTCTCCTTCCAAAACAACATTAAAAACCCGTTTAAGCCCAGCTTCCGTGAGGCCCAGTGCCCATACCACCCGGTCCCCCACTGCGAGTGCATGACCCTGCTTCCGGAATCCAGGCTGAGGACGCACTTGCCCGTCACGCCAGCAGCCCCTGTGCTGTCCGCAGTCAGTCCCCCGGGCACTTCATGTATTGAAATCCTGCACGTAGACTTTGTTGTCTAGCCCCCCACCCATTTGTTTTAGAGGGAGAGCACGAGAAGGGGAGAGAGAGAGGAAGAGAGAGAATCTCAAGCAGGTCCCTTGCTCAGCACGGAGCCCAACCTGGGCTCCATCTCACGACCCTGGGATCCTGACCGCATGCTTACCTGCCTGAGCCACCCATGTGCCCCCCACTTCTTTGTTTCACCGTATTTGGTTTTGTTTTTAAACTTTTTAAAATATTTATTTATTTTGAAAGAGAGGGAGCGAGTGGAGAAGGGATACAGAGAGGGAGGAGATGGGGGGAGAGAGAATCCCAAGAAAGCTCCCTGCTGTCAGCGCAGAGCCCGATGTGGGGCTCAACCCCATGGCCCTGGGACCATGACTGAGCTGAAACTAAGAGTCAGACACTCAACAGACCGCGCCCCGCAGGTGCTCCTCTTGTAACATGGTTTTGAGGGTCACCACGTTGGGGGCTGGGTCAAGCCTGTGTTCTTCTCATGGCTGAAAGCTGCTCCACTGAGCTTGGGGACGGTGTTGTGGCATCGAGTGATCGGGGCGGACATCCCGCTGCGAACAGGTGTGCAGAGGCCCTCGTGTCTCTCGGGCAGACACCCTGGGGGCCTGGCTGGGCCGCGTGACGGCTGCGGGTGGACTTCACCCTCTGACGCGGCCACGTCAGTCCAGTTCCCACCAGGAGTGGATGTGGGCTTCGTTCTGTCACGTTCTTGCCACCACGTGTCCCTGTCCTGTGACTTCAGCCTTGCTGGTGGCGGGAGGTGGCTTCTCACTGCGGCGGCGTTTTCCCAGCGGCTCGTGATGCTGAGCCCTTTGCGTGTTCGCTGGCCGCCCCTTCATCCACCGTCCAACAGCTTTGTCGCGTAAGTCATCCAGCGTACAGTTCCCCTATTTAAGTTACATTGCAGTGGTTTCGGGTACATTACATTATTAATTTTTTTGATCGTGGTAGGATAAATATAACAAAATTTGCCATTTCTGTCTGTATGATTCAGTGGCGTTAATTGCATTCACAATATCTTACAGCCGTCACCACTGTCTACTTCCAGACCTTCTCCCTCACTCCAGACAGAAGCCGTGAGCATTCAGGGATGACTCGCCATTGCCCCCTCAGCCTTGGGCACCGACCAAGCTGCGGTTTTGTCTCTGTGAATTCGCCTGCTCCTGGGTATCGGATGTACGGAGTCTACAGTGTCTGGCTTCTTGCACCCGCTGATGTCAGTGTCCACGCGCGTCATGGTCTGTCGGTGCTTCACCCCTTTTCATGGCCGAGTCACATCCCATGTACGCTTGGGCCACACTCTGTCCGTTCATCTTGTGACAGACACTTGGGTTGTGGCTTTTGGATACTGGAGCTGGTGCTGCCGCTGCCGTGAACATTGCGATGTAACATCTGTGTGAGCGCCTGCCTTCCCTTCCTTGGGTGGCTGCCCAGGAGCGGGGCTGCCGGGCCGTAGGTGCCGGGTATTTAGCGTTCGGAGGAGCCGCCAGACTGGCTTTTGTGAGGACTGTGCCAGCACTTTACACGGGCTCTCGCCCCCTCCCACCCTCACCACGCCTTTGTTAGCCTCACCGGCTTTTTCTAAAAGCCCCCTTCGTGAGTATCTGCTTGTGGTTTCGGTTTGCTCTTCCCTGAGGACTCCTGACGTGGGCGCCGTGTCATGAGCTTGCGGGTCATCGGTGCGTCTTTGCGGAGATGTCCGCGCAGCTCCTTCGCCCGCCTGTGACTGGCACCGTTTGGGCATGTTTTGCTGTTGTTACAGGACTTCTTTATATGTTCTGGGAATTAAGCCCTTGCCAGGATAGGATTTGTGACTGTCTTCTCCCATTCTGTCTTTTTACTCTCCTGACAGTGTACTTTGATGCACAAAAATTTTTCATTGGCTAAGAACAGCATGTTTATTTTGTTCCTACTGCCTCTGTTTTTGGTGTCGTATCCAAGAAATACTTGTCACACCTGGTGTCACTGAAGCATCCCTCCGCGCCGTTTTTTGTTTTTTAGTAAGAGTTTAAGAGTTTTGGGGCACATGGGTGGCTCAGTCAGTTGAGTGTCCGACTTCGACTCAGGTTGTGATCTCGCGGTTCGTGGGTTTGAGCCCCATGTCGGGTTCTGTGCTGGAGCTCAGAGCCTGGAGCCTGTTTCAGATGCTGTGTCTCCCCCTTTCTCTCTGCCCCTTCCCCGCTCATGCTCCCTCGCTCGCTCACTCTCTCTTTGTATCAAAAATAAAAACTAAAAAAAATTTTTTTTTAAAGTTTAGTCCTGAAATTCAGGTTTTTGACCATTTTGAGTCCATTTGTGCATGCAGTGTGAGCTGAGGGCCCAGCGTCAGTCTTCTGCCTGCGGGTGGCCAGTGTGCCTAGCGCCCTCTGCTGAAAGGCTGTGCCTCCCCCAGGTTGAGTGGTCCTGGCACCTTTGTTGACACTCAGTTCACCATATGGGTGGTGGCTCGTTTCTGGGTGCTGTGTCCCAGTCCATTGGTCTCTGTGTCTGTCCTTAAGCAAGTATTTTTATTACTATAGCTTTATAATAAGTTTTGAAACCAGAAAATGTAAATTCCTCAATTTTGTTCTTTCCCAAGATTATTTTGACTACTTGGGGTCATTTGAGTTTCCATATGAATTTTAAGATAGACTTTTCTATTTGTTTTTTAAAGGCCTTTGTGGGATGCTTAGGGGGCCTAGTCAGTTGAGTGCCCGACTTTGGTTCAGGTCATGATCCCACAATTCATGAGTTCAAGCCCCATATTGGGCTCACTGCTCTCAGTGAAGAGCCCACTTCAGATCCTCTGTCCCCCTCTTTCTTTGCCCTTCCCCTGCTCACTCTCTCTCTCTCTCTCTCAAAGATAAATAAAACATTTAAAAATAAAAATAAATTTTATAAAAGGCCTTTGGGATTTTGGTAGGGATTGCATTGTATCTGTAGATCACTCTGGGTGGTATTGTCATCTTGACAGTATGAAGTCTTCCAATCCATGAACATGGGATGTCTTTCCATTTATTAGACCTTCATTAATTTCTTTCAGCTTTGTAGTGTTTAGTGTATCTCTTGCCCCCTTGGTTAAATTTATTCCTAAGGATGTTACATTTTTTGATGTTACTATAAGTGGAATTGATTTTTTTTAATTTCCTTTTTTAGATTGTTCATTGTTAAGTGGGTAGTGATAAGTTGATCTTATTTGTGTGCTGATTTTATATTCCAGAATTTTGCAGAATACATATATTAGCTCTTACCATTTTTTGTGGATTGTTAAGAGCGTTCTATACATAAGATCGTGTCATCTAATTTTCTTCCTTTTAAATTTAGGTTAGATATATATGTACATACACAGGAGTGTGTGTATTTTTAAATATTTGTTTTGGGAGAGAGCAAGAGTGGGTGAGCAGGGGAGGGGCAGAGAGAAAAGGAGAGGGAGAGGGAGAGAGAGAGAGAGAGGGAGAGAGAATCCCAAGCAGGCTCTGTGCCATCAGCACAGAGCCCTATGAGGGGCTCAGTCCCATGAACCATGAGATCATGACTCAAGACAAAATCAAAAGTTGGACTCTTAACCAGCTGAGCCACCCAGGCGTCCCTATGTTTTTACTATTTATTTAGCCTAATTGCTCTGGCTAGAATTTCTAGTACTGTGTTAGATAAAAGTGAGAAAAGGGGGCGTCCTTGTCTGGTGCTTCATCTTAAAGGAGAAGCTTTCCGTCTTTCAGCGTTGAGTATGATGGTAGCTATGGGCTTTCATATGTGATTTTTATCCTGTGGAGGAGGTTTCTTTCTATTCCTAGTTTATTCGATGCTTTTACTATAAAAGGTGTTGAATCTTGTCAGATCTTTTTTGCATCAGTTGAGATGATTGTGTGGTTTTCTTCTTCCTTCATCCTACCAAAGTGGCCAATCAGTCCTATTGACCACCTCGAATCACAGTTACATTGGTTGATTTTCGTATGTTGAACCTTCCAATGTTGAATTCAGGTTTCAAGTATTTTGTTGATGTTTTTTATATCTATATTTTATGATGAATATTGATCTATAGCTTTCTTTCTTGTGGTATCTTTGTCTGGTTTTGGTATCAGGGAAAGGCTAGCTTCACAGATTGTTTGGCTATTTGTTGTTAGGAAGAATTCCTCATTCTTCAGTTTTTTGGAAGAATTTGAGAAGAATAGGTATTAGTTCTTCTTTACATGTTTAGTAGAATTCACCAGGAAGCCCTCTGGTCTTGGGCTTCTCTTTATTGGGAGGTTTTTGATTACTGATTCAATTTCCTTACTATGTATAAAGCTAGTCAGATTTTCTTTTTCTTCTTGAGTCAGTTTTGGTAGATTGTGTATTTTTAGGAATTGGTCCATCTCATCTAAGTTGTTAAAATTATGTGTGTAGAATTAGTGTGCCCTAATTATCCTAATTAGGATTTTTAGTTTTAGGTTGAGTCTATGATGGTAAAGAATACACTCTGTATGATTTTAATTCTTTTAGGTCTCTTGGGCTTTGTTTTATGGCCCAGGATGTGTTCTATCTTAGTATATGTCCTATGGGCACTTGAAAAGAATATATATTACAGTCTTGTTGAGTAAAGTGGACGGTTTTATAAATGGTGATTAGATTTTGCTGGTTAAAGGCATTTTTTAGTTCTTCTGTGTCCTTGCTGACTTTCTACTTAGCTGTTCACTCAGTTGTTGGAAGACTGATGTTGAAGTCACCATCTGTAATTTTGCACTTGATCTTAGACAGAAGGCCAAGAAGTGATCCCATTTGTAATTTTGGATTTGTCTCTTTCTCCTTTCATATCTATCAGTTTTTACTAAGTGTGTTTTATAGCTCTTTTATTTGGTGCATGTAAATTTAGGATTGCTATGTCTTCTTGTTGGATTTGATCCTTTTATCAGTATAAAACACATCTCTCTGGGGTTTCTGGCTCAGTTGGTAGAGCATGTGACTCTTGATCTCAGAGCTGACTATTGATCTCAAAGTCGATTCTTGATCTCAGGGTTGTTGAGTTCAAGCCACACGTTGGGCATGGCATAAAAACATGCCTCTCTGTCTATAATTTTCTTTACTCTAAAGTCTGCTTCATGTGGTATTAATGTGGCCACTCCTATCTTTTGATGAGTGTTTGAATGGTATACATTTTTCCATCCTTTTACTTTGAGCTTACCTATAGCATTATATTTAAAGTAATTCTCTTATAGACAGCATATAATTGAATCATGTTTTAAAATTTACTCTGCCAGTCTTTTAATTTGTATATTTTGACCATTTACACTTAATGTAGTTATTGCTATGTTAGGGCTTCGGTCTGCAATTTGACTTCTGTGGGTTTCTATTTTTTGTTCTACTTTTCATTTCTGTCATTTTATAGGTTCCTGGAACACTTTAAGAGTTTTGTTTTGACTTATCTGGAGTGCTTTCAAGTGTGTACATCTTTCTATAGCTTTTTTAGTGACTGTACTAGGCATTGTGTTGTGTGTCCATAACTTATCACAACCCACTGGTGTAGAAGTCTCACCTTCCGCCATGTCCCTTTACTCCCCATCTATAGCTGCCTTACCTGTGTCATCTACGGACACTTAGAACCGCAACAGACACTGATAATCTTTGCTTCCGGAATCAAACATAATTTAGGAGACTCATATGTTTACCTGTGTTTTGGTTATCCTGGTCTGCCTTCCTGTTGTTCCAAGGCTTTGTCTTTTATTCTTTCCTTTCTGTTTAGAGAACTTCTGTAGCCTTTTTTAGGGCAGATCTGCTGGTGACAAATTCTCTTGGTTTTCCTTCATCTGAGAATGTCTGGATTTTCCCCACATTCCTGAAGGATGTTTTTGCCGAATATGGGATTCTGAGCTGATAGTTCTGCCCCTTCAGCTCTTATAAATGTCGTACCGCCTCTTCTGGCCTCCATGGTGCTTCAGGAGAAATCCACTGTCATTTGAACTTCCTCCCACAGGTGAAGTGTTATCACTCTCTAGCTGCTTGAGGGATTCTTTTAGCTTTTACAAGTTTGACTATGATTCAGATTTTTGTGGATTTCTTTGGTTTTTACTGTTTTGGGTTCACTCAGCTTCCTGAATCTGTAGGCTTGTGGTTTTTGCCAAATTTGGGATGTTTTCAGCCGTAACTCTTGAGTTCTTTCTCCTTCCCTTCCACAGCCCTGGTTGCATGAGAGCTGTGTTCCCACAGGCCCTTGAGGCAGGGTTCATGTTTTAAAGTCTGCTCTCTGTCACTCAGATTGGTTAATTTCTGTTATTCTGTCT
Source organism: Proteles cristata cristata (assembly GCA_017311185.1). Classification (NCBI taxonomy): domain Eukaryota; kingdom Metazoa; phylum Chordata; class Mammalia; order Carnivora; family Hyaenidae; genus Proteles; species Proteles cristata. Next base: position 166,349 of record JAESUZ010001904.1, on the reverse strand, counting down.
TCCAGCTCACCGACTCTTTCCTCTGTGCCCCCCTTCTGCTGTTGAGCCTATACAGGAGTTTTTTTAATTTCAGTTATTGTACTTTTCAGTTCCAAAATTTCCGTTTGGTTCTGTATTACATCTTCTTTTTCTTAATTGAGACTTTCTATATTTTCATGTTTCCAACATTTCTTTAACTGCTTGTGGAAACACATGAGCATGCCTGGTGGGTTCAGTTGGTGGAGCATTTGACTCTTGATCTTGAGGTCGTGAGCTCAGGCCCCACATTGGATGTAGAGATTGGTTAAAAATAAAATCTTAAAAATAAAGAAAAGAAACACATTTATCATGCTCTTTCAAACTCTTCGTCAGATAACCCCAACACCTCTGTGATCTCATGCCGACAGGCCCTGATTGTCTGCAGTTGCGATTCCATTCAGTTTGAGGTCTTACCTTTTTCTAGCATGACGAGTCATTTTCTACAGAAACCTGGGCACGTTGGCTGTTATGTTATAAGGGTCTGGATCTTACTTAAATCTTCTGTTTCAACTGGTTTACTGTGACAGAAGGGGTGGGTTGAGAGTGGAGGTGGTAACACACCCCTGCCAAGTGCAGGTGTAAATCCAGAATCCCCACTTGGCCTCCCTCCACTGACACCTGAGGAAGGGTTGCCCTGTCCATGGTGAGTGGTGGCACTTCCGGCAAGCCTCTGCAGGGTGGGGGGGCCTGCAGTCCTGCTTCTTCGGGGCCTCCTCGGGCCCCACCCCTGCAGGCAGGATGGAAGTCAGTCAGCCTTCTGTCCACCTTCAGAGCCTTCCTGTGATTGTCATGTGTGTAGACGTCAGAGCCCAGCACACAGAACGCTCATCATCTACCGTGTTTGATAATTGTCGCTCATAATAATTGTGGATTTATCCAGAAGCTGCAAAGATGGTGCAGGATCCCCACACACCCTTCACCCAGCCCCCTGCTCTGAGCCTTCACCACAACCAGCACCCAGCCATCAAAACTGGAGAAGTAACATCAGGTGCATTGCTTCCGCCTTGAGTCCAGGCTCTGACTGCACCTTATCCCGTTTTCCACTCATTTCCGTTTTCTGTTCTAAGATATCACATTGGATTTGGTTACCAATTTGGGGATGAATGACTGAGTGAATGAGGCAGGCCTTGACCTAAATAGCCACAAGAATGGGTGAGGGTAGCCGCCTTTGAGAGCTGTTCAGAAGGGAGATGGTTGGGCACGGTGAGGAGGGGTGGAGAGGGAGGGGAGTGTGGGACTGTCTCCAAGGTGGGGAAGGGGGTGTCTTTGATTCTGGAGAGTGGGAGGGAAGCTGGTGAGTCTCTGGGGACAGGATGGGACGGTGATGAACCAGCTCGTTGGTGGAGGTGGGACCCGGCCCCCTGGAGAGCGGGGTGGCCGTGGGGGTGGCTATCGGGCCGTCTAAGGACCAAGATGGGCTGGTGAGGCCCAGGAGGGGTGGGAAGGCCGGTGGCCGCCGCGGGGAGCTAGGTGGCAGATCTGGGCCTGGGTGGCCCGCCTGAGTCCTGTACCTCCAGTACCAGCTCTTCTGCAACTACTCAGCCTGGCGCGGGGGCGGGGACCCGGGGAGCCCCTTGGCGACTGGGGGGACAAGCACAGGTGGGCCATGCAGTCGCCCCTGGCCTCTCATGGCCTCACCCCTGCGAAATGGAATGTGCTCCATGGAAGGCAGGCTGGCGTCCTGGGGAACCATCTGTGCCGCGGCCCCCCCGCCGGCCTGGGGGATCAGGGCGCTGGCGCTGTGTGGACCACTGAGGTGGTTTCCAGCGGCTTCTGCCCGTTCATACTCGTAGACCGGATTTCTTGCCAGCACTTGGTGACACTCAACCTCGGTTTTCCTTTTTCTCCATTTGAAGGACAAAAGGTTACCTCACTGAATGTTTTAATTTGCCTTTACTGGTTTGATGAGGCAAAATGCCTTCCCTATGGCTGAACCTTCTCTGCCTCCCCTTCTGAAAATTACGTGGCATTTTGTTGGGCTTTTTAAAATTTTTAATTAATTATTTCTCAATATTTGTCTTATTTTTCGGGAGAGAGAGCACAAACGGGAGGGGCAGAGAGAGAGGGAGACATAGAATCTGAAGCAGCTCCAGGCCCTGAGCTGTCAGCACAGAGCCCGACGCGGGGCTCGAACTCACAGACCACGAGATCATGACCTGAGCTGAAGTCAGACGCTTAACCGACTGAGCCACCCAGGCGCCCCTGATGGGTTTTGGGGTTTTTTTTTTTGTTGTTGTTGTTGTTGTTTTTAGTGTGGGTAGGGACAGATTTTCCTCTGGGTTGGTTTCCTCTCGTGGATTCACAGGAAATTTCTAAAATATAAATATGAACATAAAAATACGTAAATATTGGGGCGCCTGGGTGGCTTAGTCGATTAAGCGTCCGACTTTCGCTTGGGTCATGATCTCGCGGTCCGTGGGTTCGAGCCCCGCGGGCTCTGTGCTGACTGCCAGCTCAGAGCCTGGAGCCTGTTTCAGTCTGTGACTCCCTCTCTCTCTGCCCCTCCTGCTCACGCTGTCTCTCTCTCTCCTAGAAATAAATAAAACATTTAAAAAAATTAAAAAAAAAATACGTAAATATGAAATATACTGGACATGAATCTTTTGTCAGTCATATAAATGGCAATTCTCTTCTTTGTGGCTTATTTTTTTCCTTTTTTGTGGTGTTATTTTGAAAGTTCTTAATTTTAATGGAAATGACTTTATCAGTCTTGAAGGTTTGCGCCTCTTCCCCGAGCCCCGTAGGACAGCCTTCAGCCTTCACGTGGCCCGGCCCCGCCTTCCGTGTCCCCAGGGGTCTGCAGGCAGCCTCACGAGGCGCGAGCCTGTCCTGTTCCTCGTGTGCCCTTGAGCCGGCTCCTGCTCCGGGATTGTTTGAACTTCACGGTATTTCCTGGTCATAGATTCTTTCACCATGTTCTCGACAGCTGTTTTCACTCTTCTTGCCCTTTATCCTTCCAGAAATATATTTTAGATCCAATGTAAGTTTAAAAAAAAAGAAAGAAAGAAAAGACAGGTTGGAATTTTTATGGCGATTGTCTCAAATCTGTCTCGGTTTGGTGAGAATTGGGCCTCGCCTCTGCCCGTGAGCGAGCCGGGATCTGGCGCTCATACAGGCCGCTCCCGTGACGCCTTTCCTGAGGGTCTTCTGTGTCTTCGTTCCATTTATTCCTCTCACTTTTATTATTTTTGCAAATAACAAATTAAAAGCTTTTATTTTTTGAACATTCATGGGTATATAGACCTGGAATTCTTTATACTGATTTTGTTTCTAAGAACCCTGCTGAACTATGTTAGTAATTGTTATAATTCATCCGTAGATTCTTTTGGGTTTTTCTACAGAAATGTATCTTCTGTGAATAATGGCCATTTCTTCCCTCCTTTGAGTTCAAGTGTGTTTTCTTTCATTTTCTTGCCTCTACTCTGGCTTTGACCTCGGTACAACGTACTAGTGATAGGAGTGGGCTTCCTCCCTTTACCTGTGATGAGTGGTGCTTTCTGGAACATTCTTTCAAGAAACTCTTTATGTTAAGCTAAGGGAGGTCCATTTGATCAATAATCTGTTAAACTTTGAGTTCATGCTGAATTTATTAAACACTTTTTGTAGCCGTTGAGGTGATCGTATCCCACACATTTAATCTGTTAATGTGCGAATTTCTGCTTGTTGATTTTCTAGTGTTAAACTAACCTTGCATCCCTGAGCCACACTAGACTCAGTCCTGGTCTCTTCCTGTCCAGATGCACAGCAGGACTCCGTTTGTTTCTAATTTGTGTAGGACCTTTGAACCCTCTGGCATGAGTGAACACGGCCTTGGTGTTCGTTTGTGATCTCATCCGGTCAGGGGTCCCAGGCCCGTCACTGGGTTGAGGAGTCCCCTCCTGTCCCTGTTCTGTGGGCCCGTTCCCGCGGGGCTGGGAAATAGACTGAATATTGGTAGAACTTCCAGTAAAACCCTGGGTTGGAACTTGCTCTGTTTTTTAACTACTGATTCACGTGCCTTTACGGCTATAGGAGTATTTGTTCAGGTTTTATTTTTCTTCTGGACGGTTTTTCTGGAATTTGTCCGTTTCACCTGCGTCTTCAAGTTCATTGGTGTAGCGTTGGTTCGTGATGCTCCGTCGTCGTGTTCTGCCCGTCTGCGGGGCCAGCAGCTGCCCCGTCCGTCCGTCCTGGTGTGCTCTGCGTCGGCCCCTCATCTCCCGGCTCGTCTTACCGGACAAATGTATTCACACCTTCAAGGAACCAACTCCTGGCTCTCGGTTTTGGCTGTTCTTTTGTCATTTCTTTTCTTTCTGTTCTTACCTTTTGTTCCTTCCCTCTGCTGGGTTTGGGTTGCTCTGCCCGCCCCCACGCCCCCCTGTGGAGCGGGAGCCTGTCCGCTGGCCAAGCCGGCAGGCCCGCCCGTGGCTTTGCCCTCAGCGCAGAAGCTACTACCCCCGACGTGCAGCTCAGGACTGGCCCTCAGTACAAACTGTTATCTAATTGCCCTCATTTCTTGTTTGACCCATGGAGTATTTCGTAGCGTCTTTCTTCATTTCCGGGCCTCTGGGGGTTTTCTGGGGCTCCTGTTGGTTGTTTGGTTTTGCTCCTGCATCCGTGGGGACGAAGTCATCAGGCCTGTGACATTGGAGACTCAGTGTTTGGCCAGTGTGTTTCTGAGTCGATTTTCTTCTGTCATTTCACTTTCTTGACAGCCTTTGGGTGATTTGATAACATTCTTCACCTTCGACCCTCGCCATGTGCTTGTCCAGGGAGGAGGCCAGTTCAGAGCAGCGCCATCCAGTAGGAAGGTGGCCACACGTGAGCCATAGTGAGGTTCCGAGTTCTCTTGCAGCCACGTTAGAAGACTAAAAACAGAGCAGGTGAAGTGAACTGTAGTTAACCTGACCTGTCGCACCTTTTACCATGCAGTCGGTGTGGCCTTCCATTCGTCCTTGTCTGCCGAGCCCGCGGCACCACCGCGGCTCGTGGGCGCCACACGGGACAGCGCAGTCCCCGCTGGCCGCCTCCTGACGTGCACCCGGCATCCAGGGGGTGTGGGAGGGCCAGCCGCAGCGGGCCGGCTCCTGTCGGCGCCAGACTCCCCCCGCCCTCCGCCCTCTCTCCCCGGCGGCCCCAGTGCCCTGTGCTCTTCTGCTGTTTGAGCGGAGCCCGTGGCAGCAGGGCCTCTGCCCTCCAGGACCCCGTGTCGCTGCTCAGGCCCGGTGCTGAGGGGCTCCGGCGCCACATGGACGGCATGAGCACGCGTCAGCCTTCTCTCCGGGGCAGGGGCTGGCCGGGACGGGGCGCCGTGGGTGCTTGGGGACCTGCTGCCCAGATGCCCTGCCGTGCCAGCGCCCAAGCGCGAGTGCGAGGGGCTTCTAGTCCGTTGGTGGCAGCTGGCGGGCAGGTGTGGGGCCTGGATGGGGCCAGTGAACTGTGCTCAGAGAACGGGCCTGCGCTGCGCGGAGTCCTCACAGGCTCGTCCTGGGGGCTGGGGATGGGCTCCCAGGAGGGGGTTTCGGGGCTGTTGCCACATACTTCTAAGTGGCTCAGCCAGCAGCCCCCACCCCTGCATTGGGGTGCTTGCAGCCCGGCTCTGGGCCGATTGGCGGGGCCGCTGTGGTGGTTGCTGTCAGGACAGTGTCTCTCCCGCTGGCTGGTCCGACACCAGGGCACTTGCTACACTCCCGTCCCTGCCCCGGGCCGTGCCCGCTAAGCCAGCTGCAGGGGTGGGTGTAAAGTCGGGCTGTCACCCCTGCAGCACCCACCCCTAGAGGCAGGCGGGCCCTGGACAGGGGCTCCCCCGCTCCCTGTGGGCCTGGTGGGTGGAGCTGCGGCCACGTGCTGCGCAGAGCACCTGCTGGATGGCGCGTCCCAAGCGGGGTATAATTAGCTGCCGTGACAGGTGCTGTGGATCGGGTGTGCGGCTGGCCTCGGCCGACCTGGGCACCCCTGGGCTTGGAGCCTAAGCCCCATGCAGTGAGGCCCTCCACGCATTGAGCCTCCGCCCACGTCCTTGTCTTCTGCCAGGAGGGTGGGCTGCGGTCTGGAGAGGAGATTCGTGCCAGGCTAGGGGACCCCCGGGCCAGCCTGGTCGCTGCCGTCAGTCCAGGCCCAGCGCCCAGCTGGTACCCTGGCCCTTCCAATCACTCAGGGGGCTCGGGTGGGTGGGAGCGCAGGTGGCTGGGGCCTGGGGGTCTCAGCCTTCCAACAGGAAGCCTTTGGCCCTCAGTTCCCTGGGGGGCAGAGCAGGCAGGGCCGCCCCACATGGGGCAGAGGCCTTGAGCCGCCCACCTAGCGGCTCCCTTCCCCCCGCAGTGCAAGAAGAAGCACACGCTGCTGTGTCCTGACTTCTCGCGCAGGGGCGCCTGCCCCCGGGGCGCCCAGTGCCAGCTGCTGCACCGCTGCCGGAAGCGCCTTGGCCGGCGGGCGGCCTCAGCCCCAGCCCCGGAGCCCAGCAGCGTGCCACCCAGGAGCAAGCCCTCCTCCAGCCACGGAGCCAGGTGACGGGGCCAGCGGGCGCTATGCATGTAAGCCCGGGGAGGGGGGGTTCCTGCAGCAGCCCCTCCTGCGTGGGGAGACCACCCTCATGGGGAACCTCTACACCCCTTCCCAGCTCTTAGGGCTTTAGACCCAAAGCCTCAGTTCAAAGTTGAGGATCAGGTGACCTCCAGAGGTGCCCCACCCTATACCCCACACCCCCAGGCTGGGCAGAGCCAAGGACATCCCTCTGTGGGACTGCCCAGGCCCTGCCCGTGGGGAAGGTAGGGGCTTCTCAGATACCCACTCCCACTCCCTGGGAAAGGGAGGGTTCCGGGTGATGCTCGCAGCTGGGCTCCCACCTTGTGTTCACCTGGCCTGTGGCAAGGGAGGGCAGGGTCAGTGCAGAGCTCACCCCAGCTGCCTCAGGCCAGAGGCCCCGTGTCGTCACCAGCCTATCCTCTGAGGCCGAGGGCTAGCCTCGGATCTGGATGGCGATGCCCAGTGGCTGCCGGACAGGTGCCACACAGCTGGTCGGCTAGCGCCCTCTGGACCCCACCCCGCCGGGAAGCCACCCACCTTCACACTTCTGCTCCCTTTCCTTTCCCGCAGGAAGTCCTCTGCTGCCCAGCGCCCCACCAGACAGACGCCCAGCTCCCCCTCCTCCGTGGCTGCCGGCTCGGCCTCCCCTCCCTCCTCCCCAAGGGTGTTAGCTACAGCCTCAGGCTCTCCCCTATCAGCAAAGCCTCCCTCCCCCTCCTCCCCCTCCTCCCCTCTTTCTTCCTCCCCCCTCTCCCCCACCCCCTTCTCTTCCTCCCCCACCCCTTCCTCCCCCGCCCTGTCCTTGGACCAGGAGGAGCTGTGTGTCCAGGAGGAGGCTGGCTCTGCAGCGACGGGCTCCGGCAGCCTCTCCAAGCTGCCTTCCTTCATCTCCCTGCAGTCCTCGCCGAGCCCAGGAGGCCAGCCCAGGGCCCGGACCCCCAGGAACCCCCCAGCAAAGGACTCAGGTAGGCAGCTGGGCCCCTTAAAGCCCAGCCCAGCACGGCCAGGGGCTCATTTGCAGCGCTCCCCTCAGCCCCGCTGAGACGGGGGCCAGGTGGGGCCCGGATGGTTCGTGAGTGCCTCGCTGGCAGGTGCGCGCCTCGGGCCCTCGGGGACAGAGCTGGCCGAGGTGTGAGTGCAGCAGCGGCCGCCCGCATGGGCCACCCCAGCCGAGGGCTGATTTAATTAGAAAGCACCCATTTCTGTTAATTTGTTCTGGAAGATCACCGCACACTCCTGGAGAGAACAGATGTTCCCTCTCCCCCGATGAACATTTGGGGCTTGGTAAATGGCTCCACTCAGCCTTGTTTAGGAGAGAAAAGAGGATTTTATGGCTGCAAACGACCCTTTCTGTAAACATTTTACAGCTCTCCGCGCGTTTGAGTGACGATAAACCCCACGCAGCTCGGCGGGCTGCAAATTTGCGACCATACGGCTATCATTTTATTGTCATATTTCACGGTCGTAACGTTAATGGAAGATGCTTGCTGCAGCCTTCTCTAACAGCTCCGCTGAGCACACTCAAACGCCTCCCTCCGAGGGGCCAGGACCGCCGGTGCCTGCTTACAGGCCCCGCTTCAGGGCCGCGGAGCCGTGGCCGGGCTCCACCTGTCCACCGGGCCCAGGGCAACAGCTATTCGCCTCCGGGTGGGCCGCCCTGGGCTGGGGACGGAGCACACGGCGGCCCCGAGGCAGCCAAGCCCTGTGCCGGTGGAGGCCAGCAGGGTGCGCAAGGCCCGGGAGAGGCCACAGAGACCTCCCCTGGCTTCGGAGGCCCCATCAGCCTTCATTTCCTGCCCCAACCCTGGCCAGGGCCCGAGCCGGAGGGGCCGGCGGAGGCAGCCCAGGCTGGCTGTGGGGCAGGAGGCCGGCTGCACCTACTCAGGCAGTCACCCAGGATGGTGAGGCCTGCAGGCAGAGACCAGTGAGGTGTGCAGTCTGGAGCCCGGAAGTGGGGGGCCCAGGAGGAGAGGTGGGCTCCCAGGGGCACTTAGATGGTGCCATGCCCACGGGCAGCCACATGGAGGCGCCCGTGGGCCACAGGGATGCCAGCCTGAGCCGAGGCGGGAGCACTCCTAGCCGAGGACCGACGCTGACTTCCAGTGAGTGCCAGGCACACGGGGCAGGGACGCCCGTGGACGTGACTTTCTGTCCCCAGGCCCCTGCTGTGCTCGAGGAAGACCTGTCTCCCCACCAGACGGCAGCCTCTCCCTCCCTGGCCCTCCTGCCCCCAGGCCCTGTCACCGCACCCACTGGGACCCAGGTCCCCCCACCCCCACTCAGCCAACTGCTCACACATGTGACTTTTGAGGTTGAAGGCACAGTGCAGCCACCACACATGCATGTGGCAGCCGTGCAGACCGCAGTGGCTCCCGCCTGTGGCCAGGCCTGCATGCTGCTAGGCTGCTGGACCCCAGGGCAGGCACGGGCAGCCTGATCAGAGCCACTTTACCCAAGTTGTTCGCAGCCCCACCCCCACCCCTCCTCTGCAGGCTGGGGGTGGGGCTTGATGGAGTCACCCCCATTTTGACCCAGAAGCTTTGGTGGGAGGGACCTTCCCCCCCCCCCAGCAGGGGGAACGATGCTCCTGTCACCTGACCTTTGCCCTTCTTGGAACAGGGAAAACTCTACACATCAAACCCCGGCTGTGAAGGCCCAGGGGGCCAGCCCGCGCCTACCTCAGCCCCTTGTTCCTGGAGAGGAAGGAGGCTCCACCTGCCAACGCCTCAGAGGAGGGACCACCTGCCATCAAGCCCCACCCTGGGGCCCTGGGGTCACTGCTCTGCCCGCTTGGCCCTCAGCCTTCTGTGACCAGTGTGCACCCAGGAGCGCACCTTCTCTCCCAAGCCAGGCCCTGCCCCGCCTCACCAGCCCCTCTGCACCCACCTTCCCACCCCTGGCTCCTCAGCCTCGCGCCCAGGGTGTGCCCCGAACCCCAGCGCAGGGGGGAGCCAGGCAGGGTGCACCGCAGGGCCTGTGCCCACTGTGGGGGCCGCAGCCGCACAGCTCACCCCCGGGCCTCTCCCCCACCCCCGACCCCCAGGCCTCCCTGGGAGGGGACTGTGTTCAGCAATAAAGGTTCTGTCCTGTGTCTGCCCGTTCTGGCTGCTGTCACAGCACCACTCGGCCTTGCCGCCCACCAGCTCGGATGGGCACGCGCTGCCCGCAGACCAGAGGTGCTCCCTGCGTGCAGATCTGGGGCCGGGGTTCTGAGGGGCTGGCCGCAGACTCCTGGCGGCTACTGGGTGGTGGGCAGGAAGGCTGTCCCTCCTCCCTGCCTCCCTGAAATGGCTCAGAGGGTCGGGACAGCCGCTCTCCTGCGGCCAAGCCAGTGTGATCTGTGGTGGGGAGAGGCCCGGGAGGGAGCCCTGGGGACGTGCGTGTTGGATGCAACAGGCTGGGGCCGGAGTCCCCCAAACCCGGGTGTCCCTCCGGCTCCTCCTGGGGGTCTCAGGGCAGCGGCAGAGCCAAGGCAGGGGCTGGAGGGCAGGGCAGACTTCTCTACACCTCCCACGCCGGAAGTGTCTGGGCTTCTGGGGGGACTTGGGGACGCCTGGCCGGGGCTTGTAGCCTCAGTTCAAGGACCTGGGACAGAGTCTGGTCTGACCAGCGTCGAGGGCACAGAGCCGTTGGGGGTGTTTCCCTGGGCTCCTCCCGCGTCACCCCCGGCCCGGCGGCCTCCGCTCGTGCCTCGGCCTGGAGCGGGGTCTGCTGCACGAGGCCCGCTGCCCGTCCCCCTGGGTTCGGAGGTTGCAGGGGGAGCCGCACCATCAGCTCACGAGGGCCGCCAGCACTGGCACCGCCCAGACTTCTGCCCACACCGCGTCCCCAGGGGGCCCACTGGCCAAAACAGTTCCCTTGGCCCAGCCAGGCCTGCACAGGCAGACGCTCCGCCCCCCCGAGGCCATGGTGAGGACCCGGGGTGGGGGGCCTGCTCTCCGCTGGTCCCCGTCTGTGAGGGGTGGCATCTCCGTGCCGGCCCCAGAGGCGATGAGGACCAGGGCTGGCTCTGGGCAGGGCGACTGGTTAGTCAGGTGGTATAAGAGTTTGACATCCCCAGGACCCCATGCCGACGTCCCTGGGACCCCACGTGATGTCCCCGGGGCTCCTGGGCTCCGCAGCAGCCGATTTGGCAGGACGGTGGACTCCAGGGTTACAGGGGGCCAGGAGGAAAGGGACTCCCCATCAGGGAGCAGCAGAGTCCCCACTGGGGGCCGGCCCTCCGCCCCAGCCACAGCCTTTGGGGTCCATCGTGTCAGCCTCGGTGCAGGCCCTCGCCAGGGCCCCTGGATGACACAGTGGGGCCCGCAGAGCCCGGCCTCCGCCCTGACGCTGGGGAGACTGCAGAACTGGGGGCCGCGGCGGGGAGGCCGGCACTAGTGAGGCACAGCCCGGCGCCTCGGCCTCCTGCCCCTCCCCTCTCGGGCTCCCCCTCAGCACCCTCTAGGACCTCCCCACGAGGTTGAACTTTTGAGGAGGGGAGGGGCTTGGGGAGAAATTCCTCCTCTCCCAGACAGACGGACACACACAGAGTTGTTGGTGCAGCCCCGATCTGAGCTGTGGCCACCTTGGACCCTCGCCTCCTCCCTGCCGCCCTGCACTTCCCTTCACAGGGCGACACAGGCCCCCCAGCTGCAGAGCGGGTAGCGGCGTGTGCTCCCCGCGCCCACCGGGCAGCCCCACGTGGAGCCACAGCCCCAACGCTGCCCGCTGGTAAAGCAAGTGTGGGCGTGGCTCCTACCCAGGCCCCACTGCGCCACCGTGCAGCCCACCACCCAGAAGCAGCTGGCCTGACAGCCAGGCGCCAGTGCAGAAGGGCTGGGCACCCCAGGAAGCAGGGGATGGCTGGCCAGTGGCTGCCCTGTCCTGGGCCGGGCCCAGCCCCCGCCCCCACCCCTGTCACCCACTGCGCTGGCGAGGGGGCCGTTCCTCGGAGCCGCGTGCCCCCTGGTCACCCGGGACTACAGGCCAGCGAAGCCCTTTGGGGATGAAGATGCTGGTCACCTCCCACCACCGCCCACACCAAGCCAGACAAAGCAAGGTGCCAGCTGAGGGCACAGCACAGACTCCTGTACTCCTGGGAGGGGCTGCCCCCCCTCCTGGACCCCAACATCCCTGCCCTGGCACCACAGGGCACGTGCCCTTGTGGATATTGGCCTCACGAGGGCAGCCTGCCCCCTGGCCCTGTGCCCCTCGTGCTGGCTGCCCTGCCGCTTGCTGGTGTCTGGGGTAGGGATGACTCGGGGAGCCCTGGGGTCCTGTGGCCAGCAGTAGCACGGGCTGGCAGGGGGGGCGGGGGAGACACTTCACTGACTCTCTGACCTGGAGGTGATGGGCTGGGCCCTGGAGAGGTGGGCTTTGGAGGAGACCTCAGAGCCATGGGCCACATCTAAGCTCTGGGCTGGGGCAGGTCTCCGAGCATCTGTCTGGGGTCTTTAGTCTCGGTGCAGTGATGTACCTAAAGTGCGGGCAACGCAGAAGAGGCGTAGACTGGGGCAGGGTGGGCCTGGCCTCACCCGGGAACTGGGGGAGCTGACTGGGAGAGGGCCCCTGGTTGGGTGGGCGCCCCAGCCTGGAGCCCCTCCCCAGGGAGGCACCTGCCACAATGCTGAGTGTGCCCCCCGCCCCCGCAGTGGTGCCTGGCACACAGCAGGCTCCTCACTTTAGGTACAAATGAGTCCCCTAAGTGGGCAGGACACCGACCCTGCCATCACAGAGGCCTGGAAGAAAACGGGGTGGATGAGACCCTGTCCAGGGTTGAGCAGTGGGGGCGAGACAAAAATGACCCGCCTGGCTGGCACTTTGTGCAGGATCCAGAGCCCCGTGCGGCCCAGGAGGCATAAGACAGGCAAGGGTGCAAGGGCGGCTTCCTGCCGGCAGCTGAGGGGCAGGTGGAGGGGCGCCAGGTGACCGCACCCCCACGGCTCTGCTCCGGCTCCCTGCTGACCTCACACCTGCTCCCGCCTGGCCGGGCCCCTCCCCCTGGGGGACAGGACAGGGACATGCTTCTGCCCCCAGAACCCAGCTGACTTGCCCCCCACCCCCATGCTGTCTCCCAGGGCTCTGCAGGAACAGCTTTGGGGACAGGGGAGCCCAGGTTGTCCACCAGCCCCCGGGGCAGCGAGAAGCTGGGGCCTTGGCCCCTCAGGCTCCAGGGAATGGCCTTGCCGGCAACCGCGAGCTGCACGGAAGGACCTGCCCGAGCCCCGCGGGACCCGGAGCACAGACACAGGAAGCGTGGGCTAAGCGGCTGGCCGGAGTGATCTGTTCCCGGCAGCAGGAGACGCTGGCACGCTGTGGTTCAGCACTAGGTGTTACCCCGAGGCTGATTTCCCGCCCTCCGCCCAGGAGGACCCCAAACGACAGTGTCCTCTGCACAGTCTGTCAGACGGTCCGGTGTCCGCCCCTCCCCTCGGATGTGGACAGGCCGCTGCCCCACCTCCACCAGCCGTGCAGCGTGGGGCTCGGCACCGCTGGCTCGCCCCGCCCCCCGCTCTCTCGGTCCCTTGGGGAACCAGCCTCCATGCTGTGAGGAAGCCCAGCCGGCCGAGGCCACCCTGCCCTGCCAGGTGTGAGCCCAGAGATGCTATTGGTGGCTCCGGGCAGCAGCTGTCACCCCTGCTGTCCTGTGCTCCCAGCCACCAGCCTGCAGGGACCAGCCCTCTCACGCCTGGGACAAACCCGGGCAACACAGGTCCCTTGAATGTGGTGAAAAGCTGCCTATGTCATCACCCTTCAGTGGGCTCATTTTCAACCAGAGATCTCTGGGCCACCTTCCCGATGGAAGATGCCCCCAGGGCAATACAGCCCGTACACAAAGAGTTGCAGGGTAACATTTATTTATTTAAAAAAAAATTTTTTATGTTTTATTTATTTCTAGGAGAGAGAGAGAGACAGCGTGAGCAGGGGAGGGTCAGAGAGAGAGGGAGACACAGACTCTGAAACAGGCTCCAGGCTCTGAGCTGACAGTCAGCACAGAGCCCGACGCGGGGCTCGAACCCACGAACCGCGAGATCATGACCTGAGCCGAAGTCGGACACTTAACCGACTGAGCCACCCAGGCGCCCCATGGGTAACATTTATTTTAAGTTTATGTATTTCTTTTGCGAGAAAGAGAGAACATGGGAGGGGCAGAGAGAGAGAGACAGAACCCTAAGAGCCTGACACAGGGCTTGATCCCATAAACCAGGAGATCATGACCTGAGCTGAAATTAAGAGTCAGGCGCCCCTGGGGTGCTTTTAATGACGAGCCACAGGGCTCCTGCGGGAGTGCATTGCCTCAAGCACTGATGGTTCGGTGGGTGTGAGGCCCCCGGAGGGCACGGAGGCTTCGCACACGCAGGGGAAGAGCCTTTGCAGGCAGCACACGGCGCCGGCGCCTCCTCTCCCGGCTACAGACGGGCAGCTCAAGTCGCCGGGAAGACAGCGCTGCGCTGGTGGGTCACCCACCGAGGCTGCGGGCGTGCAGCGCGCCCATCTGCTTTTCCTGTGACCCGTGGGAGGGTGGGCCTGGGTCCCCAGGGACGGGCTCCCAGCCCGGGCTGCATTGCCTCCTGGTACTGAGGAGGGGGGAGGAGGGAGGAGCAAGCTTGGGAACGGCGACCTGAGCAGCAGAGGCCAGCAGCTGCCCTGGGCTGAGGGGCCCATCACACCCTTGGTGCGCGCGCGGCACCCGCAGGCGTGAGGCCTTCCCAGCCGCTGTGCAGGTCCCCACCGGCCCGACCACCACTAACCAGCGGGCAGAGCGCTCTGCTGAGGCCGCACGGAGGTCAGGGGCAGACAGCGAAGGCCTAAGAGCCTCAGGAGCAGGCAAGAGCGGGGGGCGCAACTGTTCCCAAGGCCTCACAGAAAGCTAGTCTAAGCCCAAGGCCAAGTCCAGGGCTGGGAGCTTGCCCGGTGCCCAAGCCAGTCAGGGACATAGGTGCCCTGCTTGGCCCCAGACGCCTCTCCCCCAGGGCGGTGAGTGAATGGCTGGGGGCAGGAATGACCGAGAGCCACGCCTCGTGAAGGGGCCTGGTCTGTGCTCAAGGGCCCAGCATCGTTAAACATCATATTTAGGGGCTGGATGTGGGGAAAACTGTCCCCACTTAGCTTGACTTGGTGGCTGAGCGTGGGCCTCCTCTGAACACCGGTGGGGGGGCTTTAAAGGGAGCCCCAAACCCTGCAATGCATCCGGCAACCCATGTAGCCGGGAGCCCAAGCACCCAGCCACTGGCTGAGCCGGCCCTGCAGTGACGGAAGGCCCTCGCCCTCTGCCTGCCCCGCAGAGCCCCCCGCACCCTGCCTGCAGGACTGGGGTCAGGAGGAAGCGGTGGTCCGTTCCCTTCGGGCACAGTGGGGATCCGCCGCCGCATGGCATCTTAGGAAGTGGGGTTCCACTCCCAACTGTATGAATTTTTGTTACTATAAAGTAATACACATTTATGCCCGTTAACAACCTAAAAAGCAAGCTGCCCTGGTGACTTCCTGCCCAGGTCCTTCCCGAATTTTTCTACGCATAGATGGCTATATTTAAGATTGAACTTGTTAACTGTAAAAGCCCTGTAACACCAGTACAGCAGTTTGGGGGTGGAGGGGACGGACCGCGCTCGGTCACTCCGCAGCACAGTGCGTGTGCAAGCACCTCCCCTGCTCTGGGGCGCGCAAGCCGCACAGCCTGGGGCCGCCAGACGCACCTGCGCTGCGGGCCGCGACCCCGGGCGGCGCCCCGCCCCCGCCGCGCCCTCCCCACCTGCGCCGCGCGCCCTCGGAGCCGCGCGGCCCGCGGTGCAGCCGCTGGACATGCCAGCAACTTTGTTGACTAAATTCCTGAACCCGCCCGAACCGCGGGGCTAAAAATAGCCGGCACTCCCCTCGCCGCGCCCGGCCCGGCCGCGGAGTGGCACCGCTGTCGCAGGCCCGAAGGTCCAGGCGCCGCCACGCTATCGGGGCTTCGGGGTCCCGGCCCGCGGGGCGGCGGGGAGCCCGGGGCACCGAGGAGTCCCGTCTGCTCCCCGAGACGCTCCGGCCTCCCCGTCGCGGGCGCGAGGCCCTGGAGGCCGCAGCCCGGGTCCCGCGCCGCCCGCGCTCCGCGTTCTCCGCACCCCTCTGCCCCGCGGCCTCTGCGTGTGCAGTGTCCCCCGGCGGCCACCAGAGGGCCCTGCCCCCTCCTCTCGCCGGCTGCCCGTCAGCACCCCTTCCCACAGCTGTTCCCCGCAGGAGATTGACAGCTGGGCTCCGGGTTGCCATGGGGATAGGCAAATAAGGGCGGCGGGTCTGGGGCTCCGATTGGCCTGGGGGCTCACGCCCCTCCCAGGGAGGCGGGACCGGACGCCCTGCTCTATAAAGGGGAGCGCGCGGCGCGGCGCTCGGCCGTGGAGGCGGGGCCGGTCGTACGAGGGCGGATCGCGGGGAGCCCGAGCAGCGCGAGGCGGCGGCCGCACCGCCACCCGCCCGGCCACCCGCCCGGCCGCCGACGCGAGGACCCGGAGCGCGGCCGGCCTGCGCCACCCCGCCCCGGGGTGCGGCCGGGGCCGCCCGAGAGCCCTGACCCGCGGCGTCCCCAGCGGCCGCCCCCACTTGGCCGCGCGGAACTTTTCCCCGCGCGCCTGGGCGCCGCCCCCGCCGAGACCCGCCGTCCGTGGGAGCGAAGGGGAGAGGCCCGCGGCTCCCCCCCCGCCCCCGTCGGGGCGCGGCCGGGCGCGGCGACGGGGCTGGGGCGCCGGGCGATGGCCGCGGAGCTGGCGATGGGCGCCGAGCTGCCCAGCAGCCCCCTGGCCATCGAATACGTCAACGACTTCGACCTGATGAAGTTCGAGGTGAAGAAGGAGCCGCCCGAGGCCGAGCGCTTCTGCCACCGCCTGCCGCCCGGCTCGCTGTCCTCGACGCCGCTCAGCACGCCCTGCTCCTCCGTGCCCTCCTCGCCCAGCCTCTGCGCGCCCAGCCCGGGCACCGGCGGCGCGGGGGGCGGCGGCGCGGCGCAGGCCGGGGCCGCGGCGGGGCCGCCGAGCGGGGGCCCGGGCGCCGTCGGGGGCGCCTCGGGGAAGCCGGCGCTGGAGGATCTGTACTGGATGAGCGGCTACCAGCACCACCTCAACCCCGAGGCGCTCAACCTGACGCCCGAGGACGCGGTGGAGGCGCTCATCGGCAGCGGGCACCCCGCCGGGCACCACGGCGCGCACCACCCGGCGGCCGCCGCGGCCTACGAGGCTTTCCGCGGCCAGGGCTTCGCGGGCGGCGGCGGCGCGGACGACACGGGCGCCGGCCAGCACCCCGCCGCGCACCCCGCCGCGCACCCGCACCCCGCCGCGCACCCCCACCACCACCACCACCACCACCACCACCACCACCACGCGGGCGCGGGCCTCCACCCCGGCGCGGGCCACCACGTGCGCCTGGAGGAGCGCTTCTCCGACGACCAGCTGGTGTCCATGTCGGTGCGCGAGCTGAACCGGCAGCTCCGCGGCTTCAGCAAGGAGGAGGTCATCCGGCTGAAGCAGAAGCGGCGCACCCTCAAAAACCGCGGCTACGCGCAGTCGTGCCGCTTCAAGCGGGTGCAGCAGCGGCACATTCTGGAGAGCGAGAAGCGCCAGCTCCAGAGCCAGGTGGCGCAGCTGAAGCTGGAGGCGGCGCGCCTGGCCGAGGAGCGGGACCTGTACCGGGAGAAATACGAGAAGCTGGCGGGGCGGGGCGGCCCCGGGGGCGCGGGCGGGGCCGGCTTCCCGCGGGAGTCCTCGCCGCCGCAGGCCGGGCCCGGCGCGGCCAAGGGCGCACCCGACTTCTTCCTGTGAGCGCCGGACCCGAGGCCCGCGCCGCCGCCGCCGCCGCCGGCCGGAGGCTCGACCCCGCGCTCAGGCAGGCCCCGCCCGCGTCCCCCGCGTCCCCTGCCGCGCGGCCCGCCGTCCGACGCGGCCGCGGCCGCTCTGCGCTCGGAGCGCGCGGATTCCCGGCAAAGTTGAGCCAGACCGAACTTCCCTCCAGGCGTCCGCTTGCACAGAGGCCGAGCCGCCGCCGCCCTGCGCGCCTCCCTCCCGCCTTGTCCTTGCCCGTCACCTCCCCGGCCCTTTTTTACGACTCCTTTTTAAAGCGATCTTATTTTCGAAGTATCTCTATTTATTTTGCTCGGCGATTAGGAAGGAAAACCCCGGAGGAAGTCCCCTCGTTCCCGGCCGGGGTCCGCTGTCCCAGCATGTGCCGCTCGCTTGCTCGGAGGGGTCCGGTCCCTGCCTGCCCCCCTGCCCGCCTGCCCCCGCCCTGCCCCCGGCACCCCCTAGAGATTGAAGCCGAGGAATATTGTCTCCGCCGCGTTCCGTCCTGCTGCCCTACAGTACTCACGGGGGCGGGTCGCCGCGCTCTGCGGGTGGGGGCTGGCCCGGACCCCCGCTGCTATTTCTCTATGCACCAGACCGTATTTATGACTCCTGGGGAAATATATCTTATTTTAATCTTCAAGAGAAGTGAAAGAGAAGAAAGTAATGCACAGTATTTCTAGCGAAAAATAAAATTTTTTTTAAGAGGAGGTTTCAGCCTGAACCTCCCCGCATGGGGTCGAGTGAAGAAGGTGTTTTTATTTTAATTTAAATTGTGTTTCGTTTTGTTTGTGGAATCTTTTAACCCCCCGTGGCTTTCTGGACTCGCCAGCGGAGAGGGGTGAGGGAGGCCACTGGCTCTCATCCGGCAGGAGCCCGGGGCCCTGGACTCCGGGGGTCCTGCGCTCCCCCCGGGGCCTGCTCCCCGCCAGCGCCCTGAACAGAAATGCCCTAAGTCGTTGAAAGTTTTCTTGTGTTGTTGGGTTTTGTTGGATCATTTTTTCATTTGCTACAAGCTGAGGAAAGGGAAAGAGAAAAAGAAAAATAAATCCGTTTAGATCCAAAAGTCACTGGAGCCTGGTTGGTTTTTTGTGGCTTTCATTTTTGCCATAGTTCTCCCTGAATGCGAAGAGAAGGCGGTCCCTGGGGAACAGGGCTCTGCCCCAGCTCTGGGCCACCCGACCTGAGAAGCCGAGCGGAGCCGTGGACAAGGCTGTGGTGGGCCGGTGGGACCCGCAGGCAGCTGCCCCCTCGCCCTCTGGGGCCGCCCCGCGGGGAGGATGGAGGGCGCGAGGCCCATCCCGGCGGCAAGTACTTGTTTGTTCTCAGTCCTGAGCCCGCAGTCTCCCGCCTGAGGGGTGGCCTGGCCTCTGTCTTCTAAAGGAAGGACCGTGGGGGCGCCCGGGAATATCAGGGCCCCCGGAAACGTCACCCTGAAGGGTCCTGGGCAGTTGCAGGACCAAGTTGACTATCCCCGCCCTTTGCGGTGGGACTGAGGCCCGTGAAGGCCCGCGGTTTGCGTGTTCGGGACGCGCTCTCAGGCCGGCCAACCTCAGCAGGGGTTCCTGGGTGCAGCGCGCTTTTCTGTTTGGAGACAGCAAAGGCCCCTCCCGGGCTGGGGCGGCTTCACCTTGGCTCCATCTGAGGGTGCTGTCGCCTCTGCTTCTGCCTTAGAATAAAACTTATAGCAGAAGGTTGGGTGTCCATGGGGCTTTGAGCGAAAGCCCCCAGCCCGGGGCTGAGCTCTGGGGCCCTCAGGGGGGAGCGAGGTGCGGACCGTCCAGCCGCGCGGAGCGCAGTGCAAATGTGGGGGCGCAGGAATGAACTCCAGGACCAGGTGGGGAGAGGCTGCAGCACAAAGGGCCACCAGCACCCCACGTCCGGCCAGCTTCCGGATGGGGCCCCAAGGACTCCAGAGGCTCGCCAGTGGCCAGGGTGTCCCTTCACACACGGTGGGGGGGGGGCCGGTTCTCACCCAAGACACCTTAGTTTTCACTGCAGCTGCCAGAGGAGCCACGCGGGGGTCTCCGTCCCCGCAGAGGAAGCAAGACCGGGTGGCCCGGCTCAGACGCTGTCTTTTCAGGAGGTACTGACGGCTCAGTCCTCCGCTCTCCCCGCGGCAGCCGGGCCTCCGGAGCCCAGCGCCCGACAGCCCGGCCGGGGCTCGGGGCGAGTCCGGGGGCAGCTGCGTGCCGTCCGGTTTCCCCACAGCACTGCGGCCGGAGACGGCCCTGGACGCGCTTCGCTTCCTTGTATCTTCTCTCCCTCCCCGGCTCTCCGTTCTCTGTCATTCCTTCCTCCCGACTCACCCCTTCCTTCTCTCCAGTTTTCCCCCAGGATAAACTGAGGCTGGAGAACAGGGAGACCACTGCGGGAGGGGCCCTTACCTTTGTGTTTAGAGACGGATCCTTTCCTGGGAAGAGAGCCTATTTGGGGAAAGCCCCTGTGGCCCCAGGGTGGCCGTGCAGGGGCAGCCTGGTGGCTGGGCCGGGCCTCTCGGGAGGGGCTGGGCTGCGAGCCTGGGGGAACTGGAGGGGGGTCTGGAACCGTGAGAATCGGAGGCCTCACAACTCTGCCCCTCCTCCGGGGGTCCAAGGTGTGACAGCGCATCTGAGGAGCCTGCAGGCGACAGGGGAGGGGTCAGTGGTAGCTTGGAGCCGCTGCGCTGGCGGAAGGTGTGAGAGGAAGCAGGGCGCCCCAGGGGCGTGGGCCAGGGGCAGGGGTGACAGCAGAGCCCAGGCTTCAGGACGAGCCTCCATGCAACACCCAGGCCCCGGCGCCCAGCGCCCCTGAGAAGGGTGAGCGACACCCTCTGCCTGGATGTTGAAGGGGGGCCCTGGTGGCACCCCGGTCTCAGCCGCTCCGCTTACCCCATCCATCCCAGAAACCCTCTCTCGGGCGGAACCAGAACGTCTTGGCCTTGGGGCCTCCAGGCACCCTGCCCCCCTCCCCCCTCCCCATCCCTTGCCTGTCCCTCAGGGGACACTTTCGTTTTCTCCTGTGTCACTTCATTCGGTCTGAGAGTCCCTTCTCCGGGCCCGGCAGGGACCACAGCAGGCACCCAGATGACAGCCCCGGCCTCAGGGAGACTCGCTCAGTACACGAGTGGGTCAGACTCGGCGCCTGCCGCAGGGAGGGGGTGGGGGTGGGCTTGCGGATCAAAGCCATGGGCTGGGTGGGCTGGGACGTGTGGGCACATCCAGGCTGCTTAGAAGGTGACAGGAAGACTCTGCCCCCAGGGAGCCCTCAGGCCAGAGGGAGGCGCGAGAGGGGCCGCGGGTGCAGACTGGGCTGGGGGCGCTGGGGGAGTCAGGGCCTCACACACATGCCTGCCGTGCGCGCCCCGGTCCCGAACACGGACTCCGCGTGCACAGGCTCGGTGCCACATGTGGTAACCACGTGTGACCTGGCCGTGCTCCCGCACGCCCGTCCCTGCACGGCTGCCGCTCTGCCACACCCTTACCCAGGGCAGCTGTGCTCAGGGCCCGCCGGAACCCCCAGACGCTGGGCCCCAGACACCCCAGCCCTGAGCCAGGGAGCTGCCTGAGCCGGGACCCCCCACCCTCCTGGCTGTGCCTCTGCCCTGCGGCCTCCGGGGGCGGCGCAATTGCAGGCCCCCCCACCCAGAGGGGCCGGTGGGGCTTTATCCTCCGCACAGCTGCAGGGTCCCACACCCCAAACGCACACGCACGACACAGTTGCCCCCCCACACACACACCGGTCCTGCTGCTGCTTAGGGAATCCGGGAAAAAGTCTGGATCCGAAGTGACTGAGCTCAGCCCCAGCCCCAGCTCCCGGCCGCTGGTCCCAGGTCCGCTCTGTATGGGGGGGGCCCTTCCGTCCGCCGCCCACAGCCTCTCTCCATGGCCACACTAGCCCTGCCTGCTGCAGCCGGTGGCTGTCCGAGGGCCCCTGTCTGGGTTCCTATTTATAGCCGGCTCCGAGGGTGGCCTAGTGCAAGGCCAAGGTGTCCTCTTCCCCCCCCGCCCCCCCACCGTTCCCCCTTGAGGACGGGCGCCCACGGGCAGGCGTGCAGGGATCTGGGCGACAGAAACAGACGCATGTGTGCATGTAGACGTGGCCACGTGTGCAGGCAAATGCACACCCCCAGACACCCCTCCCCTTGCCACACACACACACACACACACACACACACACACATACACACAGGGCCAGGCGTGCACAGGAATACACACATGCTCACACATGACCTGCACATACGGGCCCCGTGGATTGTGTCCGTCCTGGCCCCTTCACCCCATATACTGGCCATGTGGCCTCGTGGGCTCTGACTTCAGCCACCCAGGGAGGAATCGCCCTCGGTCACCATGGACTTGGTCGGCCCCAGGAGCCCGCAGCCCACTCTCCCTGCCCTGGGCTCCACTGCCTCTGTCCCAGCCTGGCCCTCAGAGCCACCAGCGAGGACCCGGATGTCCTTCAGGACAGAGGCTCTGTTCTTGCCACCAGGCTTCCAGAACAGAGACCCTCCCTGGGCTCGCCCAGCCCCTGGGGACAGATGTGCCACCAAGCCACCTGCTGCCCTCACTGGGACCATCACCAATTGTGCTGAGCTAGAGGCTCCAGGTCAGGGCTCAGTGGGTGCCAGGTGCAGGCCAGGGCCTTGAGCCTGAGGCTGCTGGCCCCTCCTGGGTCTCAAGAAGGGCAAACCACCCCTAGTGTGCGGCCATGCATGGGACCCTCTGGCCCGGGGTCTGGGGACTTGGGGCGCTGTGGGCATTAGAAGGAAACTAGCCTGTACTCAGAGCCCATGGGAGCCCAGGGCTCCTCCCCTCTGCCGGTTCTGAGAGGCTCTGAGCCAGCGGCCAGCGGGGTGGTCCCCAGCACTTGAGGGGCTGGTGGGTGGACCGGGAAGGGCTCCCAGCCCCGCCTGCTGCTCTGGATGCCTCTGTCACCTCCCTGGGCCTGGCCGCATGCTCAGCAGTCACCAGCTGCTGAGTCCGGCCGCTCCTCTCCCGGCCCAGGCTGGCGCCCGCGGGGACACGTCCACCTGGCTGCCCCAGGATCCAGGAGTGCTGGCCTCGAGAAAAGTCTGTTGGCCATGACAGTGGGAGAGGACACATTCATTCACACAGAACTATTGATTAGGCCCCTACTGTGTGCCCGTTCTAGGAGGCAGGAAGAGATTGGGAATTTGACAGTGGGGACCCTGTGACGGGGCCCATTCTGGTGGGCGGCAGCTGGCACAGCCCGCGGGTGAGGCCCGCAGTGAGGCAGGGGGCAGAGCCCCAGCCCCGACCAGGCGGGAGCAGGTGGAGGGCGCTCGCCCGGGCCTGAGCAGGGAGGGGCAGGGCGTAGGGAGGGCTGCCTGCAGCGCATCAGGAGGAGGAGCGGGCAGCGTCCCCTCCGACCACCTCGAGGGGGTGCTTGGGGCCAGAGCTCTCCCAGGAGGGGCGCAGGCCTGGGCCCCAGGGCCCGGGGACACTGCGCCGGGCCTGCCATGGCGGGCGGGGGAGCAGGCAGGGCCAGGGGAGGGAGGTTGGACGTGGGGGTCAGGGGGAGGCTCAGTGTCCCCTCTGCAGGGACAAGCGAGGGCCGAGGCCTGCAGGGAGGTGTGAAAGGCTGGGGGCTTTTCACACCTGTCGGGAAAGACGGGACAAGGGGGCTGTGCACGGCGCCCACCCGCGCGCACACGCGCACGCGCGCACGCGCGCTCTCGCGGCCCCTGCACCAGCGGAGCCCTGGCGAGTAATTTGCTGCCGGCGGGCTCAGCGCCTGCCTAATTCGCAGGGACACCGCTCAGCTGCCTAGGGCTCCAGCTGTCACAGACGATTAGCCTGCGGCGGCGCGAGCCCGCTGCGACCGGGGGCGGGGCCTGGGAATCCCCTCGCCCGGCCGGGGCTCCGGACTGGCCCTCCCCGTCCGCCCTCTCCCCTCCGCGTTCCCCCACCTCCCCCACCCCCCCTCCTCCTGGAAGCCTCCAGACAGGGAGGCCTGGCACCCGCACCCGAAGATGCGGGTGGAGAGGCGCTCTCGGGGCACGTGCACCGCTGCCGAGTCCTGCCCGGTCCCTGGGCCTCTGGGCGCCGAGAACCTGAATTTCTAGGCCACTCAGGCCCGAGCCTCAGGGCGGGGTCAGAGGCCACAGCTGCAGTTTTCTTTGGGGGGCGGGGATGGGATCTACAAGGAGGCAGGTTTCTGGGCGGCGGGGGAGGGGGTGTCGGCTTTCACACTCAGAGTCCAGCGGCAAAGACACCCCCCGCCCGACTGCACAGGGAGCCCCGAGGGCTGGGCCGGAGGGAGCAGAGGGAGGCTGGGGCCCTCCGTCCCCGTCCGGCGCGGCCCCTCCTGCTGTCCCTCCGGCCCCGGGGCTCCCGACCTCGCCACCTCCTCCTGACTCTGGCACCCTTTCCTTGGAACGCCCGGGTTAGGTGCCCTGAGGCCCGCTGGGGTCAGCCGTTCCAGGGTCAGAGGCCACCCATCCCTGGGCCGCTGCCAGTCCCAGCCAGACCCCCCGGCCGCCCGTGGCCTTGCCTTGACCGCCATCCACCCTCCAGGCCGATTCTCTCGCGGTCCCCATGGGGCAGGCTCCTGCCTCTCTAGCCCTGCGGCCACTTCCTCCTGGCCCTGCCTCGCAGGGGACTGGCCTCTCCTCCTCTCCTGTGGGTCCTCCGCCCACCATGTCCTCCGAGAAAGGCCAGAACGGACACCATGAAGTGTCCAGCATGTGCCAGATGCCAGATCTGTGTGACCTGGTGGGCGCCTGGCAGCAGGCCTGGGGGTGCCGACGACCGCTGTGCGAGGGGGGCCAGGGTGCAGGGGGGCCCAGGATTGGCCTCAGGCCACGCAGGGGGCGCGCGGCTGGTCGCAGAGACCAAGAATGGTCCCCTTCCAGCGCGCACTGGTCCCGGGGGCAAAGCCCATCACTTCCTGGGAGGGACGGGTTTTATAAGTTTATTTATTTATTTTGAGAGAGAGTGTGCAAGTAGGGAGGGGAGAGAGGGAGAGAGGATCCCAAGCAGGCCCCGCACTGTCCGCGCAGAGCGGGACACACGCTGGCTCCCACGAACGTGACCTGAGCCGAGACCAAGGGTGGATGCTTAACGGAGAGCCTCCCAGGCGCCCAGGCAGGAGGGTTTTAGCACAGCCGCCAGGGGCGCCCGGACCCCGCCCCCGCGTCTCCGGGGGGTGCCCAGGGCTCCCCTTTGCAACTCAACGGCCGGTCTGCTCGGGCAGAAGCCCCGGAGTGGCTCCCGAGTGCCCGCAAGCCCCATCTCCGGCGGATCGGACCCTTGCCCGGTGCCGTAGCGCGCCGCGTCCCCCGTCCCAGCCCGTCCCTCCTTCCCGGCGAACTCCGCCCCCCCCGCCCCCGCCCCCGCGGGCCCCCGTCCCCCAGGGAAGCCCCGAGGCCTCACCGCCCGGAGCGCCAGTGGAGACGCCCTCTGGGTCCCACCCCAGCCCCGCCCCCGGGGCCCTAACGCCACCGAAACCCCCTGGCCCTCTGGGAACCCCTAGGGAGGGGCTGGGGCGTGGCCAGCGGGCACCCGGGACGGCGGGTCGTCCAGGGTGGGCTGGGCCGCGGCGGGAGCCCAAGCCTGCGCCCCCCGGCGGCGGCGGTCGCGGGTGGGGGCTTTGCCGCGCCGCGGTGGCCACGTGACTCTGCTGTCGAGAGTGGCGGAGGGTGTGAAGCGGTGGCACTTCCAGATGTGCGTCTCCGTGTGTGAGACGTTCCGGGACGTTACTGGGGGGGGTGGGGGTGAGAGTGCCATGCGCGCGGGGACAGCGCTGGCGGCCCCGGAGCTCAGCTCTACGGGGAGAGAGCCAGTCAGCAAATTAAGTAAGTAAAGGATACAGGAAATCCGAGAGCGCGGCGCGCCGAGAAAGTAAAGCAGGGGAAGGGGCGGGGCAGGGGGAGAGCGCAGAGAGGGAGCTGGGGGAGGGGAGGGGGAGGGAGGGAGAAGGGGGGCAGCAGGGGCCCCAGGTGCTTGGCCAGGCCCTCCTGAGTGGAGAGCAGGGAAGGGGCCGGGAGAGGTCGCAGGGGCGGCAGGTCACAGGGTCCAGTCTGGTGGGGACGGTGCACAGACCCACCGAGCAGGGAGAGGCCAGCGGGGCGGTGAGGCCACGACCTCCCCCCTCACCTGTGCGGGCGCTCAGAGGAGTCCAAGCCCTCAGTTTCCATGGCTGCGGCAAGGGGCGGACGGGTGACAGGACCCGCTCGGGGACTAAGCGGACTGTGGCGGTGCACGTGGGTGGGGACACGCTGTGACCTGAGGGCCTGGCCCTTCACCCCCTTGTTCCTGCTGAGAACAGGCGCTCGCCCGTCCCCGACGCACCGCCACCCTGGCCCTCTGGACTGTGGGGGTGCCCTGCCTGGGTAAGAGCTGGCCGGGAGCTTGCTCCATTCCGGCCTCGGCCTGGGGGTGATGGAGGATCTGCCCCTCTGGGTGTCACGAGGTTAAGTTTGGCCCCGACGCCTCCCCCACCCCCCCACCTGGATGACCAGCACCCATCCCTCATCCCACCAGCCTCCCAGAGCAGAGGCAGGAGGCGAGTCTGGGAGTCCCCAGGGGCCCCCCCATCAGCACCCCAACACCCCGCGGCGCGGGGGACAGGAGTGGTGAGCCAGGAGGGGACCCGGTGCCCTGGCAGAGCGGGTGGGCAGAGGCCAGGCCGGAGGGACGCCTCCTCCCCACCCCCACCCCCACTCCCTGGGCGCCTGCACCTGAGCCACCACCCCATCCACACCCAGGCAGCGGCAGTGCCATCCTGCCCGGCTGGCGTCAGGCCTGACCCCACGCCCACATCGGCCCCTCGCCGGGGCACGTGGGAGAGCAGACTTCTCTGGGCTCAGTCGTGTCACCTGTGAGCCATTGAGCTCCCCCTGCTGCCCGCTCCCCCCAAAGGGTGTCGTGAGGCACAGACGAAAAAAGGCAAGCCCTTTGTCAATCTGGGAAGGCTCTCTGGAAGAGGAAGCTCTGTATGGGGGAGAGGGCACGGAGCAGCACACGCTCCCCTGCACTGAGGCGGGGTTCGTGGGGAAGTCTGGGCCACGTTTGTGGAAGTTGTCACCTTGCAGGAGCTGATGGTCCCGGCGGGAGGGGTGGGCGGGGGCGGCACAGAAGGGCTGTCCTGACCTCTGCCCCCTCAGGTCACCATCCCGCACCGCCCCGTGCAGACTGCGCCCCAGGGGCTATTCTCAGGGGACAGACACTTCCTGCCAAGGTTGTGAGGATTCGGAGACCCTGGGGCGTGGACAGGGTGCTTGTCACGTGGAAGTTCCGATCCAGGAAAGCATGACTTTGAGTCCTGGCAGCTGGTCCGCAGGGGTCTACGGCCACGGGCCAGACCTCGCCTGGGGTCGCAGCTGGAGCCCGGGGTCAGGACTGGCCCCCGGGGGGGGCGCTGGCTGGGGACACACAGCGGGATGGATGTGTGCTGAAGGCCGGAGGGAGGAGGGAGCCAGGCGGTGACGCGCTGGGCGGCAGGGTGGCTCCTGAAGGAGGGCGAGGGGCGGGGACTCTGCGCGGACAGGAGGCCGTGGCCACCGCGCCTCACGCCTGTCCCCTGCCCCCCTCTCTTCGGCGCCCCTCTCAGTCTTGCACCCCTGCCTGTGTCACCATATGGGAGCCCGACCGCTCTCCTCTCCCCTGCCAGGCTGGCTCCTCGCCACACCTCACTTGTGCGCGGAGGTCCCCGCGGCTCCTGACCGCGCCCGCTCCGTGCGCCCTCAGCGCCGCGTCCTGGGGCCGAGGACAGGGCCAGGCCCGGCTGCGACCGCCGTTGGAAGCGGGAGCAAAGGGCAGAGTGCCGGAGACGCCGCCCTCGCCCCTGCCGCCGCTCCTTTCCCACCGCGCCCGCCGCCCTCGCCCCTGCCGCCGCCCCTTGCCCCCCCTTGCCTGCTGCTGCCTCCAGGAAGGCCCGGGCCTCACACGGTCCCGATACCCTCCCTCCCCGTCCTCGCCTGCCCCCTGGAGGCCACCGGAGCCACTGTCCCTCTGAGGCTGCCTCTTCCTCAGACTGAAATCTGTGTCTTACCTGAGGCCACCCAGCTGAGCGGCCTGGCAGGGCGGGTGGCCTGGCAGACGGCGGGGGCCCTGGGCGGGGGTGGGGGGAGGAAGACAATGCCCCCCCCAGCTGTTCTGTGCCCCAGCCCGCGGAGAGCGCCCCTCCTCCAGCGGACCGGCCGCCGCCCCCTCGGCTCGCCCAGCTGGCTGCGCTGACTGCTGTGTCCCTCCTCTGTCTCTGTCCTATACCTGCACCTCCGTTCCCTCTCTGTCATTTCGGTGGCCTTTTGGGAGACTCCGAGGAGAGACGCCTGTGCCCCCGCTGCCGCGTCCGGCAGAAGCCTGTGCTCCTGGGGTCTGAAGGGGTGGGTGTCTCTCCGCCGAGGCAGGACAGCAAAGCAGAGATGCCCTCCGAGTCTGGGGCTTTTCTTGGGGGGGGGGCTGGGAGGCTGGGGTGAGGGTGGGAGGGGCTCTGGTGGGAGGGCAGCCAGCTGCGCAGGGGTGAGGCCCAGTCCCAGGCCGCGGCCTCTGGGCCCGCGGGCAGTGGGGAAGGGTGAGGCCGGTGAACAGGAGTGCCCCTGCCTCCCCGGCGCTTGTCCCCATTAAGGGGACAATGGGAGAATAAGCACTTTCCCTTCTTCATTTCCCCTGCTGTCTGCTAATATCATATTGATGATAATTTCTCTTTAATGGGCTATTTGCAGTAATTATGATACACTGAGTGAGTAATTGTATCTGACTCCCAGCGCCCACCACTGGGGTTGGGTGGTGGTTCACAGCCTTTGGCCCTCTCCGCCCAGGTAGCTCTGCCCTCTGCCTGGGACCGCCCCTCCCTCCCCCCCCCGCCCATGACCCTCTGGCACAGGTGTCTTCCTTGGCTTCGCTGTGTGGACAATGCACATCTCCGCCTCTAAGCCGAGCCACGGACTCAGTCTCTTAGCGTCCGGGGGCTCGGGGGACCTCCTGCCCTCAGAGATTCCTCAAAGGGCCTGTCGGGAGGGGGGTGGGGGGAGGGGGGGCTCCGTTTCTTCTGCGACAGGAGCTCCACAGGCAGGAACTTCCCAGCCCGGCTCGGGCAGCATCTGGGCAGAGGCGCCCGGTGCGCGAGCCGTGGGCAAGTGCCTGGGGACTTCTGTCCCGTCCTCCTGTGCTAGGAATGACCGCCAGCCCCTCAGGCCCCCCGGGAGGCCCTCCCGCCCCCACCAGGGCCCCCACCTCCTCTCCGCGCCCAGGAAGCCCCTCTCCCTTTCCTCTCTCTGTTCTTGCCCCTCCAGCCGGGCCCAGCTGGACGGAGGACGGGGGTCCCCAACAGTGGCTGGGCCCTGCTGTGTGCCTGGGACGCGCCAGCCCTGGGAAAGGTCAGAGGTCAGGCAGAGCTGTTCCCCATGCAGATGGCGGGGTCGGGCGCGGGTCTTTCAAGACCCAAGAGCCCCGGGAGCCCCACCAAGCCTCTGACAAGGACCCCCAGCCCCCACCAGACATCCTTCCGGCCCAGGGACCCTGCACTGGCCTCCCCAGGCAAGGAGGCCTTCCCTCAGACCGCCGAGCCGTGTGCAGGGCCCGCGCCACCCCAGCCCGTGAGGGGCATCCCAAGGCAGGTTCCGCGTCCCCGCCCCTGCCCCCGCCCCCACCCTCACCCCCCACCCCCACCCCTACGGTCACCGTGACCACCATGACCACTGTTACCACCGCCGCCACCACCCCGTCACAGCCACATAACTCATCGGTGCTTACTGTGCACCCAGGGCCTTGCTGGATTCGTGATGACCTCGTTGGGACAAAAGACATGGCCTCCCAAATTTGTGAGGAGAACGAAGGACCAAATGGACGGTTTTGCCCGCAAGCACAGTACCCGGGAGGTGTCTCTGGGGCCGGATCGTGCAGCAGGGCTCCTGGCCACTATGTTTGGTGGCTGGAAGAGCACTTACCGAACCGAACCGCGTGGCCAGACAGGTCAGGTGGCGCGCGGGAGGGAGCGCTCCCAGCAGACCTGGCGGCCCAGGTCAGAGGCTACCGGGGGCCAGACTCACCCGCAGCCGCCCGGCGCGGGAGAAAGGACGGGTACGTGCGTGGCCTCCACTCCGGGGCAATTCGGGCCACGCACCCAGCCTGCCTGGGGTAACTGTGCATAACCGCCGTCTGTGGGCAGGGCAGGGACAGGCGCGAGCCCGAAGGCTAGATGTGCGCAGGGGGGAGGCCTCAACCCTGGAGACCTGGGAGAACTGGGCTGAGGATGTAGGGACCCCCCCCCGGCTGAGGGTCTCCTGCCTCCCTTACTCCTCGACTTATCACGCCCCCCCCAACAGCCGATGGCCAGGTCTCCTCGTATGTCTTTTCTGGTCAATAAACCTCGGTTCCCGGGGGGCCTGGGGGTGTGGGCTGACGGTGCTGCCCCACCCCCACCGAGGCACGCTGTCATAATTAAGCACGTGCAGTCTAATTAATTGAGTGGTCAGGATGCTAATTAGCAGCTTGATTGAGACTGGAGGAGGGTGAAGGGCAACCTTGGCAGTGAGCACTCCTCCCCTGCAAGGGTCTGCTCTCCAGGCCCCCCTGCCCTCATCCCAGCCCCCCTTCCCCTTGCTCCTCCCCACCCCCTGCCTCCTCCCCCAATCACCTTTCCGGTCTTCTGTCCCTCTCCCAGCCTGCCTCCACCTGGAGGCCCTGATCCTCAGGCCAGACCTGTCCCCTTGCCCCCCCATCGCTATGGCTCTGCCCCCCGCAAGCCCTGGCCCTGGCCGCATGGCCTCTCTCGGCCCTCTCGGCCCCTCAGGCAGACAAGCCCTCGGCTGCTCCATCTCCTGCTCGGCATCCGTCCCCAAAGGGTGGCCAGCGTGACGGGCTGGCCCAGCGACAGCCCCTCCCATCAGACAGCCTCCTCAGGTAGGGCCGGCTCCCAGAGCCTGCGGCCACCAGCCCTGACTGCCCACGGCTCCCGCCAGAGGACAGGGCCCTTGCCGCTCCCAGGGTCCTGGCCCATCTGTGACCACCTGGGCTCCTCTGGGCTGTGGCTCTCCCTCTGCCGCTCCATGTAGCCACCGGCCGTGGGGGACCTGGACACAGTGACCTGAGGGGAAGGTGACCGTGGCCAGGCCTGCACACCATCCGAGTCCATCTCCTTTGCGTTGCCCCCACCCCCAACAGGCTCACGGGGTGAGTAGAGCCACCGGAGCCTGTAGGAAGCCTGACGAGGAAGGGGGGGAAGGAGGCTGAGGTGGGGGGCTGACGGGTGGGGGCCTGTCCCAGAGGCCTTGGCCATCCTGTCCGGCCCACAGTCCCTGGGCTCCAGCCCCAGGCCCCCCCCCCACACCCAGATGAGAGGACCCTTCCCTTCCCTTCCCTGAAGGAGCCCGTGGGCAGGACAGCGGGGGAGCTCTGCTGTAAGGTAGCCACGCTCCCTCTGAGCCTCAGTTTCCTCACCTGTGCAGTGGACGGCAGGGACAGCCCTCCCTCTCAGGGCGGGGAGTAGAGCTGGCACGGGGTCAGGCCCCTTAAGTTTCTGCTGATGCCCTGATTTTGCGGTGAGGATGGCGGGGGGGAGGGGCGATGGGGGTGTGGGGAGCCCTGAAGCAGCCCAGAGCGGGGGTCTCCGGAGTGAACACTGGAAGGGAAGCCCCTCAGGGTCCGGCTGCTTTGCCTACAGTGTGGCTGGGGGCTTGGGGCAGGCGGGGGAGGCTCCAGAGGCCCAGGGCTGCAAACTGGAGAGGAAAGGCCCTCAGGGACCGACCCAAGGGGTCCGGTGGCAGTGGGGAGGGCTCGGGGCGACAGGGCCAGCCCAAACGCGGCGGCCCCGGCTGACGCTGACCCTGGACCTGACGGAGAAGGCCCCAGAGCGCTCACTTCTGGGGACGGGGAGCCAGGTGGCTCCTCTCCTCGGGCTCCACGGGGGGCCAGGAGAGCGCACCTCTCTGCTCCTTCCCCTCCCCGGTTCCCTGCCCTGGTCCCGGGGCGTCGCCCAGAGCCGAGAGGGGCGCCGCAACCTCGCCCGGTGGTGGGGGCCCGCGGACTTGGGGAGGGGGTGGGGACGCTCCCAGGTCTCGGCCTCGCGGCCTGGCGCGGCTCCACGGCCGACAGATGGCGCGGGCGGGGTGGGGACGGATGGGTGGAGGGGGCGTCAGATGGCGCGGCCCCGGGCGGACTCGCGCCCGCCGCCGAGGAGGCGCGCCGGGGCCCTGGGCTCTGCGCATCTGGAGGGGCCGCGTGCCCGCTGCGCCGCGCGGGTGGCAAGGGAGGTGACACGCCGAGCTGCCACCGCCGGCGCCCGGGGCTGTCCCGACGTGCGCGGGCGGGGCGAGGTGGGAACCGCGCGGGCGGGCGCAGCTGTCTCCCGGCATCTGCGCCCAGGCGGGGCCCGGAGTCCAGAGCGCATGCGCGGCGAGGGTTCCCGGGGAAGGGGGAGGACGGGCCCGAGAACCAGCGCCGGCGTTGTCCCCGCCCTCGACACGTCCCCACCGCCCGCACTGCATCAGGCCTCCCCACCCCCCCACACTGGCCTCACCGCCCCCGGCCTCCCCCCACCCTGACCCCTGCCTCCCCACCCCCCAGGCCTCTCCGCCCCGGCCTCCCTCCCACCCCCCACCCCGAACCCTGCTTCCCCCACCCCCACTCCAGCTGCACTGCCCCCGGCCTCCTCTCGCGACCCCTCCCCCACCGGCCTGCCTGGGCCACCCCTCTGGCCCAGGTGAGTGGACCACTCCCCCCAGGCCTGAGGCAAGGACAGGGTGGGGGTGGTGTAAGGATTTGAGCTGACGTAAGGGAAACCCAAAGGGTAAGATAGAACAGGAGACTCTTAAGAGATAAAAGCATATAAAATGCAAACACAAACAGGTGATGGGTTTAGGTTTTAGGAGAGAGACTTGGAGCGTACTTGCCCAGCTCCATGCGCACCCCTCCCTCTCGCTCTAGCTTCTGGTGGCCCCGCTGACCCAGGCCACCCTGTCCCCCTTGTCTCGTGGTCGGAAGTGGAAAGCACGTCTGTCCTCTTGGGGGCTCATCCCCACCAAGACTCCCAGGCCCAGGGCCGCACTGAAGGGCGCCTCGTAGGGAAACTTGGGATGATGCTCGTGCGCTGCCTGGTCCTACCAAGGGGGGCATAGATCACTGTGCACGGGCGAGGTGGGCTCCAGAGGGTCCCATGGAAGCTTCCCGAAGGTCCAGCTTAGCCCAACAGGAAGTTACTGCAGGGAAGGCCTCCTGGAGAAGAGTGGGGGGGCAGCTGGGTGGCCGTTCTCCGGGCGGGAAGGAGAGGGCCGGCCTTGAGCACCAGGCCCACCCCACACGTGGGGACACGTGCCCGAACCAGGTGGCCTTGTGAGAGGAGCCACTCATTCTGTGAGGGGGGCCAGCACCCAGATTCGCCCCAGTGGGCCGAGGAGGGGCACTCCCTCCTGCTCAGGGCATGGGTGCCGGGCCCTCCAGGTCCACCCTAGCTTATTCCAGGCCAGCTGCACCCGGCACGGTGGGGGGCGTCCGATGGTGGGGGAGCGTGTGCAGCACATGCAGGCAGCAAGCATGTGATTACTGGGACAGCCGTGGGACGAGGGTGGGGTCCCAGAGCAGTGGCCCAGGGGAGGCAGCCCCACACCTCTCTGAACGCCGTACTTGTCTGTGAGCACCTGTAAGTCCCGCAATCGGGGGGGGCGGGGGGCTGGGGACCGAGCAGCAGGCGGGGTGCCGAGCTCAGGGCTGGGCTTCCCTGACTCCGGAGTCTGCCTCCTCTCCCCTGCTCGTGGTGGGCTGAGGAGGATGGAGACAGGGGTCCAAGGAGCCTGGGGTGGGGGCAGGCACGTGGGTGCTCTGGGCAGCTGGGGCGAGGCCGCGCGTCTGGAGGGCCCCGGGGCCTCATCCCGTGCCTCTCCTGAGCAGAGCAACCGTCCCGGGGCCCTGGGCTGCCGTGGGGACACCTCAGCCAAGGTTCCTGGGAAGGGAGCCCAGCTAGGCGTGATCTGAATGCTTGGGGTCGGGGGAGGGGGGTGGGGGGCGCAGTGTGGCCAGTGGGGGGCGTGCCTGGAAGCAAATGGCTGGTGTGAGGCCTGAATGCTGTGGAGGGGGGGCGCCTGGGGGGCATGGCCTTTTATTTTTTATTTTTATTTTTTTATATTTTTTATTTATTTCTAGGAGAGAGAGAGAGAGAGAGAGAGACAGCGTGAGCAGGGGAAGGTCAGAGAGGGAGTCACAGACTGAAACAGGCTCCAGGCTCTGAGCTGGCAGTCAGCACAGAGCCCGACGCGGGGCCCGAACCCACGAACCGCGAGATCATGACCTGAGCGAAAGTCGGACGCTTAACCGACTAAGCCACCCAGGCGCCCAGGGGGCATGGCCTTTTAAAAACCACCTGCACCCATACATTTTTATTAAAACAAATAGAATTTAATTCCAAACCGCATTTACTATGTGTTCTCAAAGCAATGAAATTCAGCTCAATATGTTTTCCCAATCAGATCCATTTGACTACAGTGGAATATATTTATCTCAGATAACACGTTCTGGAGGGGGCGGCGAGCAGGGGGTTTGAAAGCTGAGAAGGGCGGGGGGGGAGGGGGGCCGGGACTTCTGGCCGTAGGTGCGTGGCCTCCCCGGGGGCCCGGTTCCGTGGGGGCCGTGGCCACATGGTTCACGGGTGGGTTCCTCAGAGGCCCCCCATGGCGGTGCCCCCGCCCCCCGCTGCAGTCCCAGGCGCACACTCCAGGCCCTGCCCGGGGGAGCCTAAGGCCCAGTACAAGGCCCGAGAATATGCATTTTTCAAACACCCCAGAGATCCCACTCCTACTCCCCTGGGGGCACCTGCCTCGGGCCCATCTTGCAGGCCAGTCCTCAGGCCGAGGTGGGAGGGGTGGCCATCCTGCTGGGGGGTGGGGGTGGGGAGCATCCAGGGATGAGGGGGCGTTCCCAAGCCGGGGCACCAGGTGGAGCGGTAGCATGCCCCCCTCCACCGGGGTGTGGACAGAGACCAGGCTGAGCAGGTGGCTAAGTCACAGGGTCTCGGGGAGGGGGAAGGACAGTGGCCAAGAGGAAGGGCTTCCTGGGGAGGTGGCTTCTGAAATGACCTCACAGGTGACCCACAGCCAAGGCAGAGAAGGCAGAGGCCAGCCAGGGGTTGGAGAGGGCAGAGCCCTGGCCGGGTGACCGCAGGCCGGGGCCCCCCCACCGTGGTGTCTGACCTGGCCTATGCCTGCCTTGCCTTCCCTCCCTGCGGAGGGAACTGGAGCTCCCGGGTTGGGTTTCAAGCCTCTCTGCTGCCCATGAGTAATGCCACCGGCCGAGATTGGAAGGTGACCTCAGCCCAGGGTTGGGGGCACCCCCAGAGCCGCCTGCCTGCCCTAGCCTCCCCCCTGCGGCCCCAGCCCCCGGGATTCCCAGCCCCTGCCTCGCCTGGGGATCTAGCTGGTTGCCCACCTATGCCCCGGCCTCCCTCAGCCATCAAGCCAGGGCTGCTGCCCTGAGGCCGCAGGGCAAGCGTGGGGAGGGCGGCTTGGGAGTGAGAGGTGGGGCTCCCCGCTGGGCCCCCAGCTGGTCCCCCAGACAACTGAGGAGGGGCCCGGTCGGCCAGGCTCTGCTGAGGCCACGCATCAGCCTGGAACTTTCTGACCTGAGGACTAAGAGAAGTCCTCAAAACGCAGGAAGAAGGGAAAGAGAAAGGGAGGCGCCAGAACACAGCAGAGCGGTCCTCGCGGCCAATTTGCAACCAGAATTCTGGATAATGAGACCGTTTTCAGGCCTGCAGAGTCCCCGAGGTCGGCCTGCCGCATGTCTCTTCTGAGGAAGTGTGCGTTTTTTGTGTTTTTGGTTTTTTTTACAAGATTTATTTATTTATTTATTTTGAGAGAGAGACAGAGAGAGAGAGAGCGCGTGCGCATGAGGAGGGGAGGGGCAGACAGAGGGAGAGAGAACCCCAGGCAGGCTCCACGTGGGGCTCAGTCTCACAAACCGTGAGATCATGATCTGAGCCGAAATGGAGAGCCAGGTGCTTAACGACTGAGCCCCCAGGCGGCCCGAGGAAGTGCCCTCTGTCACCTCTGTCTCCCTCAGGAGAAACAGAGCGATGACGCGGGGGTGGGGCCATCCCAGTGGCAGGGGGCCAGGATCCACTTACCAACGGGACCCATCCCTCCTTCCAATCCCCAAGTCAAGTCACAGGTGGGGAAAGGGTGGGGTTAAGGCCTGGGGGCGGGGCTGGCTCTCCCTCCATCTCCCCCACCCGCGCCCACTCCCCGAACAGGCGGGCCAGCTGCTCGTTCCTGGTCGCGGGAGGTTCTGCTCAGGTACGGTGCCTTCGTCAGCAAAGGTCCCCGCGGCCCTGCGTCTGCCCACTCAGCTGACAAACGAGCCCACTGGCCCAGCCCGTCTACCCCAGGTCCATGGCCTCCCGCCCGGGAGCCCCCAGGTGCCTGGGAGAGGAGCTGGGAAGGGCTCCAGGGGGTGGGCCCACAGGTACAGCCCTGGAGGCCCTCCGGGCAGAAGCAGCTCCCCATCAGCCCGTCATCCAGTCTTGGGGCAGCTCCTGGGCTTTGAAGTGTTCAGACCACACCTCTAGCCAGCGGACCCCCCCCCAAACATCCAGGGACTCACCTCCCCCCTTGCACTGGCCCACGTGCCCTGGACCCCCGCCCCGCGCTCCCCCCAGCAGCATGGGTCAGGCACCGCTCAGCCCGCACACGCCAGTGCGCCTCCCTCCTGCTCCTCGCGTGGGGCTCCGCTCGGAGCCTGCGCTTAGGACCCACCCACCTGCCCGAACGTCCTTCCTGCCCTGCCCATCGTGCTGGACGGGTTTCCACAGACCCGGACATCCCACGTCTGACCCCCCGCGCCCAGGACAAGCCTGGACTGTGGGGAAACTCGCCCTCAGGGCCCAGCTGTGGGACGGGCCTGGGGGCTCAAGGGTCCCGGAGGTCTGCGCTCACCCCAGTGTCTCAGGGGGCCTCCCCACGCCCCTTCACTCAGGCTGACACCGGCTCTCTGCCCCCCAGGCCCGAGGATGGTGGGCGATGGGCACCATCTCTGCAGGGGCGGGGCCCCGGACCATCCTGGTTCTGCGCCGGCTCCTGGGGGCCTGTATCTCCCAGGCCCCCGTCTTCCTGAATCTCTGACTCCTCCGCCTGACTCAGACCCCTGGCCTGTGAGGGGCCCTCACGTCACCCCCAGCCGTGAGGGAGGTGCGGCCGCTGGGGGGCACCCGAGGGCGCGGGGGTGGGGTGGAGAAGCCCAGCTGCCCCCTCTCCTGCCTCTGCCGGGGGACCCCAGCCCCCAACAGCCCGGCAGGCCCAAGGTCAGTGGTCTCCGTATTGACAGCATCCCTCAACCCGGGGCTGGTAGAGGAGGGAGGGAGGGATTCGGCTCAATAAGGCCCGTCTTGTGAGACAATAAATTTGGCCATTGACCCGGCAAGCAGACATCGATAAATGAATGGTTAATATAAACATTGTCCTTCTCAAATTAATCCGGCTGCAGGGGCGGGGCGCAGGGCAACGGGGAGGCTGAAATACGAGGAGAAAGCGGAGCAGGGACAGGACCCCCTTCTCCTCGGCGGGGTCCTGGCTGGTCTGGGCCGTGGCCCGAGGTCGCCCGATGTAGCGAATGAGAAGCCAAGAGGCCTACTTACGTTTAGATTTCAGACCAACGAGCAAACCTCTTTATTATAAACATTCTCCGGGCTCAGTCTGGGGGACACTCACACTACAAACCATCCGTTGCCACGTGCCCCTGGGCGACGCGAGCTTTATCTGGAGACCCTGGCGTGACTGCAGAGCGACAGGGTCCCGCAGCCCCCGCCCCCACCACCGGCGAGTGCTGGGAGCAGGGGTGAGTGTGGGCCTCCATAACCTCCGCCCGAGGGCTGGCGTCCTAAGTGGACGAGCGCCTGTGTAGCACCGGGGCCCGGACTCCCGTCCACGGCCCTCCCCAGCGGCCCCGCTTCCCCACCCAGCGGGCAGACTGCTTCGCTTCCCAGGGTGGTGGTGGACACTGGCTCTCTCTGTGGTGAGGGGGCCCTGCTGCGGGGGGGGCCTTGGGTGTCTCTGGGGCTTGGCCCTCCCCTGGGGCTGCAGTTCCTCGGCACCACCCACCAAGAGCCTATAAATAAATGAACTGTGTCGTATAAATAAACCACAGCCTGCATCTTGCCCAGACTGTCCCTGTGCCCAGGGCTTGCTCCGGGAAGAGCGCAGGAGCTGCCAGACGCTCTCGCTGGCCCGGTGAGGCCAGTGGCTGGAGCCTGTCCCAGGCCTCCGAGGGCCTGGCTGGCCGCCCATGCACTCTAGCCTGGTTACTGGGCAAACTGAGGCTCAGAGCCCCAGCGGAGTCCGTCCCCCTCCGGTGCGTGGGTCAGGAGGGCTCCAGCTGACCTGCCAGCCGGACCGTGGCTCCCATGGCCCAGGCACCTGCTCTGCCCTCCGGCCAGAAAGCCCCCTCCTTTCTGCATGTTTTCTGAGTCCTAGATGACATCCTTCTCCAACAAGCAGCCCTCTAGGGGGACCGTGGGGGGGCTGCCCTCAGAAGCCCCCCGCCCCGACCTGGGTGGAGGCGCCTGCAGCCCCCAGGGTCCGTGACTGATGGAGACTTGGGGGGCACAGCCCCGCCCTAGGCTGGGCTGATGGAGAAGCAGCTGTCAGCACCTAATGGGCCCTTGATAAATAGGACAGGGGTGGGGGGGGACTGCTGCAGAGGGAGTTTCCGATCTGCCCCTGCCCCCCTCCTCAGCAGCACCCCTTGGGAGGGCAGTTCCAGCCTGGCACGAAGGGGTCACCGTGGGGGTCCGCACTGGACAGGACACGGGCTGGGGCTCTGCGCTCCCCGCCCCAGTTCTGAGATGGCTTGTAGTGGCCCTGACGGGGAGGAAGGGGGCTGGGCGAAGAGGGCGGAGGGCCCCCCGCCCCCGCCCCAGCCTCACAGGGGGTGCTGAGCTCAGCGCTGGCCGATGGAGGGCTTTAGGGACCATTAAAAATGCTCTGGGCCGCTGGCCGCCTGGAGACAGCAATTCGCTGCTGCCCCGTAGCTGCCGCGGTGTTCCCTCCCCGCACCGCCCCCACCCACCCCCCTCCCTGCGTGAGGCCCAGCACTCTGACATGCCAGGCCTGGGCAGGACACCCAACCCTGGGGGACAGGCCACTGAGCCGAAGGTGGCAGCCAGAGGACGGGGACAGACAGAGGTGGGGGTGCCGGGGGGGCAGCCGGAGGCCGGGGGGCACAGCGCGGGAGGGTAGAAAAGTTCTGGAGCCGCCAGTGACGAGGGCCGCGGGAAAGCGCTGCCTGCTACTGGGCTGTGCACTTAAACATGGTGAAAACGGCGAATCGCATGTCTAGTTTACGAAATAAAAATTTATTAAGAGTCTGACCATGTGATGGGGCGCCTGGGTGGCTTAGTCGGTTAGGCGTCCGACTTTCGCTCAGGTCATGATCTCGCGGTTCGTGGGTTCGAGCCCCGCGTCGGGCTCTGTGCTGACTGCCAGCTCAGAGCCTGGAGCCTGTTTCAGTCTGTGACTCCCTCTCTCTGACTCCCTGCTCACGCTGCTCCTCTCTCTCTCTCTCTCTCTTTCCTAGAAATAAAATAAAACATTGAAAAAAAAATAAAAAAAAAAAGAAAAGAAAGAAACACACAAGCCCAGGGGCGCCTGGGTGGCTTAGCTGGCTAAGCGTCCGACTTTTGCTCAGGTCATGATCTCAGTTCCGTGGTTCGAGCCCGCATCGGGCTCTGTGCCGACTGCCAGCTCAGAGCCTGGAGCCCCGTTTCAGAGTCTGTCTCCTCTCTCTCTGACCTCCCCACTCCACCCTGTCTCTCTCTCTCCTGGAAATAAATAAAACATTAAAAAAAAAATTAAAAAAAAAGAGTCTGACCATGTTGTCACACTCGCAAGGCCCTCCTGGCCCCTGCAGAGACTGGACTGAGGGGGGGTCTGTTCTGCAGTCCCCCCCCGCCTCCTTCCAGCTGGGGGGGTCCTGGGGGCCGCGGGGGGGTCCGGCGGGAGGCCACTGCCTTGCTGACTCAGCCCAGAGATGCTGGGCTGGGTGATGACAAAATGCAGGACTTTCAGCTGGTTTAGCGGACTTCTCAGCTCTGCAGGGACGCACTCCCCAACAGGCCGGGACCCCCGCCCACCCCACAGGGTCCAGGGGAGTTGGGGGCCCTCAGGCTGGGGAGGAGACGTGGCAGAGGATGGGAGGCGGGGCCTGAAGAGAAATTCCGTCTCAGGCAGTTAGGGCAGCAGCCCCCTGTGCTCCCAGGGGTGGGGGGGTGGGGGGGTGGGGGGGCACCTGGCAGTGGCCGGACCGCCGGGGCTGGGAGGCTACCTGGCACAGAGGACCGGAGCCCAGGGCCCTCGGCCACCGCGCCTGGCGCCTCTTCCCGCGCGCTTGTCCCCCTGGGCAGGAAACCCGCGTTCCGGGTCAATGTACTGATTTTCCTCTTTGGGAAGGTTCCTAAACCCCAGTGCCCACGCCCCCTCGGTCACGTGGGGAAAGCGGCACGCAGCCCCCGCACAGCCTCCTTTCCGCACTGTCCCACCTCTGTCCCCGGCCCCACTGCACACATGGGGGTCATGGGGTTCACCCGCGGCAGGGACGCGGTGGCAGAGCCTGGGCCGGCCCTCTGGGGCTCCCGGTCAAACCCCAACAAATTGCCCCAAACAGGCTCAGAAGTGAGTGTCTAAGTCCACCACGCTCTGCCCAAATGCTGTGTGATCTGGACAAGTCTCTGAACCTCTCTGGGCACCAAAACAGAAGTCTGAGCCCAACCCCACAGACACCTCCCACTGCCCCTTCAACCCCCAACCCACACAGCGGCCAAGCCACCCGACTGCAGCTCCGGCCTGCCTGCACCCCCTCTGTGGCCCCCGTGAGCGGGCCTCCCCCTCCCCCCACCACCCCGTCTGCACCCCCCACTGTCAGAGCAGGCTGCTTGCTGAAGCCCAGGCTCTCCCAAGGGGCCAGCAAACCCGTCCCCAAATATTAGCTCGTTTATTAGGGATCCATACCTGTCGGGCTGAGCAGTGGGTCACATATGTTAAGAAACACACAAGCCCATGGGGCGCCTGGGTGGCTTAGTCGGTTAAGCGTCCGACTTTTGCTCAGGTCATGATCTCGCGGTTCGTGGGTTCGAGCCCCGCATCGGGCTCTGTGCCGACTGCCAGCTCAGAGCCTGGAGCCTGTTTCAGAGTCTGTCTCCCTCTCTCTCTGACCCTCCCCCACTCGCCCTGTCTCTCTCTCTCTCTCCTAGAAATAAATAAAACATTAAAAAAAAAAAAAAAGAAAGAAACACACGAGCCCAGACACCACAAGCCCATGGGGCGCCTGGGTGGCTTAGTCGGTTAAGCGTCCGACTTTTGCTCAGGTCATGATCTCGCGGTTCGTGGGTTCGAGCCCCGCATCGGGCTCTGTGCCGACTGCCAGCTCAGAGCCTGGAGCCTGTTTCAGAGTCTGTCTCCCTCTCTCTCTGACCCTCCCCCACTCGCCCTGTCTCTCTCTCTCTCTCCTAGAAATAAATAAAACATTAAAAAAAAAAAAAAAGAAAGAAACACACGAGCCCAGACACTGCAAACCCGGGGCGCCCGTGAGCCCAGCCCACCTCGTCCCCACGCTCCCGCTCTGGAGAGGCCAGGACTGTCCCCAGGAAAACCCCGAAGGTCAGCTGTGTTCAGGGCTTGGGGTGGAATCGGGGGCTTCTCCACCAGGGATGCCTTCCCCCAGATCCTGGGAGGCACCTGAGAGGCCCCCTGGGCAGTCAGGTCAGGTGGGAGGAGGCGTGGGGTAGGGAGGGGGCGACTGGGCCCGGTCCCCCTCCCCCCCCCAGCCTGGGTTGTGACCCATGAATGAGAAACCAGAGGGGAGGAGGGCAGCTGTTGAGGGCAGAAAGCGCTGAGGGCCAGAGGAGAGGTCCCAGTGGGGGGGACCCACCCCCCTGACTGGCAGCCCCGCTGCCCTGGCCTCGGCCCCATTCCTCACTGGCTGCTGGCCTGTCGTGGGCCTGTGCGAAGGCCTGACGCTAGAGAGCTCTGGCCGCAGCCGCACAGCCTCCGGGGCAGCGCCTGGCTGGCCTGCCCTGGTCCCCGGCCGGCCAATCGCTTCTCGGGGGGCCCCTGTCACTTGGGCAGGGAGCCCCCCTGCCTGGCCAGGACTGCCCGTGGGAAGTGGGAGAGGCTGTGGGCACACTGGGTGGGGAGCTCTGTCCCCCTTTCTTGGGGACTGTGGGCACCAGACCCTGTGACCAGGCAGGGCTCTGGTCGTCCCCTGCCTGGGGCATTTCCGCAGGGGAGCTCACCCCTCCGCGTCCCCACATTCTCTGGGGCGGCCTCGCCAGTCAGAAAACTCTCCAAGCTGAGAGCGAGCAGCCTAGGAATTCCTTCTGGGTCAGTCCCTTCCACCCCACAGATGCTCTGAGGTCAGGGGTCAGCTGTCCCAAAGGGAATGCAGGAGTCCTGGGATGGATGGAGGCCTGTGGGAAGTCCCCAGGCAGCCTTGGGGGCCGGGTTGTGCCCCCTTGTGGCCGCAGGGCCCAGCCCCTGTCCTGCCCAGGCTCCCCGGGGGGCTGAGGGCAGCAGGCGGAGGATCCGCTATTGATGAGGTGGGGACAGGCTGGGGCGGGCTGGCCTGGGTCAGCAGATCCGCCCCGGGCTCAGGATGTGCCTGGCCATTGATCGGATGGACGCTGGCCTGTCTGGGACCTGAGGGAGATGGGGGCTGCCCGCGCGGCGTTATCAGGGGGTGAGTGCAAATGCAGAGAAGAGCGCCCCTCGCTGCGCCCACCGAGTTCCGCTGGCTCCCAGGGGGTCCCCGGTGCTGCCCTGGCACGGTCCCGGGAGGGTGGGGGGAGAGCTGAGGCTGGCCCAGGCCCCCTGGGGCACCCTCTCTGCTGGGCAGGGGGACCCTCACCCAGGCAAGGAACGGGGCTGTGACCTCCGCACCCTAGTGGGCACACTGGCGGCCTATTCTGAGGGGCTCCCTGACCTGAGAGGACTGACTCCCTTCTGCACGGTGGCCGAGGGCACCCGAGACCTTCCCACGTATGAGAAAGTCCAGGCAAGCAGCAGAGACAGACGGCCCCAGGGCAGCTGTGGGGAAGGCGTGCACCCAGGAGACAAGGAGGGGCAGGAGCGGGGTGGGGGGCAGAGCGTGCACACAGACCCAGAGAACGGGTCGGGCTGTGGCCTGGGCCCCCACAGCTCCTGGGTGCCCCTCAGAGGTGGCTTGAGGCTCAGGTCACCTTGGGCCAACCCCCACCCCGGCCCCCTCCCGCCTGCCCGCCCTCTGCCAGCCCGAGTGATTCACGGTTGGCGCGAGTCAGTCACTGCATTGATTATCGGAGGCAGGTTCGCCTGCTGGGGTCTGGGAGCTTCTGGAGCCGGGCGGCCAGGCCACCTGGAAAACCGCAGACAAGCCCTGGGCC
Organism: Proteles cristata cristata; assembly: GCA_017311185.1. NCBI lineage: Eukaryota > Metazoa > Chordata > Mammalia > Carnivora > Hyaenidae > Proteles > Proteles cristata. The sequence continues at coordinate 123,705 of JAESUZ010001904.1, read as the reverse complement.
CCCTGCCCACACCCACCGTCCCGCCCCAACCTTTACCACTAATGAATTGGGATTTGCTCCACGAAACCACAACCCGCCACACTGAGACTGTCTGGCTCCAGCAGGGCTGGGGGCGGGGGGGAGCAGGAGCCCTGCATCAGAGCCCCCTGCGTGGGCTCCCCCACTGGCCAGGGCCCTGCAGGGCTGGGGAGCTGGGCGGCCCGCTGTCCCGTGTGACTCCTCACAGCCACCAGGTGGGGGAACCCGAGTGTGGCCCCCTCCCAGCTCCCCCTGCAGTGAACCCAGCCTACAGGTGAGGTGGGGGTTGCTGTGTGGTTCCTGCAGCTGCCCAGCCTCCCTGGGCTCCTATCCCAGGACCTGCCCCCACCCCACCCCCAACACGATGCTCCGCCCACGCCCCCAGGCCTCCACTGCACCCACTCCAAACCCGCCCCATAGCTGAGGCCCCACCCTGTCTCTCCCCAGAGGCGGAACCCCTGCCCTCTGGAATGGCCCTGCCAGCCCCCAGCAGCCCACCCACTGCCAGGGGCCAGGGGCCGGGACTGGGCCCCGTTTGGGCGGCTGGTACCCAGCGGGGCAGGCCCAGGAGAATCGGATGGATGGATGGATGGATGGATGGACAAAAGAAGGAACGAATGAGGTGAGAGACCCAAGAACACCTGGAGGGCAGCACCCAAGGGCCTCAGGGAAGAGACTCTCCTTGTAAATTCCTAGACTGGGAGCCCGAGAGCCCAGGCCGTGTGGCCAGGGCTGCAGCGAAGTCGGGCAAAGTGCCCCCAGGAGAGGGACCCAGGCAAGGGGGCAGCCCCTCGGGGCCCTGCCCTTCCCTGGGGGTCCTGGGCTCAGGCCCCAGGAAGGTGGGTGACCCGGGACAGGAGGGGGGCTGGCCCCACCTCCCTGGGAGGGGGAGGGAGGGAAGGGGAGGGAGGAGGAGGCAGGGAGAGGCAGGGGGAGGGAGGGGAGGGCAGCTGGCAGATCTGCTGTCAGGCCAGCAGTTTTAAGGCAGGAATCCAGGAGAAAAAGAAAGAGATTTGCCAATTTAATGGAAAATCGATCCAGCCTCTGGCCGGTGCAGGCCCTGCATCAGGCACAGGGGGCCTCGGCGGCTCACTCCAGGGCCTGGCCCCTTCCTTTTAGTGGGGACGGAGTGCTCTCCACAGCCCTGGGGTCAGCTGGGACCCGCCTGCTGTCCCAGCCTCGGCCCCTGTGGCGTCCACAGGGCGACCGAGCCCTGGGCCTCCTGCCCGCCCCCACGAGGCTGTGTGTGAGGTTCGGGCACGGGGCCTCGGGCACAGACCTTCCCAGGGTCCTACGGCCCAGCTGTGGGGGAATTGGGGACAGGGGGCTTCCTGCCTCTGCAGGGAGCCCGTCCCTTCTCTCGCACCATCGGCAGCTCCACCGTCACCACGGCCGTGGCCGCGTGACCGCAGCCGCACCCACAGCCAGCAGCACCGCCCCTCATGGCTACCAGCCCCAGGCCACACGCCGTCACCCTGGCCACCCTGGCCACCACACAGCTGGCCCCTGGGCCCACGTGGCTGGTTAGTGCGGACGCCACCATCACCCGCACGCCAGCAGTCAGCAGCCCACATCCGTCCAGGCCACCTTCACCGCCCGATCTTCGGGGCCCCTGCATCATGTGTTGGGGGGACCCAGGCTGCCTCAGCCAGCGGTGCCCACGGCTGGGGCCAGCGGAACCCGGTGCCCGGGGGTGGGGGCGGCAGGTGTCCCTCTCAGAGGTAAACACCACGGCGTAATGAATGGCGGTGGGAGGGGGCGCCACAGTATTTAACAGCTGCTATCGGATTGTGCGGCTCAGCCTGTAACCGGCACATTATGAAGGCTAATGGATTTTTGAGGCCAGATTGATTTTTCATTAATTTGGTAAAAATCTTTTTCCTCTCCCCTATAATTCTGTCTTAAAACGCTCCTCCTGACAGCTCGATAAGTCACTCTAGCCTTAATGCACGTCTGGCTCGTGGTCGTCGGGCGGGGGCGGCAGGGGAGCTGAGGAGGCTGGGGGGCTGCCAGTCATCTGCAGGTAAATGCTGCATTATGTACGGCCCGGGGCTGCGGCCACCCTGCAGGGCCCTCCCAGGCTGGCCTTGCCTGCGGCTGCTGACAGCACAGCCACCTGCAGAGAGTGTGCGGGAGGCGGAGACGGAGAACCCGGGGCAGTGAGACCCCTCTCCCGAGCCGCCCACCTCTGGCGGGGCCCACCCAGGACTCTGGGCCAGCGGCCGCCTGCCAGCCGGGCCTGGGCGGCCTGAGGGCAGGGCCCTGCCCTCCTTAGGCCCCACGGCCATCTCCGCCCTCCCGAGAGGGCCCACAGCTGTCCCCAGGAATCCAGACTGTCCCCGCCCTCCAGCCCAGCTACCCCCCACCAGGACTTCGGGTCGCTCTTGCTCCCCACAGGTCGCCCTTCCTCCCCAGGCCACGCCCAACAGCCCTGGTGTGTCCCGGACTCGTGGTTCCTGCCTTAAACTGACCCGGTCTCGAACCTGCCTGAACTTCTGGAATCGCAGTCCCGCCGGGCCCGGCCTGGCTCCCCTCAACCTCAGCCACGCTGCTGGGGCCGACCCGAGGCGTGGCCGGTGGCGGACGCCTGCCCACACGGCCGCGTGAGGAGGACGTGGTGAGTGGGGACGGCCCCCTGCCTCCCCGGGGCTGGCCTCGCCCTCCTGGGCCACGCCGTCTGCAGGCTGTGTGCGGGCCTGGGGCCTGACACGGGGCCTGCAGGGCCGTGGTGCGTGGGCTGACCCCCCGTGGCCTGAGGAGGGACTCAGCCACCACATGCCCCCTCGTGAGGGGTCCAGGACTTTCAGGGGCAACCCCCCCAGCTCCTGACAGCCTCATGCCAGCCTGAGCTCAAGCAGGGAAACTGAGGCCCAGTGACGCACCCTGAGCTGCTATCTCTGCAGTCTGGGGGGGGCGTCCTCTGTGGCCCTGGGGACGCCCCTCCCGAGCGGAACGCCAGGCCTGAGGTGGGTGCTCTGCCCCATCCTCCCCTGCCCCGCTCCAGTGGCCCCTGCGCTCCCCCCACACAGCTGCCTTCTCTCTGCCCAGGGGGGTGAGGAGAATGTCCCCTGCGCCCGCCCTCAGGGGTCACCGAAGGCTGGGAAGGTGGAAGGGACGGCAGGGAACAGCATGGGGTCCCCAGCAGCAGGAGAGCACGGGTTGGGGGCAGGGGGGCTTGTAAGGAGCTGGTAGGGCCCGGCTGAGGGCAGGGAACGGCCTCAGGGGGAGGGCTGGGGTTTGGGTGCCCCATCACCAGCCGGGAGGGCCACATGCTTTGGGTCAGAGGCGCAGAACTGCCGGCTTCTGGCACCTGCTGGGAGGGATGTGCTCCCCGGGGGGCAGATAGGCGGCCCTGGAGGTGAAAGATCTTCCCCCAAGGGAGTGAGAACTCAGGACAGTCACTGTCGTCCCTGCCCCGCCCTCGGCCCTCCTGGACTGTGAGGCAAGCGTCCCTCTGCCCCCAGGACAGGCCAAGGCGCTGGCCGAGGCAGGCGGCCGCCGACCGCGGGGGGGGCGGGCTGGACATCACTCAGGGAGGCTGCAGTCAGGCCTTCCCCCTTTTGCTCCTCAGGCTGGGAAGCGAGGCTCCCAGTGGACAGTAGGGGCAAAACCCATCACTCTGGTCAGCACCCTGCGCCCGCTGGCCAAGCCCCTGGCGCCTGCCGGGACGGCCGCACTGAGCTGGTACAGGGGGGGGTCCAGCCCCTCCTGACGCGTCACCACCTCGCCCTCCAGCCGATGGTCCCGTGGACGTGGACGGGCTAAAGCTCCTATCCACCCCCCCTGCCCCTAGGAGGTTCCTCTATGACCTCTGCCTGCTCCCGCCTGGGGGCAGCCTCGGCCAGGTCGCGGGCCGGCCCACTGCCCACACTGGCCTCACACCGGCCTCCACCCTGCCCTCCAGCGTCTGGAGCCAGCCAAGCCAGTCCCAGGCAGGGCCTCCCCGGCCCGGCGGGCTCCACCCTGGGGCCCCAGCCCAGCTCCTCCAGCCCCCGGACAGCCGCACGGAGTGCCGACCTCGGACCGTGACTCTCCACCCTGTGCCGCGGGCCCCGTGAGCACTTCCCGCAGATGGTCCCCAACGGGTCTGTGTCTGCGCAGCGCAGTGGGGTGGGTAGGCTGTCGGGCAGGGCCGGTGAGTGCACAGACCCCCGGCTGATGGGAAGAGTGAGGCCTGATGAGGCGGTGGTCATGGTGGGGGGTGGGGCACCGGGCTGAATGTGGGCAGCCCTGCGGCCACCAACACACACGGCGGGGGGTTGGGCTGGGCGGCTCCGAGGCCCTGATGTGGCTTCGCACAGGCCCAGTGACCCCGCAGTCCCGGGCCGAGGCCACCATAAAGACCTCCGCGCCTCCCTTGTCCTTGGTGTCACTCGCCACCCCGGCCACCTGGCCCAGGCTCCTCCGTGCCAGCCTCAGCCTCAGTCTACCCCTGGTCCCCTAAGAGGCAGGGTTGACCCAAGAGCCTCCAAAGCTGGGCCCGGATCAACGCCACCCCCACCAGGAGGAGGCCCCCTAAGCAGTGCCCAGCTGGTGCCCCCCACCCTCGCCCCGCTGGAGCCTGACGCTGGGCTGACGCCCCAGGAAGCAGCGCGTCAGGGGCCCAGGCTGTAAGGTGGTGCCGTGCCGAGGGAGGCAGGGTGGGGGCAGGGTGGGAGGCCAGTCTCCAGCGGGACAGCCCCCCAGTGCAGAGGTTCAGGCCACCATGACTCAAAGTGCCTCGGGCCCCGGGGGTGGTGGGCACTGCAGGTGTGGGGTGGGCTCCGCCTGGGCAGCCGCGGAGCCGCCCTTCTAACCGCTCGCCTGCGGGCCGCGCCCTGACCTGCGAAGGACGCGTGTGAGGCTGCCGCTCGGTTCCTGCGGCCGTCCTGAGAAGCGGCCACAAACCTGGAGACTTAAAGCCCCAGGAATGAGCTCACCCCCCACTCCCCCTGCCCCCACCCCGTGCTGGAGCCCAGGGGTCTGGCTCAGCGTCCGCAGGGCCTCGTGGCCCTGGAGGCTCTGGAGGGGGATCTTGCCTCGTCCCTTCAGCTTCTGGTGGCTCCAGACCCTCCCTCTGCGGCCACCAGCCTCTGCCTCTGCCTCATGGCCTCTTCTGTCTCCCGCAGGGACACGCATCAGGGGGTGTAGGGCCTCTGGGTAGGCGGGGTCATCGAATCTAATCTAGAGACTCTTAATTACACCTGCAAAGGCTTTTTCCAAACAAGGGCACATTCACAAGTTCCGGGGGATGTACTTTTGGGGGCCGCTGGTGAGCCCGCTGCAGTGAGGTAGCAGGTCCAGCAAAGGCCCCGCCTGGGAAAGCGGGGGGCACAGCTGCCTTGGGCTTTCTGGGCTCTGGGACCCCCCCACCCCGACCTCCACCGAGGCTCCTCGGACCTCCAAGCCAGCCTCCCACCCAGGGCAGGGCCGTGAACTCGGCTTCTCTGGCTTGCCACCGCCCACATACCCTCTCCTGGATCGCCAGGGCCCCGGGGACCACCCGGCCCGCCCCCACGTAGCTGTGTGAGCTCAGGGCATCCCACGGCCTAGCGAACCGCGGGAGGCTTCCTGGATGCTCCCTCTTGTGGCCTCAGCCCCCAGCTCAGGGGCCGCTGGGACTCTTAGCGGGCTCCTGTCTGCTGGGCTGTGGCACCGATCCGGGCACAACTTGGGAGGCTCCCGGGCCACCCCCACCTCCTAGCGAATCAGGGGTAGACTGAGGCTACCCCGGAGGCGCCTACGCTGAGGCCGAGCTGGTGAGGCAGGGGTGAAGTGGGAGGGGAGTTTGAGGAGAGTGAACGGAGAGGGACAAGGGGGCAGAGGGAACCGGGCCCCCCACCCCACGGCCCTCGCCCCTGCCCTCTGCCCCCAGCTCTCCCTGTGGATCGCTGGCCCCCACCCCCCCTCACGTCCGTCCCAGCCTGTGCCTCCCACGCCTCCAGGGCTCCCTTCCTCCCGCCTCTCCTCACATTAATCTCCCAGCCGCTCACTGCTGACCCAAGCGAAACGGAGTTTGCCTTTCCCCCTCTCGGCAGTTTTCTGTTGGCAAAGCAAAAAGGATCTCGGCGCGCACTCACCCCCGACCTCCCCGCCCAGGGGGGCCGACTCTGGAAAATGAGATGTTCCTGCATGGGCCGCGGGGCGCACGCCGGGAAAGCCTCACGCTCGCGTCTCGGAGCCGCGGCACACGCGCTCGCACCCCCATGGGCCCTGCTCTGTGCCAGGAGCCGGGGAGACAGCCGCTCCCGGGTGCTGAGCACCCCCAGGGGGGGCTCACATGTGGGACCCTCACACCAGGTCACTGAGCCTTCTCAGGCGTTCTGGGACTTGTGGATGAGCCGCTGTGGTCTCTGCCCGTGGCCCGCAGCCTGGCCGGGAAGCAGACATGGGCGATGTGGCTGAGCGAGAAAGGGGGCTGGGGTCTGCACCGGGAGGTGTGGCCGCGTCCGAGGAAGGCTGAGCAGGTTCCAGCCGGACCGGAAGGCCAGGGAGCACAGGCAGAGGGCGGGAGTGAAGGTGGATGACTGGCGTGGGGCGGGCAGCAGACACCAGGCTCCCCACACGCATCAGAGCCGTGAACGGGCCAGGCAGGCACCCACTGTCCTCACATCTAGAGGCACGTGGCCCGACCAGAAAGGCCTCGGTTAAGGTGGCTCTCCTGGGCGTGGCCCTCCACCTCCAGCACGCGCAGCAAACGCCCTGGCTTCTCGCTTTAGCTCCCCGGCTGCCGCAGCCCTGAGCTGCCCGCGTAGGCAGGCCGTGCCTGACCGGTGGGGCGAGGCTGCGGGCCCTCTAGGTCCGTGACCGCATTCCCAAGGGCTCCCAGAGCCGGCCTTGGACTCCGCCTGCTTGCAGCTGCCTGGCTGGGCAAGGAACTGCCGAGCAGGCCGGACAGGGAGGCGGGTTCCTGTGCCCTGAGGAGGCAGAGGCCAGCCGGCGAGGTGGACACAGGGCGGGCTTCTCGAGTGGCTGGAACGTGCGGGCTGAGCCTCCCAGCTGGCCCTGTGCTGTCAAGCTGGTCTGTGCCTCGCTCAACACCTACTTTCCTATGTGGAAAAGGGGCTTGTGGATGCCGGGAGAGGTGAGGCTGCACTCCACATCCAGCCCTGCCCGGCCCAGGGGTGAGCAGTGGGCCCAGCACCATGCCCCGCGGCCCAGAGCTCGACTCCCACCCAGGGAGCATCTCACCAGCTGGGCCTTGGAGATGCCCAGGGCTCCCTTGCCAGCCCCCCACCCCACCCCCCCGCCAGGGAGAAGGAGCCCGCTCCCTGCCACCCCTGCCTCCAGCATCGAGGAACCTTGGACACAGGGCGCTGGGGGACGGAGACCCCAGGCTGTCCGTGGGGGGCAGGGGTGCGGTCTTCGGGAAGCCCCCCCCCCCACCAGCCTGGCCCAGAGGCCAGCGGCAGCTTCTGTCCCCCAGCCCGTGGGCCCCTCTTGGGTTCAGCTTGGCGGCGGGAGGCAGGGGTCTCAGCACCCTCCTGGACGAGACCTGCCAGCCCTGTCATCCCTGATTAGCAGGTAATGGCCTCCTTGAAGCACAATTTTATTAATCAAATTAGTAAGCGCTGAGGTGACCTTGGCTGGTTCTGCTGAGAGGGGTGCTCTCCCAGGAGGGGCAGGCGGTCGGCAGGGACGCACCTGGACGCCCTCCGCCCAGGCTCAGGGAGGCGGGGCCGCCCCCCCTCAGCATGACCGCCACCCTCAAGGCCACCTGCTCACTCACGGCCGCGCCACCCAGACGGTAACACGACAGCAGTGGGGAGGCCAGGCCAGTGGGAGGAGCAGGACACGGCCGCTGCGATCAAGGGGGTCTCCCATCGAGGGGCGCCGGACACCGCGGCAAGGAGGGGCGGTCGCCCTTGCAGGTGGGCCTCGCGCCCTCCAGGTCCCGCCCGCAGAGGCCGCTTGAGCGGGCAGCTGCCGCCCCCTGGTGGCCACGCGCACTCCCGGTCGCCCCGGCCGGCGCCCACCCACGGCGGCTGCAAGCGACTGCTCCCCGCCCCAAGCCCTCCCTTAAGGGCCAAGTCCGAGCCAGCCTCCCCGCGGAGCCTGGCGGGTGGGCGTGGGGGTGGAGGGCCGTGCGGGCCCCACGGGGGAAGCACGTGTGAGGACTGGACAGCAAGAACGGAAGTAGAGGGGTCAAGAAGAGCTGTTGTGCGGATGGGCCTGGCTGGGACACGGATGGGTGCCAGGTGGCCTGGGCCGGTGCAGGGGCCCGTAGACGGGGTCAGGAGTGCAAACTGGCGTGAAGCTGACCCAGTCCTCAGGTAGGGTGTGGACAGGGTGGAGGCCGTTCAGGGGCAGGGGTGCAGGGGAGTGAGGATCTGGGCCACAGCCCGCCCAGTTTCTGACTCCTACAAGCCGCTGGACAGCCCCCTCGAAGTGGGAACGTGGGGACAGGCAGCCCAGGGGCTGGGCTGGGCCACAGAGCAACTGTGACTTCCCACGTGTGGATGCCGCGCCCGGCACCAGGCTCAGACATCTCATCAAACATGGGCTTTTTATTTATTCACTTATTTTTATTTATTAAAAAATTTTAATGTCTTATTTATTTTTGGGAAAGAGATAGAGACTGCATGAGCAGGGGAGGGTCAGAGAGAGAGAGGGAGACACAGAATCTGAAGCAGCGCTAGGCTGTGAACTAGCTGCCAGCACAGAGCCCAACACGGGGCTTGAACCCACGAACCGTGAGATCATGACCTCAGCTGAAGTTGGACGCTTAACCGACTGAGCCCCCAGGCGTCTCTAACATGGTCTTTTTAACGGGCAGCTTCGGGTACCGGGTGGCGCAGCAAACTGGCCTGAAAGTCCTTCAGGATGGAGGGGGCCCGGGGCGCCGGCCCCTCACTGCCACCCGGGGTAGGAGGAGGGTACGGAGCTCAGGGCCGTGGCAACAGCCCCCCTCTGCTCTTGCCCCTCTTGGCCTTGCAGCTCCAGCCAAGGAGGGGCCTGGGGCCGGCTGGTGCGGGGGCTGGTGGCTCCTGCCCACACTCCTTCTGGCCCCTCCGAAGCGCCCCCAGAGCTGGCTGGGGGTCCCCCTGCAGTGGGGACAGAAAGGAGTAACAGCTGGCTCCCCGGGCCTGGCCTGACGCTGGGCAGCCTGCGGGGAGTGACGGGGAGGGGGGTGGCTGGCGCGGCAGGGGCGGGCCGGGGGGGGGCTGTGACCGCTCCTGCAGCGGCGCCCCTGCCTGAGGTCCCTGGGAGTGTGGGCACGCAGAGGCCCGCTGAGGGGAGGGCTGCCGGCCAGGAGGCCGCGCCAGCGAGGGCCGGCCACGCGCAGGCTCCCTCTCCCCGGCCCTGCGAGCGCCGCTCACCGTGCTGGGCGGCCCCGCCCTGGGCAGCGGCGTCACCGCCTGCAGGCGCACACCCTCGGCACCCGCGCCTCTCAGCTGTGCCACCACCTCCGCGTGCTTCCACCACTTGCACGGCCGCCCGTTCAGGGACACGATGTAGTCACCCTCCCGCAGGCCAGCTGCCTGTGGGGACACGGGGGTGGTCCTGAGTCCCCCATGGGCACCCGCCGCCCCTGGCCACAGTCCCATCTGCCCCCTTCAACGCGGGGAGCCGGCCCTGGGCAGGGGCCTTACCTCAGCCGGGCCCCCGGGAATGACAGCAGCAATGAGGACAGGGGCATCTCCCCGAAGCGTGAGGCCAAAGCCAGCCTCTCCCCGGGTCACATGGACAGGCCCCACCAGCCGCCAGCAGTTCTTGGCTGAAAACACAGACAGGGGCCCCTGGGGGTGGGGTGAAGGGGTGTCAGAGGCTCAGCCGGGGCACCACAGCACCCCTCACCCCAATCTCTGTATCTTGGGTCAAACACTCGTGTGGCAGAGGGGCAGGGTGGGGCGGGGCCACCACCAGGGACGCCATCACCTGTCCAGGGTCCTCCCCCAGGGTCCTCCCCCAGGGCAGGGCTGGGCCGCCTGTGCTGAGGCGGGGCGGGGTGAGCCGGGCAGGGGTGCTCACCAGCCGGTGGAAGATATCTGTCACCTTCACCCTGGAAAAGCTGGGTGCCCTGACCTCTGGCTTCTGCTGTGTTTTCGCTGAAATGACAAAGGTGAAGGGAAAACAGAACTCGGCCTGTGGCTCAGGGACCCTAGGCCCCTGCCTGGGAGGGGGCCCGAGGTGCAGCCTGCTCTACGCACACCTGGGGGCCTGGCTGCTCCCCCTGCCCCAGGGGGCTCCTGGGCACCTGCTCCTGTAAAGCAGGAGACGGGGCGGGGCGGTCTGCGGGTCCGTCTCCCAGGCCACTGCTTGCGGCCTCCCTCGGGCAAGAGTGCGCTGGGGGGTGGGGGGCGAGACCCGGAAGGCGGGGGGCCCGCCCGCACGGGCTCCTCTGAAGGCCCGCTGCCCTGGTGGACGCTGGAGGTGAAGTGGCTTCAACAGCAGCCACAGGGCCTCGGCCGCTGACGCCCGTGGGCTGCACACACCCGGCCCGAGGGGCGGGGCTGCTCACGCGGGACGTCAGGCGCCTCCGTGGTCTCCAGGAAGTCGTCCTCCCGGTCGAGCTCCGAGTACCTGGCCAGCGAGCGGCGCAGGGCCCGGGCCAGCACGGCCTGCAGCAGGTCCACGCTCCGCAGGGCACGGCCCACGGCGTGCAGCCGCAGGGCCTCCTCCTGGCCCAGGATGGCGCGCTTCAGGTGGGCCTTGCCTGCGCGGGACAGAGTCGGCACACGCCCCGTGCGGCCCCCCGCTCAGGCCAGGGCTCTCCCGCCCCCAGACGCAGCATGAGGAGGGCAGCTGAGGGCTTCGGGCCCATCGGCCACTCCTGGAGGAGCTGCCGGGTGTGGAGGGCCCGGCCGGGGAAGAGCTGCCGCCCACGAGGGCCCCCACCTGCCCAAGCTACCCGCCTCGCTCCGGCCCTGCCTGGACTCAACCGCCAAGGGACATTCAGGAGGCAGGTTGCCAGACACCAGCCATGCCCGGGAGAGGTGACTCATGATGGAGGGGTCGCTCGTCCCCCTCGGCAGGCCCCAGCCCCCTCCTCGCCAGGCCGCCTCACCCAGCATCCTGCGCCCCTCCTGCTCCTGAGGCGGTGCAGCGCCTGGGGGCCCAGGTGTGGGCGGGAGCCCGAGGATGGCCTGTGGGGGTGCTGGGCAGTCCGCCTCGGCCGCTGTTGGGGATCAGAAAGGGCTGTGAGCCCCTCCGCACCAGGGCCCCTGCTGGCACACGCGTGAGGGGCAGGGCACTCACGGGAGCTGTCGCAGAGCGCCGCGGCTGCGTGGTAGTGGGCCAGGGCGCGGAAGAACTCAGCCTTGACACGCACCAGGGTGGTCCAGGCAAAGGGCACGTAGTCGCGGATGGGTGGCTGGGCCATGCTCTGGTGTGCCAGCCTGTACTCAGCTGCCACCTGCCGGAGAATGGGCTGGGGTGCTGGGGCCTCCCCGCCCAGTGGCCCGGCCTCTGACTGCCCCAGCCGGAGTCCCAGTGGCCCTGCCCTGCACCCTGAGCTGAGCCAAGCTCAGGAACCTGGGCCCCAGTGGCAAGAACTCAGGACCCCGGCATCCCGACCAACTCCAAAGACCAGAACAACGGCTGGCTTTGGGAACACACACGGGAGACACGGCCCCTGTACCCTACCCCGACCCCCGATCAGGCCCTCCTGCTCATCTGGCCACGGCCAGGTCTCTTGAGGGCTCCCCGTCCTCACCTGGGCAGCCTCCTGAGCCAGGCGCAGCTGGGACAGGCAACCCTGGGGGGCTTCAGGGGACGGCAGCAGGAGGCCCTCAAAGATGCACTCCTGGGCCTGGGCAGTCATGAGTCGTTCCAGCATGGAGAGCGAGGCCGGGCTCATGTCGGGACTGGGTGCTCGGGAAAAGTTCTCCCTCAGGAGGCTGAAGGCCCCTGCGGAGGGGCGCTCACAGCACGAGCACGGGGCTGCCCGCCCGCCGCCTCCCTCCAGGGGCCCGTGTACCTGCTCTGCCCCGCCCACTGGGGCGCATTCCCACCCCCGCCCCACCCCCGAAAATTCCAGCTAGGGGGCTGGGGGCTGGGTTGCCCTCACCAGCAGCCCTCTGAAAAGCCTCAAAGGCAAGCCTGGTGCCCTCGGGGCAGGAGCGGTCCTGGCGAGCCCCGATCTGGGTGTAGAGGGCCCCGATGTTGAAAAGCACACTGCCCTTCTCGAAGGCCAGGGCCCGCTGCTGGGCCGGGACCCCCGTGAGTGAGTCATACCTGCGGGTGGATGAGGCTGGATGGAGTTCCCACATCAAGCAGCCAGGAGTCACAGAAAGGGCTTTGGGGAGCAGTCAGTGGACACCAGTGACCGCCTCCCCCCACCACCTACCACTGGAAGAGCAGCCCCAGGCTCCTGGTCGGGGTGACGAAGCGTGCGTCCAGGAAGCAGAGCTGGTTGTAGTAGGCCATGAGCAGCTCCAGGCCCGCCTCGCCACGGCTGGGGGTCCGAATGGCCTGTGGGGCAGGCACCAGCTGGGCCTCGGTACCCCAGATCCATCCCGCAGCACACACAGCACCCCGGGACCCCCCTGGATGCCCCAGCCCGATGGGAGCACCCCAGGGTCTAGGGGTGGACAAGGTCCCGAAGCGGCACATCTGCCCTGTCTGGCTCTCTTGTGGACCACGCTGTCCCCAGGACACTGGACACAGGGGACAGGCCCAGGCATGGAGGGTCCCTGGGGAAGGGAAGGCACAGGGCAGCCACTCTCAGGGGCCACTGCCTGTGATGAGGAAAGAACTTCCCTGCTGTGTGCCCTGGCTGTTTGTGCTAATGCACACTCGGGGTGTGCCAGTCTCCCCACTGTCCCCAGGGCTGCCCCCCGCGGGGACTCCTGCATGGAGGCTGTCTACACTGAGCTCCTTTCCTCTGTCCCTCACTGAGTCTTGTTTTCCCTTGTGAACCAGGGGTGGCTGGTCTCCGGGACAGGGAGGGGGCGGGAGGAGCCCGCTCACCTGCCGCAGGTCCTCCAGCTCCCTGATTTCCGCCTCGTACGAGGCACTGTCCTCTCCAAAGTGCCCAGAGATCAGCTCCTGCTTGGGGGAGGGGCAGGGGCTGGCCTTCCCTGCTCACCCGGCCCAACGTGGAGACGGGTGGCGGAGGCCCCGGGGCCCCTGGAGGAAGGCTGAGGACTGGTGTGTATGGGGTGGCGGGTCCCCTCCTCTGGCCTTGCGGTTCCCCCCCACACCCCCCCACCCTGCAGCTACAGGCTCAGGGACTCGGTGCTGCTTCTGCTCAGAGCTCTTCCTGTGAAGCAGGCGCTCTCCTGCCGCTTGACGGGCAAGGGCCCTGAGGCCAGGAGCTGGGCCCCTCGCCGTGCTGCCGGCTGGGCAGCCGAGATCACCAACCCCGAGGACCCCTGAACCGGCAGGTTTTCACAGCGGAGGCTCTGACTGGAGAGGGCAGCCCCCAGCCAGCGCCGACTCACAGAGTGAGTGGGGGGACCCTGGGGCCAATCATGGGCTTTCAGCAAGATCGATCCCACAGTGGGCTCTTCTCCATCGACCACGCAGCCAGAGCCTCCTACGGCCTGGGCAGGCCCGGCAGCCGCCGCCAGACCCCCTCCCTCTGGGCCTGTTTCCACATCTGTTCCAGGCAATGGCTGGACCAGGAAGCCTTGGCGATCCCTTCAGACCCCAGGGCAGGGTGTGGCCCTCAGGGCAGGGCCGTGTCCCATCAGACCCCAGGGCTCAGAGGTCAGCACTTACCCTCAGGGGTGTGGACCAGTCCAGCTCCTTGGTCTCCTTCAGCCCCAGGGGGATCATCGGGACAGTGGCCCCTTCGCTGGAACCAGAACCGTTGAGCCCAGACTCTACGGCTGTCCCCTGCTGTCCCCAGCGGCCGCCCCCACCTCTCCAGGCACACGTAACCCCCTTCCTGATTCTGAAACGTGGCTTGCACACACGCTGCACAGCACGCAGATGCTGCCCTGGATGGTGTCTCGCAAGTGCACCACACCCTCCTGCGCACACCCCTCTGGGCACTCCGCCTCTTCGCTGCCTACACGCACACACCTGCCCGCTCACACGCACACGCACCCCTCGGGCCGGTCGGCCTCCGCACTGCCGTTGAGCTCCTCCAGCTCCTCCTTGAGCAGCTGCAGGCTGGAGTTGACGTAGCTCAGCTCTAGGGCCGCTGTCTCCCTGACCCAGGCGTTGCTGGTGGCTCTGGGGGAGGCCAGACTGAGCTGAAGCCCTGCTCTGCAGGTGGACCGTGTGCCCTTGGGCCTTGCGCAGCCCCTGCCCAGCCTGGGCTCCGGAGCCCCCTCCCATAGTGCTGTGCTCACAGGCCCAGCCCCCTTGGGTGGGGCACCGCGACCCCCCATCGTTCGTGCAGGGTCCTGTCCGCGCAGATACATGGTGACCCTGCCCCACAGCACAGGCTCTTGCCTCCCACCACCTCGCTCCTTGGACGCAGACTCCAGCAAGCCTTCCACAGGGACATGAAACCAACTTTCCCGGAAGGGCGGGAGTCAGCCCCTCTCTCTGCGCCTCCACGTGCACACTGGACAGACGGGGCCGTGGGTCCCCAGGGAGGCCAAGCTGAGAGCAGGGATGAGTTGGACAGGGTTGCAGGTCGGCTAAGGAAATGGAGGGGCCTCTTGGGGCCAGCAGAGCTGCATCCTGGAGCCCACCGGCCAGCTCCGTGCACACTGGCTGGGGCTCTGACGGGTCGGACCATCCTCCTGGGCCACCAGCCGTGCATGAGACGTGAGTGAGGGTCTGAGCGGATGTACAGCTCATTGTTCTAAGGAAGAGGCACCTCTTCAGCCTGGAGGACGCTTTCCCAGGTCCTCAGTCTTGGGACGCCTGTCACAGTTCAGCCTAAACGGTGCCTCTACTGAGAAAGCCCTTCTGGTCACCACATAAATCAGAGGCTCCCGCACTGCACACCAGCCCCCTCCAGCACCACATGGAACTTGGCTGGCCCTGCGCTGACACAAGGTAGGGGCCCAGGTTGTCTGGGAGGGTTCCATTTGAGCAGCACGGCTGCCCCAGACCCTGGGCGGAGGCCCAGCCCCTCCTCCTGGGAGCCTGCAACGGCCATAGTCACCGGCTCACACGTCTCTCTCCCGAACCAGGCCACAGGATCAGGCACCTGCCTGGGTCATTGCCTTGCCCCCGTCATCCCCCACGGGCTGAGTTCCAGGGGGCCTCAGGGGACAGCAGCACCACTGTCCTAGGGGGTGGGGGTGGCGGCCGGCACTCACCTGTACAGGTTCTCCGCGCCCGTCCGCATCCGCAACTCCTTGTTGATCTGCTGGTGGACCTGGGCCCTGCGGCTCTGCAGGCGGCCACGCGGTGTCTGTGCCAGCGGGTCACAGCCCTGTGGAGAGGCTGCAGGTCACAGGGGCCAGGCTGTGCCTCGGTCAACAGCGCACGAATGCCAGAGGGCTCTGGCTGGCGGGAGGGGGGGCGGTCAGCACAGGTGGGGCTGGGCAGGCCTAGTTGAGGTGGGATCCCAGATCCCAGAAAGGAGGGGGGTGGAGGCGGTCAGGGCAGGAAGCACACAGCGGGCAGGAGAAGGGCTGGGACTGGGGCCCCAAGAAGCAGCTGGGCCTATTCTGTGGAGCCAGCACCAGTGTGACGGGGCTCTGGGAGCCTCTGGCGGGAGGTGGCCAATTGCTCAGCACATATCCTTCTGTGCTTTTGAACTTCATTCCATCACCCCCAGAATCCACTCTACCCACGTTTCTAGCATGAGTTCTAGCAAGGCCAGGGTGGGGGCATGACCCAGCCTGGCTCCTGCCAAGGTGCTGATGGAAAGGGGCCTGCTGGAGGCTGGCTTTCCAGCCTACTTTGCTCCCCGTGGCACTCGGCCCATGCTGACCCTGGGATACGTGTCTTGATGTGTGACACGAAGGTATCACCCCAGCTGGCTGTTTACATGTGGGGTCCCTTTGGGCAAATGCTCAAACCACAGGCCCAGGGTCCCTCAGCTCACAGGCAGCAGGCCAGCCTCCCGACTGCCCACTGGCCCTTTAGCCACGGTTCCTCATTACACGGGACAATCCGGCCACCCGCAGTTCGGGGCCCCAGGCAGGAGAGCCATGAGCTGCGGACGGCAGAGATGGGGGGTTCCCAGCCACAGTGACGCTGCAGCTGGGTGACCGGAGGCTCTGGGCAGGGAAGGCGAGGGGCTTCCGCGGCAGCCAGGAAGGGGGGCTGGAGCAGCCTTCAGGGCTGCAGTGGGACCTCATGGCCATGGCTATCATGTCTCCTCCTAGCCATTTAGGGGCCTTCATCTGCGACAGTCACCAGCCCTGGAGTCAGAAGAACTTCCCAGAATATACCTTCCCTGGGCAATGTCCCCACAGATGGTCACATGGCCTGAACAGAGTGGCAGTGGGGACAGTGTCTTCAGGATGCTGCCCCGACGGCAGGGACAGAGCTTTATTCAGGCGGTGCTGAGGTCAGGCCCCTTGCAGTGTCCACTGTCTTCCACACATTTGAGGAAACGTGGCCTATTTTGTTTGATATGCGCCCTCCTGCTGGCAGGCAGGGACAGTTATAGACCTTTTGGGGGCTACATCTTGTGCCAGGCCCTCGAGGGCACCCTTAAGGAGGCCTCACACCCTCCCAAGTGGAAGGCTCCTGGTGCACAACCACCTCAGATTATGGCTCACCGCCCCCACCGACTCCAGCGTGGTCAAGAGAGATGAGAGATCAATCAGGAAGGATCTCCCAAAGGCAGAGGCGTTCTCCCGGGAGGCCACCTGGTGGTCCTTGGGTAACTAGGGAGAGGGGGCTTGTCCCAGTGAACAACGAGAGAAAGGACACTAGAAGTGGACGGCCCCCTGCTCTGGGCCCTTGGGCAGGACCCTCATCTGTACATCTCAGGGGGGCACCAAGAGAGAAGACAAAGCATGGCCCTTCTCTCTGCTCTGCTGTCTGGCTGTCTTCCTGCTGGCCTGTGTCTCTTCTGCACGGCACCCCCCAAGCCCACTCTGTGGAGGGAATGAGCCAAGGAGGTGGGCAGTCTCCCCTCCAGAAGTCCTGAGGACTTGGGGAGGGAGGATCAGACCACAGCCAAAGCTACATCCCTCCCCTTCTGAAGCAAAGCTCCAGCAGATTCTAGAGGTTCTGGGCCAGCAGCCATGTCCATCTGCCTGTGGAGGGGGTGGACCATGAGCTGGCAGAGGCCATCAGTTCAGGAGGGCTGTCTTCATCGACACCACTCGTCTGCTCCCCAATGTCGGGTGCTCCTGAAGAGATGTGTGGGAAGGGGGGAGTGCACCCTCCGAGCCCTGTAGCACCTGCACGGGCCTGGTCTTGACACTGGGACGGACTGTGGTTTACGCCCAGAGGCTCCAGGCTGCAGAGAGGGGCAGCCTGAGTGCCCCCTTCTTCCCAGCACAAACTCCACAGGTGTCCACTTCCCACCCCTTTCCAGAGCTTCCCCACTACTCTTGAGAATGGTCCCCGGCCCAGAGTCCGCGCCCCAGGATTAGGCACCTCAGAGGGGGAGGAGGTGTGTGGGAAGTGAGGAAATGGACAAACTGTCCATCTGTGGAGTCCTCCAGCCATTTCCTGTTCCTGGCAGGCTCCAGCTGCCTGCCGCTGAAAGTTTCGTCAAATACAGAGCTAGGTGCCAGGGCAAGGCTCAGCGGTCCTGGCGAGAGGGAGGGAAAGGCTAGGAAAGGAGGAATGACGGGCACCCAGAACTAGCTCAAGGGCCACGGGCTGTCACAGACCAGAACCCAACACCTGAGCGTCCTCCAGAGCGTGGGAGAAAACGCTGAGCTGGACTTGCGCTCCCACCCTTTGCTGGGCGGCACAGGAGCCCAGCTCAGGCAGGTAACGCGGGCTTGGCCGCTCCACCGAGCCTCAGTTTCCCCAGAGGTAAGCCCAGCTGGCCTCTAGGGGCGAGTGAAGTGGGTTGCTGCCAGAGGTCTTGCAGCGCGCTCAGACCTGAAAAGCCAGCGCCGACTCCGGAGCTCCACACGCCCGCCGGCTGCAGGTGGCGGGCAAAAGCGGGCCGGGGGTCCGAGACCCCTCCTCCCGGCGATCCCCGTCCATGCGGACGCGCCCACCTTGCGAACGCTGCCGGCAGGTTGTAGCCGCGCGCTCTCCTCGCCGGAGTCCGGGCCGTCCGGCCTCTCCTCGGGGATCATCGCCGCCCGCCGCTCGGGCCTTGCCTGCCTGGAAGCCGAGGCCGGGACAGGTCCCTCCCGGGCGCCGCGCAGTGTCCCCCACCGTTCTCTCCTCGAGGGTGGCGGGCGCGGGCCGAGCGTGCGAAACTTCCCTTTGCCCAATCGGCGGCCGCGACGACTCCAACGAACAGCAGCATCAGCCAACCAGAGGGCGAAGGAGGCGGGCCCCCGACGACCAGGCCCCGCCCGCGCGGCCGAGGAGTCCCGGGGGAATGCGGTCGCCCCTGGCAACCGCCTGGCCAGACGCCGCGCGGCCGGGCAGGGCGCAGACTAGGCATGCGCCGCGGTGTCCGCTCAGCGAGCGGAAAAGTTAGGGAAAAAGGAAAAAAGCAACTCCCAAAAGCGTCCAGCCCGACGTCCCGGGAGCCTGCGTGCTCGGCTCGGAGCCGACTGCGCAGGTTTGCACGGCGCCGGTTCGTCCCGCCCCCAGGGCAACAGTGGCGCTCTGAGGAGCTTGTCCAAACCGTTAAAACGTTGGCAGTGGGGTGTTTAACGGCTGCGCAGGAGCGAGCGCGGGTGCGAGGCCTCCAGCGATGCCCGCCTTCTCCATCGCGGACGCAGGCGCGGCCTGGGAGCCCGGGAGCCGTGGGCGCAGCCCGCCGGCACAACTCCCTGCCGGAACCTGCCTTCGAAACGCTCCCCGGAGCGCGGTCCCCGACCTGCTTCCACGACCTGCCGCAACGACTTCTAGAACCAGCTCGCCTCCAGGACCAGCCTGGCCCGCAGATCAGGCCTGCTTCCGGAGCCTGCGCTCCCTGCAGGCCTGTCCGAGAGGTGTACCTCCACGGGGCCCTGCATAACCTCCCAGGGACCCGGGTCACTGTGGAACCCACTCCGTTCCCGCGAGGCTCCCCTCACCTAACGACACCCCCTTCGCAGGGGGAGGGACACCCTGCATAAGCAGGAACCACGCCAGTGTCCCAGTGTCCCTCGGGGCCCTCCGAAGTTCCCGCCTTCCCGCCCGGGGCCCCACTGGTCCTCGGCGCTGAGCCGCGGGCTCTTCCCACCCCCACAGCAGGGCCGCGCCAGCCTGCGGTCCGCGAAGCTAAAGCCTGGAAGCTAGGCGCCTTGGAGCCCTGGCCATCTCCTGCAACAACAGCAACAAAATAAGACGGGCAGTAACTCGGGGGAACATAAAAAGCAATCTTGGAATATAACCTGACTCAGCTGTGCATTCTTTCTCAGAGCCATACTAATGTAAGCGGATGTCCTCCTGGCATCTGGGCCCCGGGGGCAATTATAACTTGACTCTATTAGGAGGAGAGGTGAAGGGGGAGGAAGACAGGCCAAGTGGAGAGGAGAGAGATGTTGACCCTTCATCCTGCCAAGTCCATGAGTTACGCCTAAATCAGGAAACAGCGCTCCAGCAGCAGAATAATGTTGTTCCGAACTGTGGGATTCAGGACCAGATCATCAACTCCCGGAGCCCGGGGTGGGGGTGGGGGGCTGCCGGAGAGGCGACAGGGCACCAGCCGAGGCTGCAGCTCTGGAGCGGTGCTGGCAGAACCATGTGCTTGGTGAAACCACTCCTTCAATAGCAAAGCATTTCCCACAGCTCGTTTTTTAGAGAGTGCATGCTTACAAAGTGGCAGCTGAGAGCATCCCAAGTAAAACCATTTGGAAGTGAAGAGACGTTTCTAAGTAAGGTCTGAACAGGAAGCTGTCACCTTCTTCTTCTTCTTCTTTTTTTATTTGTTTCTAGGAGAGAGAGAGAGAGCGTGAGCAGGGGAGGATCAGAGAGAGAGGGAGTCACAGACTGAAACAGGCTCCAGGCTCTGAGCTGGCAGTCAGCACAGAGCCCGACGCGGGGCTCGAACCCACGAACCGCGAGATCATGACCTAAGCGAAAGTCGGACGCTTAACCGACTAAGCCACCCAGGCGCCCCTGTGCCCCCCCATTTGTATGTTGAGGCCTGAACCCCAACGTGACAGTGTTTAGAAGAGGGGTTTGGGGGAGGTGATTAGGGTTAGGTGAGGCTGTGAGGGTGGGGCCCTACAGCAGGATTAGTGCCCTTATGAGAAGAGACACAAGAGTTTGCTCACTTTCTCCACAAGGCAGGCACACAGTGAGAAGGTGGCTGTGTGCAAACCAGGGAGAAGCCCTCACCGGGAACCGAATCAACCAGCACCTTGATCTCAGACCTCCAGCCTCCTTCAGAACTGTGAGAAAATTGTTTCA
Source organism: Proteles cristata cristata (assembly GCA_017311185.1). Classification (NCBI taxonomy): domain Eukaryota; kingdom Metazoa; phylum Chordata; class Mammalia; order Carnivora; family Hyaenidae; genus Proteles; species Proteles cristata. The sequence goes on along the minus strand of JAESUZ010001904.1, from coordinate 103,419 downwards.
ATCCCCCACGCTGTGGTATTTTGTTATAGCAGCTTGAGCAGATTAAGACACTATATAATGACTAACTTCTTAAAACACACACACACACACACACACACATACACACACGGCTAGAAACAGAAATCAGGAATATTTTCAGTTACAAGTGTGACAAGACTATACGATGTCTAGGAACACATTTAATAAGAAAAAGACATGATCTAGGAGATGTATATAATTTTTACTCAGCAACTCAAAACCAGACTTCAATAATGGGTGGACATACTGTGCACCTTGAAAATACATACTACTGTAAAAACGTCCCTCTCCCTAAAGGCGGCTTAGAGATTCAGTGTAAACAAAGTACAAACAACGTTAGAAAGGGGGGATAATTTTAATAATCTCAGGAATGAAGGAACATTTTATATCAAAACAGAAAAGCCAGATACCGTAGAGGAAAAGATTTGAAGATTGTACAATTTAAAATTTAATACTTCTATATAACAAGACATCAGGAAAAAGTCAAAAAATAAGAGATTTTTAAGAAAATGTGCCACATGTGATAAATGGAAGCGAGGGCCCCAAGTAAAAGAGCTCCTAAAATCTGATTCCGAAATAGTCAAAAGTAACCACAGGCAAAGTGAGGAAAGGGTGTATGTCTGTCTGTGTCCAACCAGGTGAGCAGAAGCCAACCCGGGTATTTCAAAGAGAGGAGCTGAATAGAGCCACTAGACCGAAGCTCTGGGGCAGAGCGGGTGCAGAGGCAGAAGGTGGGGCGCCCCAGAGTCCGCAGGCTGCGGGTTCCAGGCTCCACACCCGGCCGAAGACCCGCCTTCCCCCACCCTGGGTCTCGGCGCAGGCGTCACAGGAGGTGAATAAAGCAAACTGCAGAGTAATGTCTATGTGGCAGAAAAATCCACATTAGTATTTTAAAAGGAAAGACACGGAAGAAAAGTCCAAATACACCTCTTTGTCTGAGTAACTGGCAGAATCAGCAGCAGAGCCCGGCCTCCTTAGGCCCCCGGGCTCGGGGAGATGACCGGCCTTTTCCTTACACACTTCTGTATTACTGGACTTCTCTCAGCAAGAATGTACTACTGTGCTTTTGAAGTTAAAAAAAAAAAAACACAACAAAAAAAACCTAGAAGGAAAACAAGAGAATAAGAAATGAGGAAGTGGAGAATTTTGGTGTGAAAAGGCAGACAAATGGGGTTGGTGTGTGTGGGGACGCAGGCCACTGCAGGGGTTTTCCATGGACGGGGACAGACGTGCTGAAGGAGTCTGCCTCGCTCCTGGAAGCAGATGCTTGGCAAGTACGAGCCCAGTGGACTCTGGATGTGAACATGACACTCAGACTCACAGGACGGGAGGAAACTGAGGCTCCTCCTGAGCCTCTGCAAGTCCTAAATGAGGACCAGGCTGTCGAGAAGCCCAGTGGCCATGCAGCAGGAAGTTGAAGGCGGGACCTTCAGAGTGTCCAGCACCTTCTGCACAGACCAGCCTGTCTCCTGTGAGGGCCTGGCCATGGGAAATGCCATAAGTGAACTACAAATGCGGTCAGGACGCAATGGAGAACCATGGTGAAATCAGCTATTCTATAAAACCCTCACCCGGCCTGGACGGGACCACTGGAAGAGATGACTGTCTCTTCCCCAGAAGGTGCTGAAAAATTTGGGTTTGGGGTGTTTTTTTCTGGTTTTGTTTTTTATTTTGGTTCAATTGTGAATGTCAAACAAATCATGGCACTTACATGACTTTCTTTCCTGTCCCCAAGTCTCAATTAGGTGGCAGTGCTGACGCTGTTTATTTACATTTGCATTTTTTCAGAATGGGAGGCAGAGGAGTCAGGCTTTGGGGGCACAGGATTGGGTCAAGCCAGATAATTTAATTACACGTGTGACGTGTTCACAATTGGGGCGACGAGACTCTGGAGTGTGGGTGCGCACCTGTACTTGGAGAGCCCACGACATAAATTGAAAAACAAATAACAGTAAAGCACGAAGAGAACATGATATACTGCTGTGCGCAAGCCACTTGTCTGTGACAAATGGAGTAACAGGCTCCGGGGGACCACAGGAAGCCTTAATCAATGGCAGTAATAGCCACCGATGCATCAGCGGTGGGGGGGTCACCGAGGGAGGCTGGCGGAGAATCAACAGAACGTGAAAAATGAATTGTTTGTAAATACTATCAACAATTTTGTGTTTGTGAGAGAGCCATTCATCATGTGGAAACCACCTTTAGTAAAAGATGCACCTGGCTTCCTGGGGAGACAGTGCCATCAATCCCACCCAAGTCATGGGGCCAGCTCGGGGCTGTCAGAGGCCCCAGAGAACAGACACACATATTTATTCTTATTTGAAGACAGGCTGAGAGGCATTTGGAGGGGGCGGGAAGAGCCACTGAGGACTGGCTTGCAGTGGGCACACTATAAAAAGCCCTTTGGGAAATGAGAGAACTCAAAGTTCCCTTCTTCAGGGTGCCTTGGTGAGAGGGGGCTCTGTGGGCACTGAATGCCCACCACACTCTAGAATCTTCCCAGGCCCCGTCTCTCCTCTCCCCTCTCGGATATAAAGGTGCTGAGTGTGCACACGAGCAGGGAGGGAGAAGGCCTGCTCTGGGCCAGGCAGGTGGCTTGCCTGCTGGCCTCCGGGGAACTGGCACTTCGGGGGATAAGGCCCAAGGAGAGCAGGGGGACAAATGATTGTTCCTGTAAACTGGGCAGAGCGGCCTGGTTCCACCGGCACTTTCTGGCCACCGTGGGGAGCTGGGTCCACCCTTAGGACGGCACAAGGCGAGGAATTCCTGCGCTGCCCCGAGTGTCGGTGTCAGGAGCCTGCACTTACTGGTCTGACCACAGGCTGTCAGCCGGAAGCAGCGAGCCCTCACCACAACCCTCTGCAGGGGACCTACTGCTGAAGAGCCACCTTGGGCTGTGGGGGCCTGTGGAGGGGCAGGCGCAGGTGGGGGCGGGCTGCCGAGCTGGAGCCTGGGGGTGAGGCTGCAGGGAGAGCCCTGTGCAGGCATCTGTGCTGTGCAGTCGCTCGAGAGCTGTCCTGGGCAGAGGCCCAGCGAGTCCGCCACAGTGGGCGGGAAGAGGAGGGGCTGCCCGGGGCAGCAGGGGCTGAGCCCGCAGGCACCCAGAAACCTGAGGCCCGAAGAGAGCCAGTGACTGACGCTTCATCTCATGCGGGTTGAGGGAGGAGGCCAGTGGGGACCTTGCTAGGAGACCTCTCAGTGGGGTGTGGACAAAAAGCTGCTCTGAGTGGGATCAAAAGCGAGCTGGAGGAGAGGAAGTGGACGCAGGGATTGAACACATGTCCGGGGGCTTCTACTGCCGCGGGAGCACAGGACTGGCTCACAGGCTCATAGGGTCGGAGAGAGCCATAGGGCCAGCGGGCCTTTCACACAAGTACTAAGAGTCCTCAGCACAGAAGGCAGAGGAAAGGGGGACACAGGCCTGGCGTGGGGGTGGTGCAGGGGCGCCCCATGGACTGTTTCTAGGTGTCGCTGACAGAGGGAGCAAGGTCCCCCACTGACAGTGGGCTTGGGGAGCAGAGGAGCAGCAGGAAGGAAGGCAGGGCTGCAGGGGTGGGGGGACACGGCCCGCCTAACAATGCCCTGATAACCCATGATATGTAAGAGAAAAAAAACCCTTAATTCCAAACACTGATTCATTCGTGATCTAAGCTAGAAAGATACACATTCTAGATGTCTGCTGTCACTGCCCATACCTCACTGTCAGAGAGCATGGGATATCATTTATAAAATATTTTTGACATCTGTCCAGTCAAGTGACAACAAGGCTTTTACCCCAAACCTGGGGCCACCTAGACACAGCCACCCTCAGAAATATCTATCATCAGAAAATATGCATCATTTATTTACCAAGCAAAAAAAGGGGGCATTATTCAGTGGAACCAAAGCTTCCTTCTCCCTGAAAACCTGTTTCTATTTTCCACGTATGACTAATTTTTAATCTCAGTGACTGAGCGGTAATGCCATTGTCACTGATGCTGACAATGGGGTTTTTTAAGAAGCATATGATAGATGTTGCCTTCACGGTATCCTTTTTTGGTTATTGTTCCCGTGGCGTTCTGAATAGAATGAGTTCAGCCTCCGTGGGGCCGAGCAAATCCAGGCGCGATTGCAGATTAGATGCCATCTTTATGCAAAGCTTTGGCCGCACACACTCGGCTGGCGGCGTGAGGCCGGCGACGTGACAGGAGGAAGGCGTCCATCCGGCCATCACTCACCAAAGCACGAAAACCACTATTTCCTTAATGCCCATTTGTTCAGAGGTAGGAAACCGGCATCTTTAATCACTTCAAACAAACGCACAGAACTTCTAAAACGATCTCACTGTAATGCAAAAGTAACCCGTCCCAGCCGCCTCCGTGTTTTTCAGGCGGTTTTCCCGCCACGAGGGCTTGGGTCCGGAGACACGCAGTGCCCTCACTCCTAGTTTCCACCCCCCTCCATCCCGGGGCCGGCCGCCCTCGCTTCGGTCTCCCACGGGACCTCAGCTCCCCGCAGGCCTCCCTGCCCGGTGCGCCCCCACCCCTGCACCCCGCGCGGCCCTTCCCCTGCAGGCACAGACAGGTGCGCGCGCGCACGTTCCCAGCGCCCGGGCCGCGGGGCCTCGACCCGGCTGCTCCCCAGAGGCACGCGAGAGCCTCCGGGCGCCCAGGTCCGCGCCCCAGACGAGGGTGCGGGGAGTCAGCGAGCTCTGGGGGCGCCGTCTCCGTCCTCCCCGAGGCCCCCCGCACCGAAGAGCTCGCTCGTCAACACCCGGGGCCCAGCCTCGCCACGTCGAGTCTCCGGTGCTGCTCCCTTTCCCGTGCTTCCCTGGGCCGCCTCCCAAACCAAGGCCGTGCTCCTGAGGGAACCCAGCGCCCCCCTTGCACTCCAGGCACATGGGCGCCCCCACAAGCGTCACCCCCGCTGTGTGTTTGGGGTGCTCCCCTGCTCCCACACACTGCAGAACACGCTCACCCGCCAGCTCGCGGCCCGGCGCCCAGCACGCCTCGCTCCCGTCACGCGCCCACCGCACCACGTGGGTCCTGACAGCGCCTCTCGGAGGTTCTCTACACCATCCCGTTTAGCCTTCGAACGTCAAAAGCACCGCGACGCCCACACTCCCTGGGCACCCGAGGCCCAGCGCGCGGGGAGGCAGGTGACGCGGGGCTCCACCGCCAGCCTCTCCAGTGCCGCCCGCCTACGCGCATGCGCCCGCCCGCCTTCCCAGAGGCCCTCGCGGCAGCGCGAGGCGTGGCACGTGGCGGCGGTGTGGCGCCGTCGGCTGCGCATGCGCGGAGCTGAACGCCGGCATCGCCGCGCTGGCGGGGCGACATCTAGTCCCTTTGTGGGGTGCGAGGACCCCGGAAGAGCCGCCGGGACCTGGCCCGCGGGCACAAGGGCTGTTTGGGGACCCAGAGGAGGCCCGGCCATGGCCTCAGAAAACCGTTCTGTCGCTGACCGCGTTCCTCTTGGTGACGCCCGGCATGCGCTCCGCGCCTGTGCTCCCCTCTCGGGCCTCTTCCCTCTTTTCTGCGAGCTACCCCTGCCCCGGCGCCCTGCCCCGGCCCCCTGCCCCGGCCTCCTCCTCCAGGCCGGCCGGTGCCCCGCGCGCCACGCCCGCCTCGCAGGGAAAGCGCCCAGGGCAGCCCTCGCGGGGGGCACGTCCTGCTCGTCCCCAGGGCTGCGCTCAGCGCGGGGAGACGCTGTGGATGCGCCCACCCCACGCGCCCGTCCTCTGGGCTGAGGGCTTCCTGCCCAGCTCCCGCCCTACCTCACGGGGCCCTCCATCTCCTGCCTTCCGACCTGCCGCCCTCCTCTTCGTCACTTTGCCGGTAATTTTGTCACACCTTGAGCCTACAGGAAGGGGCTTTTCCTTTTCTTTTGGTCTGACGTGCGTCTAAAGCGTAAGTTACCAGGTCGAGGTGGCAGACGGGCCCCTCACGGTGGAGTCTGTGCCTGCATTCCCAGCCCTTGGCTGTAATGTTTAAAAATACAGGCATGAAGGGCACGGGGGCAGCTCAGTCGGTTAACAGTCCGACTTCGGCTCAGGTCGTGATCTCACGGTTCGCGGGTCGGAGCCCCACGTCGGGCTCTGAGCTGTCAGCTTTGGAACCTGCTTTGGATTCTGTCTCCCTCGCTCTCTGCCCCTCCGCCGCTCACACTCTGGCTCTCTTTCTCTTTCAAAAATAAACGTTAAAAGAATTTAAACAAAATATGAGCATGATGACATTTAACCCCCCAGGAAAATGCTCAGGACCTGTTAACTCATACTGTTCCTAGAGAGACTAACAATATAGTAACGGGGGTCAAGAACGAATGCCCTCTGTGGACTGTCCGGCTGATAGAGACCTCGCCGACAGCGTGCTTTGGCTGTCCTGGCTGCGGGCTGACGTGAGGTAGCGGGGCTGTGTTTTGGGTGTAGATTCAGCTGGACGCACCGTGGGCCCCAGGCCTGACTGGCCGTAGAACATCAGTGCCATGTGGGTCACGGCTCACCTTCAGAGCTGACCTGTTGCTCAGCCCTGGGGTCTTCCACGATGCAGCCCAGCCCTGTGTGTTTTCTTGCAGTTACAGATGAAGGCGGGGCCTTGGGAGATGGTCCAGATTCCATGCTGTTCTGGGTGAAAGATGAAGCTGCTCGCGTGAGATACCAGGATACTTCGGGAAGAGGTGGCCTTTGCTGGGCTGGTTGTGACTTCTGTTCACAAGCTGGCGTGGCTTTGGTCATAGTTTAGTCTAATCGAGCCCTCCCCGCTGTTGAAATGAGAGTTGCGCGCACACACGCAGGGTGAGGGGCGGATACCAGATACAGAGGGGTGGGCGCAGGCGTTGCGCACAGACACGCAGGGGGGGGGTGGGCGGCGGCGTGCAATGAGACATGACGGGGGAGAGTGTGGGCGGCGTGCGCACAGACACGCAGGGGTGGGGAGTGGGGGGGCGGCGTGCGCACAGACACGCAGGGGTGGGGAGGGCGGGCAGCAGACACGCAGGGTGGGGAGGGAGTGGCAGGCGGGCGGCGCGTGCGCACAGACACGCAGGGTGGGGGGAGTGGGGCGGGCGGGCGGTGTGCGCACAGACACGCAGGGGTGGGGGGAGTGGGGCGGCGGCGTGTGCGCACAGACACGCAGGGGGTGGGCGGAGCGAGTGGGCGAGTGGGAGGCGCGCGTGTGCGCACAGACACGCGGAGCGGGGTGCGCAGGGGGTGGGGGGAGGCGGCGTGTGGCACAGACACGCAGGGGGTGGGGAGTGGGGCGGAGCGGCGTGTGCGCAGAGACACGCAGGGGTGGGGAGTGGGGCGGGGCGGCGTGTGCGCACAGACACGCAGGTGAGGGTGGGGCGGAGCGTCGTGTGCACAGACACGCAGGGGGGAGGGGGCGGAGCGGCAGTGGCGCACAGAAACGCAGGGGTGAGGGGGAGGGCGGGCGGCGTGTGCGTGAGACACGCAGGGGTGGGGAGTGGGGCGGGCGGCGTGTGCGCACAGACACGCAGGGGGTGGGGGAGTGGAGCGGCGCGTGTGCGCACAGACACGCAGGGGTGAGGTAGTGGGAGCGGAGCGGCGTGGGCGCAGACACACAGGCAGGGGTGGGGGGAGGGCTGGGCGGTGGCACAGACACGCAGGGGTGAGGTAGGCGTGTGCACAGAAACGCAGGGGTGAGGGACTGACACGCAGTGGGAGCGGGCACAGACACCGGCGTGGGGTGCACGCACAGACACGCAGGGGTGAGGGGGGGGGGCGGGAGCGTGGCGTGTGGCACAGACACGCAGGGGTGAGGGTAGCGGGGGGGCGGGCAGGGGGGGGAGTGGGGCGGGCGGCGCACAGACACGCAGGGGTGGGCAGGTGGGCGGGCGGTGTGGCACAGACACGCAGGGTGAGGTAGTGGGCGGCGGCGCAAGCACAGTAGGGGCGGGGTGGGGAGAGCGGTGCAGCGCACAGACACGCAGGGGTGGGGGAGTGGGGCGGAGCGGCGGTGCGCACACACGCAGGGGTGGAGGAGTGGGCGGAGCGGCGTGTGCGCGCACAGACACGCAGGGGTGGAGGGGCGGGGGCGGTGGCGCACAGACACGCAGGGGTGAGGTAGTGGGCGGAGCGGCGTGTGGCACAGACACGCAGGGGTGGGGGATGGCGGGCGGCGTGTGCGCACAGACACGCCGCAGGGGGCGGGCGGCGTGTGGCACAGACACGCAGGGGGGAGTGGGGGAGTGGGGCGGGCGGCGCAGTGCGCACAGACACGCAGTGGGGAGGGGCGGAGCGCACGCACAGACACGAGGGCACACAGACACGCAGGGGTGGGGGAGTGGGGCGGAGCGGCGTGTGCGCACAGACACGCACAGCACAGACACGCAGGGTGGGGGAGGGGTGGCGCACAGAGGCAGTGGGGCGGGGCGGGCGGTGCGCACAGACACGCAGGGGTGAGGTAGTGGGGCGGGCGGCGTGTGCGCACAGACACGCAGGGGTGAGGTAGTGGGGCGGGGCGGCGTGTGCGCACAGACACGTAACAGTTGTGTGGAGCAAGGGCTTCGGTGTCACCTGGAGGAGAGGGCGGAGGAGATCTAATCGCTTCTCTGTGCAGTTTCAGTTTCTTCCCATCAAAGACACTGTCTCAACGTTGGCTTTGCGTTTCTCCCCTTGGGAGTCACGTTGAAAGATTTCTTTGATTAAAGGAAGAGAATACTGAGCACATGAAGCTAGAAACTCTACAAAGAAGTAGAAAGCCAAGGAACCCAACCCCCCAAATCCGGGAAGATGTGGAGACCACTGGGTTTGAGTCTTTTATTTGCTGGTAATATTTCATTTTTAAAGCACAGTCATCAGTATGTTACAGTTCTAATTTGGGTAACCCCTGGGCCTTTCTTAGTTTGCATGTCATTTTGATAAATCTACAGACAGGTAAGTGTGTTCACGTAAAGCACATTTACTTCACATTTCAGGTGTGCTGCTTTCTGTGTTGTGGCTTGGGATGGAATCAGTCCCAGGAGGGGTGGGTGTGCTTATTTGCCAGTCACATCCCTCTCGGTGCGTCTGAGAGACGGGCAGGCCCTGGCTGGGGTGTCAGGGCAGCCTGGATCCGAGCTCACATCCCAGGCACCGCAGTTGCTTTTCCCCGGGGCCACATCGGCGATGGGCTTCTTAGTGTTTTAAACAAGTTTTAACCATTATCATGGCGTGGAAATGCTCCCGGTAAATGAATGTTATCTGTGGCTTGTAGCCGGGCTTGAAAGCAAGCACCGTCTCCATTTGGAAAGAAAATCCAGGCCAGGATAATCATATTATCAGGTCGGGTTTGTTCTCGGTCCATTTCCTGGGAGGGGTGTAGGGATGGTGAGGGAGGGAGGGAGGTGCGGTGGGAGGGGCCCTCAGTGTGGCCTTGGCAATGGAGCCGGGACCTCTGTTCACCCAGGCCTTGCTTTGACTCAAGCGGAAGTCAGAATGCAGTAGAATATAGAACAGTTGGTAACGTGCTGCCACGGAACGTCAGTGCCTTGCACGTTCACGTGAGAGCTGAGACAGAGGCTAACGGCAAGGGCCAGTCCTCTCTCGGCTGCCCTTGGCCCTTTCTATGGTTTTTGTTTTAAATCAATGATTTTGTGAGAAATAACTGTGAACTTGGCAACAGTGTAACCACATCTTTTTCCAGACTACAACCAAAAGTGGCTTGAGGGCATTAGGTATACAGTGGTGGCTGGCCTTTCTTTACCTCTCCCGTCTGTTTCCTCCCTGTCGCCTGTATCAGATGATGCTGTAATAGCTCCCTTTGTCCTGTGGAACAGAGGAAAAACCTGATGGAAAACACAGGTCAGTTTTGCTTCTGAAAAGCATGGTGCTATAAATGAATACAGGGCTCGGTGCGGGATTTGTGTTTTGCTTCATGGTGAATGGCATGAAGTTTTATATTTTGTATTTATTTTTTTAACGTTTGTTTATTTTTGAGCACAGAGCAGGAGCAGGGGAGGGGCAGAGAGACACACGCACGCAGAATGGGAAGCAGGCTGCGGGCTCCGAGCCGTCGGCACAGAGCCCGACGCAGGGCTCAGACCCACAGACCACAAGATCATGACCTGAACTGAAGTCGGATGCTTAACTGATTGAGCCTCCCAGGCGCGCCTGGAGCGATGCAGTAGAACCAGGTAGTGTGACCCGTGTCTACGCAGGCACTGCTGAGTGCCGCGCCCGCCTGGGGCCCAGGACCTGTTTAGGTTGATGCTCTCCCTGAGCATCGTCAGGTCGTGTCTCCTGGTTTTCTGTCGTCCCTTCCGGGGAGGACACAGGCCATTCCCTTCATGGTCTGCCATTTTCTGTCTCTTTCACTCTGGCCGTGGCAGCAGGTGTGACGTTTGGGGAGTGGAGGAGTGGCTACACTCGCCAGGCTCGCACTTGGCGGGTGACCTGGGCTGGGGTCTCCCCCTGACAGAGCCCCACTGGCATGCGTGCTGGAGTGGCAGTGAGGTGGCGCCCTGTCACCTGCCCAGGCCATCGCACCCGGTCCTCTCTCTGCTCTGGGGTTTGTTTCTGCATATATTTTCTCGCTCTGATAATTTCTTTAAAAGTTGTTTTTGAAGGATCAGTTTCTAAGCTGGCGCTTTCCTGGCGGACGTAGTGCTGCTAGATCCGGCTTTCCTGTGACTCGTCCTCAAGCCCCAGGAGGGGCTGCAGGCGGACGGAGCCCGTTGTGCTTTGACTGCAGTGGTGCTCGCTCGCTCCCCTGCTCATAGATTTGCTGCCTCTTTACCAAGTATGTTTATAAAAATAGAAAAACTCCATTGAAAAGATCGGAGACTTCGACTAGATTTTAGAGTCTTTCCCTCTGTTTTTAAAATGTCAGGCTTTCTAAGTGAGCAGCAGATCCATCTATGTACGTTAGCAGTTTGTGTTTTTCTTTTTTTTTTTTTTCTTTTGTGAGCGAGACAGAGCACATGCCGGGGAGAAGGGCAGAGGGAGAAAAAAAGAGAATCCCAAGCAGGCGTGATGTGAGGCTCGATCCCATGACCCTGGGATCATGACCTGAGCTGAGAACAAGAGTCCGAAGACACTCAACTGACTGAGCCCCCCAGGCGCCCTCAATTTGTGTTTTCCGACCTACACAGCCCCGCAAGCGGCTGAAGGTGAATAACGGTCTAAGATGAGAGGCCGTGTGAGCATCTGACGGTGATTCCCGGGAGCAGCTAAGCCCTCACGCTGGGCATGTTGATTCGTGCAAACACGAGAAGACAGCGGGTGAACCGGGGGCCTAACTGTCTAGTAGAGACTTTTTTTGTGAAGTAAATGGCCGGGGCCGGGATGGGGGAAGGGGCTGGGGGCTTGGGGGGAGGGGCGTGGATGAAGCTGCTCCGGGCCAGGAGCAGCCCTGAGGTCCAGTCCGGACAGCGGCCGCAAGGGCTCAGACACAAGGGCCCCAGAAACACACGCCTCGGCTCTGCGGCACGGACAGGTGCGCGGTGTCCCCTTGGGCGCTGCGGGTGCCGCGGGGTGGCTGTGCCTCTCTACCCATGCCCCTCCCAGCGAGCTGCAGCAGGTGACCTTCCGGTGTGTTCCCTCTGTTCTGGGGCCAGGGTGCAGGAGGCGCTCCGTGGACACCAGGTGGTCCCCGAGGACGGGGCTCTGCAGGCGGTGCCACCCAGCACGCCTCTGGAGAGCGAGCCAGCCAGCAGACGAGAGGCAGGGGGGATGGGGTGAAGATGAAAAGCAAGCAGAAGAGAAATCAAAGGCAAAGCATCGGAAAGGAAAAGGCTGGAAGGCTTGAGGAGGAGCCCTGGAGAAGGGCCTGGAGTGGACGGGGTGGAGGGCTGCGTGGAGGAGGAGGCGCAGGGCGGGGGCTGGGGTGGCCTTTTTGGGGAGCAAGGAGCTGGCGGCTGCCAGAGGGGGAAGAATTCATGGGGAGGAGTGAGAGGAGGCAGGAGGAGGGTGGAGGAGGGGCAGAGGAGAGGTGGGGGGAGGGAGGAGGGGGGCGGGGTTGGGTGGAGGGGAGGCAGAGCCCACGCCCACGGTGGGGAGCACTGTTACATCCAATGGAGGGAGCCCTTCCTGCCAGTGGCAGTGCTGTGGGAAGGCATGAATGGTAACTCCAGAATGTTCTAGTGCAGGGGCAGATTTTGAAATGTAGGTTTTATGGCTCTGCTGGGCTGGCTGGGCCTGGTGGCGCGCACCGCCGTCCCGCAGTGGCACGGTAGCGTCACAGGCCAGTACAGGGGGCCGTGGATGGACGGCGTCACGCGGGGCCGCAGCATGGTGAGCTGCAAAATCGGCCACGCAGGCCACTCGAGCCCTGATGGAGGTGTCCCTGGGCTGGGCTTCCTGGCCACGCTCGGACACCACGGGCACAGGGTGTGCAGGCTCGGGGGAGAGGACCGAGTGAGGAAGGCCTGGATAGCCTTGACCGCAGGCGGCATTTTCATCGTGGCGGGTCCTGCTGCTGGACAGCTTGTTCCTGGTGTTGCCACCGGACTGTCACAGGCTTTTTTTTGGGGGGGGGAGGGGAGGGGCAGAGAGAGAGGAAGAGAGAGAAGCTTAAGCAGCCTCCATGCCAACGTGGGCTCCATCTCAGGATCAAGAGATCATGACTGAGCTGAAGTCAACAGTCAGATACTTGGGGCGCCCAGGGGCTCAGACGGTTGAGCACCTGACTCCAGCTCCAGCGCCTGATTGCTGCTCAGGTTATGATCTCGCTGCTCATGAGTTCGAGCCCTGCATTGGGCTCTATGCTGACAGCTTGGAGCCTGGAGCCCACTGTCTCCCTCTCTCTCTGCCCCTCCCCTCACATTCTGTCTCTCTCTCTCAAAAAAAAAAAAACACTAAAAAAATTTTTTAAAGAGTCAGATGCTTAACTGACTGAGTCGCCTGGGCACCCTTGTCACAGACTTTTATAACCTGCTGGTCCCTGTGAATCTTGGGCACAAGCTTGGTCCCGCCGTCTCCACTGGCCCGGCGGGGTCTGCTCTGGTCGTCCTGGGGGTGCACTGCTCACTTGGCTCCTCTCCCGGGAGTGACAGCAAAGATGGGTACTGCACACCCCACTCCTACCCTAAACGCAACTCTGCCAAGCAGTATGTGTGAGCGGGACCCACGGTCCGGCCTGGCAGCCTGTGTACCCAGCAGGTGCCTGAAGTGACCTGGGCAGAGCTCAGCCCGTGGGCAGGGTGTGGGGCAGAAGCCTCGTCATCCCTGCCCTGCACGCTGTGCACAGTCCTCCTGGGGTGTCGGGTGAGGGAGACAAAAACAGGAGACGCTGTGCTTTTTATTCAGGAACACAAAGGTAGGTCTGGGGAAAACGGCTGTAGGCTTTCTGGGTGCGGGCGAGCTGGCACTGATGCCTGTTCCGTGGCCACATTGCTTCTGGCCAGTCCTTGAGGAGCTGCGTCCCGTCCCTGTCTTTCAGTGAGGAAACCACGGCACACACAGGTTTAGGGACTTGCGGAAGGTCACACGGCCACGAAGCAGAGGGTCAGATGGCGGACACTTATCTTAACCGTCACCCCTGGGCTGCCCCGTAGGGCTGCCACCAGCCACATGTGGCTTTGAACTGGAGATGTGGCTGGTCCTGATGGAGCTGTGCTGTGGGTGTAAAACGCATGCTGACTTCAAAGGCTTACTATGATAAAAAGAATGTGACTAATGCGTCAGGTTTTCTATAGTGACAACACATTGAAACTACGCTATTTTGGATATATTTGTTAACATTAAGCATGTTTAAAAATCACATTCACATTCTTTTGGCTTCTAGACCACTTAGAATCCACATATGGCTGTCATGTTTGTGCTGGGCACACTGCCTCACACCCCGTGAAGGGGGCAGGGAAGGCCCGAGTGCAGCTGTGGCCTTCGGGGTCACAGCGGTCGCTGCCTCTCTTGGTATTGGCTCTTGCATTCAGCAGCTGTTTGGGGAAATGTCATAAACATTCTGAGCCTTGTTTCTGTCATCCGTGAAGCAGGCTTAAGTGTGAGGGTGCATGTGAAGGGCTATTGGTGGGGTATCTTTCGGTGTGCGATTGATTGTGTTTCCCTGACAGCTAAAGATGTTGATCTTGTCATGAGTTTGTTGGCCATTTGTACATCTTCTTTGAAGAAATGCCTGTTCAAATTCTTTGCCCATTTTTAATTAGCTTATTTGTCATCGTTGAGATGTAATAGTTCTATGTTCTAGACACTAGACTCTTACCAGATACATGATTTGCAAACGTTTTCTCTCTTTCTATGGGCTGTTTTCTTGTTTTCTGGGTGGTATCCTATGAAGTGCAGAGGTTTTACCTTTCGATGAATCTAATTTAGCTGTTTTCTGTTGGGCCGTTTGTACATTTGATACCATGTTTAAAGACTGTATGTGAAGATGTGCACCTACATTTTTCTACAAATGCTGTTGTTCTGGCATTCAGACTTCAATCCCTTTTGAGTAACTTTTGGGGAGGGTGTTCTGCACCCTTCTGTGCATGAGGTAGTCCGGCCGCACTTGTTGAGAACACTGCCCATCCTTGTAAGCACCCCCGACAGCCTCGTGGAAGGCCAGTTGGCCGCAGCTCTAGGAGTTTATTTCTGGCGTCAGTTTTACCTCGTTGACCTGAGTGTGTATCCTGATGCCAGCAGCACGTTGCCTCGATTGCTAGAGCTTTAGAGTGTGTTGTAAAATTGGAATGTGTGCGTCCTCCACCTTTGTTTTTCTCTTTCAAGATTATTTTGGCTATTCTGGGTATCTTGTATCTGCGTGAATTTGAGAATTGGGTTGTCAGTTTCTGCAGAGATTTGGGGAGTTGGCCGAGGATTGGGTTGTATCTGCAGGTCGCTTTGGGGAGTATTGCCATCTCAGCACCACGAAGTCTACCACCCCACGAACACGGGATGGATTTCCGTTTATTTCAACCTTCTTTAATTTCTTTCACCAGTGTTCTGTAGCTTTCAGTGTGCAAATATTTCATTTCCTTGGGTAAATTCATTCCTAGGTTTTGTTTTGTTTTTTGGTGGTATTGTAAGTTAAGCTGGTTCCTAATTTCCTAGTTGGGTGTTTGTCATAGGCATAAAGAGACAAAACTGACTACTGTGTGTTGACCTTGTACCCTGAAACTGGGTTGAATTCACTTACTAGCTCTAATAATTTTCTTGTAGATGTTTTTGGGTTTTCTATATGCACATCATACCATCTGCAAAGAATTTACTTCTTTCCAATTTACATACTTTTTATATCATTTTCTTGCCTATGTGCTGTTGTCTGGTGAGTGCGATCGCTTTTATCATGAGTTTGGCAGGTGCCTCTTCTGTGTCTGTTGAGGGACCTTACTCCTTTTGTCCTGCCACACTGTCGTTCGTAGCCTGAATTTGAAAGCACAGTGTCCTCGGGATTCTGATCATGGAATGGTGGGTGGGCCTGTGCTAGAACTGACTTACGGGCTTCAGGAGGACGAAGCACTGTCCCCAGCTCTGCGGGTCCTTCCCACGCGCCAGCTGTCACCACGGAAACCTGGGCGGCGGGAAATCAGGGAAGTAGGCCCCTCTGCACCCCTGGAGGGGTGGCTGTGCTGTGGTGCAGGGGGGAGGGTGAGAAAGAAGTGGGGCTCATCCGATGCGGGGCTCTAACTCACGAATCATGAGCTCATGACCCGAGCCAAAGTCGGTCACTCAACTAACCGAGCCCCCCAGGTGCCCACCTTTCATTCTTGTAAAAACATTTCTTCAAATTCACCTCTCACCCGTCTTGCCAATTTGGCAATTGCATTTAATTTCTAAGGTTTCTTTCTTTCTTTTGAATGTTTCCTTTTAAAATACTATTCTTTTGTAATGGATGCAGTTTCTTTTAATCACTTTGAGGTCACTAACGATCATACTGTTCACCGTGTCTGCACTTCCTGGACCACGTCGGTTTCCTTCAGCTGGATTTCTCACTGGCATGATGGAAACCCTCCCTGAAAGTCTGGCTGCATCTGGCTTCCAACCATGTGGGAGTAGAGGTGGCCAGGAGTCCTGTGGGCACAGGCAGGGCTCGCTGGCTCTTGGGCCCATGAATATACTTACCTTTGAGGCTTGTAGTGTATGTCAGTTGCTTGTCTTTCCTGTGCGGTGGCTCGCTACCTCCTGTGAAGGACCCAGGACTCCTGCTGTCCTGTCTGTGGCCCGTCGGTCTCCCACTGCAGACGGGCTGGCTTCTCGCCTCTGCGGCAACCTACATGTGACTTTGCTCCGTGCCGGGCTCCTGCCTCCGCCTGCCTGTCTTCTTTCGTATCATGGATCTGAGTAGCAGACTCCTCCTACCCATCTTAGTTTTAGCTGGAAGTTCCTCCTGGTTATTTCTACTGGGATTACAGACATGTCCCTGCCATCTTGCTCTGATAATTTGCCCCGTCTTTTTCTTACCTTTCTCTCTTCTATTTTTAAATTTATTTCTGAGAGAGAGAGAGAGAGAGAGACAGCATGAGCGGGGAAGGGTCAGAGAGAGAGGGAGATACAGAATCTGAAGCAGCCTCCAGGCTGTCAGCACAGAGCCCGACACGGGGCTCGAACCCATGAACCGTGGGATCATGACCTGAGCCAAAGGCGGACGCTTAACCGACTGAGCCACCCAGGCGCCCCTTACCTTTCTCTTTTCTAACTTACGATTTTAATTGATGACACTTGCTCACCTTAAATTATTGCAGGTTTTCTTTCCATTGGACTGGAAATGTACAGTTTATATTCAGTAATTAGCATTAAATTATACCATGCATATTTATTTACTTAAACATTTTTCATTTATTTTTGAGAGAGCATGAGTAGGGAAGGGGTGGAGAGAGAAAGGGTCACAGAATCCAAAATGGGCTCTATGCTGAGAGCACCAAGCCCAGTGTGGGGCTCGAACTCATGAACCGTGAGATCATGACCTGAGCCGAAGTCAGATGGCCAAGCAACTGAACCATCCAGTTGCCTCTATTTATTTTTTTTAAGTTTATTCATTTATTTTGAGAGACAGAGATAGCACAGACGGGGAAGAGTCAGAGAGAGGGGAGAGAGAGAGTCCCAAGCAGGCTCTGCACTGTCAGCACAGAGCCTGACGCGGGGCTCAAACTCATGAACCGTGAGATCATGACCTGAGCCAAAACCAAGAGTTGGACACTTAACCATCCGAGCCCCCTCACGCCCCTATCCTCTGCATATTTATCAAATATTAAAGAGTCTTGGGGCGCCTGGGTGGCTCAGTCAGTTAGGCATCCGACTTCAGCTCAGGTCATGATCTCATGGTTCATGGGTTCAAGCCCCATGTCAGGCTCCGTGCTGACAGCTAGCTCAGAGCCTGGAACCTGATTCGGATTCGCTGTCTCCCTCTCTCTGACCCTCTGCTGCTCACGCTGTCTCTCTCTCAGAAATAAATAAAACATTAAAAATTTTTAAAAGTATATTAAAGAGTCTTACACCCCTTTCCCAACTGGAGGAGGATCTTTACACCCTCTTCCAGCAGACGTGCTGTTGTTCAGTATTTCAGTCAACATTCCTGCTCAGTGCATACCGTGCTTGGACCTAGTTCATATTGGTCATTTTGTTTCCTCACCACTCCACCTCCTGTCGAAGGCCATCATTCTACTATGATTTTCCTTCGTTTTGCAGTGTATATTGTAAAGGCTGTTCAGTCAAAGCTCCTTAGTGACAAACTGCCTTATATTTTAGGTATCTATAAATGTCTGTGTTCACCTTCTTGATGAGCAATAACTGTGCCAGGCATGTAGTTCTAGGTGTTTCCTCCCAGCACATAGAAGGCACCAACCAACTGCCGCCTCTCTGTTGCTTTGAGAACTTGGCTCATGGTATGACTGGCTCCTTTGTGAGTGATCAAGCCTTTCTCTTGGACGTGAAGATGGTCTGTGCTTTCACTGTGTTGTGTTTAGGTGTGCATTTCTCTTTATTTATGTTGCTTCCTCTACATCATGCTTCCGAGATCTGTGAATTTATGTTTTCATTAAATAAAGAAAAGCTTGTAGGAACACTGTAAATGCGGTTCCAAAACAGGTCAGTCCTGTGAAGTGTAGCACCGTGTTCCTGTGGAGAATGGGGTGAGCTGCACACGTCAGCCCCTCCAGGCAGTCTCAGCTATGGGTTGGCACTACTTGTTTGCAGTTGCCCTTTATGACTTAAATCTTGAACGTGATACATCTGGGTCTTGAGGGTGGCTGGAACTTCTAGGCAGTTGGTAATGATTTCAGTGGCCTTTCCTATCATGGATTATTTTGTTGGCCTGATTATGGGGAGACTGGGCTGCTTAAAATGGGGTACAAACACTCATCTTCCCCAGGTGGAGTGGGCTGATGTCTCTCTGCCTGACCTCACCTTCACCTCCATCCTCAGCCATGCACAATATGAGAGTTCGGCTGGAGAACTGGGCCTGGATGGGCTGTGGCAGCCAGCTGCTGATAAAGTCGTAATTTGCTTAATCATGGGGCGCGTCATCGCTGGGCCTCCCTGGGTGTTCTCTCCTCCTGGGCTCCTGTCGGGTCCATGCCAGACCTTCTTATTCTGCTTTACAAATCCTTGAACATTTCCTTTCCATTTTCCATTTCCTTTTGTATATGGTAATCCTTCTCTGGATTTCCTTGGATGTATCTTCCACTACGCTAATACTTTCTTCAAAGTGTCTAATCTGCTATTTAACCTACCCAGTGAATTCTATCAACAATTACATTTTTCATTTCTAAAAGTACTCGTTTAAAAACTGTGTCTGCTCATTCCGGATAGCCTTTCACTGCTTTCTCATTGCTATGACTGTCTTCTCGCTGCACACATTTCATACAGAACTACTGTCTTGGCTGCATTATCTGGCAATTTCACTCTCTGCAGTTCTTTGAGGTTGATGTGCAGTTTGCTGCTTTCATTGACCCTCATTCAGTGAGAGCTTCCCGTGTGGCTGGTGACGTCTGTAAGCTCACTGTTTGACTTTATAAACAGGAACACCACGGGTGTAAGTAGGGGAAGCTTTCCTCCACCGGTATCCGAGAGGCACCATGAACCGGGGACCCCTGCGCCTGCCTGAGGACCTTGGCTCGGGACTGGAGTCCCAGCCCCAGTTTCCCACCTCACTGGCCAAGAGCTGTGGTGCCACTGAATCCACTCTGAGGGCAACTCTGTCCCTACAGGCTGCACAAACCTGACCCAAAGCTCACGTTTTAAATAGTGGACGGGGCGCCTGGGTGGCTCAGTTGGTTAAGCAACCGACTCACTTTTGGCTCAGGTCATGATCCCACAGTTCATGAGATTGAGCCCTGTATCAGGCTCTGCGCTGAGAGCACAGAGCACGTTTGGGATTCTCTCCCCCCCCCCCCACCGTGCCCCTCCACAACTGATTTTGAGAGAACATTCTCTCTCAAAATAAACAAACATAAGGGCGCCTGGGTGGCTTAGTCGGTTAAGTGTCCGACTTTCGCTCAGGTCATGATCTCGCGGTTCGTGGGTTCAAGCCCCGCGTCGGGCTCTGTGCTGACTGCCAGCTCGGAGCCTGGAGCCTGTTTCAGTCTGTGACTCCTCTCTCTGACCCTCCCCTGCTCACGCTCTCTCTCTCTCTCTCCTAGAAATAAATAAAACGTTAAAAAATAAATAAATAAACAAACAAACATAAAAGAATGAAATAGGTGCCTGCAAGAGTCCTAGACTTGTGCTGTTTTTGAGTTCCAACCAGTAACAGGACCCAGAATAATTCACCATCAGCAGTTAAGCTAGAGCAAACGATTACCATGAAGTGGCACCAAACCACAGTACGACCAGGATAGATTTGGATCATGGAGCTGGAACCCAGGACTCAAGGCCAGGTGGCTGCTCAGATCGATCTTCCTCATGACCATAAACTTCCAGCAACAGGACCTCACTCAACTCATCATGGCAGAGTTCTAGGACACGCAAGAAAGGCCCCTCGCCATCCCCACCGGCAACTAGCACAGACCCGCATCCAGGACGCTGTTGCAGCGCGATGCGAAGTGTTAGGACGCAAATAGTGAATTCACTGACATTTTGCTTTCTGCCTTCTCTGACTGCAGACTGCAAGGTCCTGTGAGAGCACATTTCTCGCACCCTCTCACACCCCCAGGGCACCTGGACCTGCTTGTGCACAACATTTAGCTCATCTGCTGATTACACCTGAAGCAGCAGCTCAGGAGTCCCCACCCCTGCAAGCTCTCCCCAGCCTCGCCCCATCACGCGTGTGCACCTCCCTGTGCTTCAGTCCCTGGAGGTGCTTCTGTTCCTGGGCTCTTTGCTGGGCACTTCGTGGGTTGTTACCCTGTCTCCCACCCTCTAACCTGCGAAGTCCCTGCGTGCAGATGTCACGTGAACTTGTCTGCCAGCACAGTGACACAGAGCCTGGACAAAATGTGTTGAGGAAACATTTGTTGAAAGTACAGATGTCTTACACTCCCTTCGCTGGTGCCGCCTTTCCCAGGCTGAGCAGAGTCTCCAAGCTGCACGTTCTGAAAGCGGATCTGTGTTCTCGCCGCCTCCTGCCAGCCTGTGGTCTCCTCTGGGTGCCTTTCAACGCTCCCCTACGTTTCCCTCTTCGGTGGGGTGTGCTCTGCTTTGGCGTTTTCTGTGCCACGGGCTGTGTTGCAACACTTCTGGGACAGGGGCGCCTACTTGGACAGAGAGACACAGACATAAACAGCTTTGATACAAAGCAGTGACTCCTGCCTTTTAAAAAGTGCTATAGAACCAAACAAGAAAGAAAACAAACAGAAACAGAAAAACTGATAGATAAATCTCAAACACATTGAGAAGAGGGAAAGAGGGAAGACAGAAAAGTATGTTAAATCATTCTATTTACAGAAAGCTCTAGAACAAGCAGAACTATAGTGACAGAACCAAGGTCCCGCTTGCCTCTGAGGCTGAGGGGGGTTTGGCCTGAAGGGGGCGACGGAAACAGACTACAATCCTGACAGGACGGTGGTTCTCAAGGTCAGAGCAGGTTATGCTTGTCCAGTCTCCTAAAGGCCGCACTTGGGATCTGCGCGCTTCACCGTATGGGAGTGACACCTCGGCAAGAGGCGCGGGCACCCTGGGCCCACCAGCGCCCCCCCCCACCCCCCCCAGGCAAGACCTGCCTTCCCCAAGGCCCCTCTTGCTCTTCCGAGCGCGCGCCGGAAGGGAACCCCGGGGCCCCCCGCCTTTCCCCGGGCGAGCTCGCTCGGCGCACGCGCCGGGGCTGCAGCAGGTTGGAGCTCCGGCCGAAGGCGCGGCCGCACCCCCCGCTCACAGGGCTGTCCCCGCGGTGCGTGCGCCGGTGGCGCGCCACCTGCGAGCTGGGCAGGAGGGCCTTCCCGCAGTCGCCGCAAGCGAACGGCTTCCCCCCGGAGCGCAGGCTCCGGTGCTTCGCCGCGTCCGAGGCGCACTTGCGCTGCGGTCGCACGCGCCGCACGGGCGGGGCCGCCCCTTCCCTTCCGGGGACCTGCGTCCCGGGCGGGGGCCCCGCCGCGGTCGCGGCTGGTCCCCCCTGCGGGTTTCTCAGAGAGGCCGGTGGCCCCGGGGAATCCCCGCGACCGTCCGGAGCCCCGGGCCGGCCCAGCTCGCGCTCTCCGCCGCATCCCCCTCCTTCGGAAGCGTCCTGCTGCGGCGCTGGCCCCGCGCTCGGAGCCCCCCGCTCTGTCGCCGAAGCAGCACGGCCAGGGGCCCGCGGGCCGCCTGCCGCTTGCGCCAGGGACGCTGGAAAAGAGGGTCAGAGATGTGTGACTCGAGGCCCAAGGAAGCCCTAGGACAGGACGCTGCCCGTGCGGGGCACGGGCACCGTGCAGACCCCTGCGTGCGGCCGGCGCAGTCCCTGCCAGCCGCCCGCCTCCCTAACAGCCGCGCTCCGCGGAGCGGGCGAGGCCGCGAGGGGGCGCCTCGGGACCCTCCGGGGCGACTCCAGCGTAGCTTGAGCCTCTACCCTGGGTCTCGGGAGGGCAGGACACTGAAGCCCGGGCTCTGGGTGCTCGCCGGCGCTGCCGCATGGCCTGGAAGGCAGACAAAACTGGCAGCAGACCGGAAGATCACCAAAGTAGAGGCACCGGGAGGCGTGGGGTGGTGCCCGTGGGGTGAGTGCTGGCCACTCGCTTCTCCGACCCCGGGCTCCCCACAACCCACCAAACCAAAGAGCCTCCGGCCCGTGCAAGCAAGAGAAAGCTGCTTCAGAAATCAGGGCGCGGAGTCGGCAACGGCCGGCGCCAGGAGACAGCGGCAGGGCTGAAGGGCCCCCCGCGCCCGGCCGCGCAGGGGGAGGCTGCTGCGTGCTCTAGCCCCGCCGGCCCCGGGCACGGACCAGCACCCCCTTAGACGAACGGCTTTAGGGCGTGGTCGCAGAACCCCGGGGGTGAGAACGCGGGGCGGCAGGGCCGGGAGGGGTGCGGGCGAGGGGAGACAAGGAGGCTACCCTGCTGGTGGCCCAGGAGGAGGGCGGCCCTCCATCAACCAGGAGGGCGAGCCCATCAACCTGCAGAGCAGCTTTTCGCGGAAGGCGGTGCCTGTCGGGCTGGATGGAGCGCCTCCCTCTCCGCTGCCCCCTCCCCGGGCCCTGCATGGCTGGGGGGCGGGGTAGCGGCCGGCGCCACGGCCACTTCCCGCTTCTCTAACGAGGGGGCCTCCAGCTGAGCATCCGGGGGGGGAGGCGGGCCCAGGGCTGGGAAAGGAGGCGCTCTGGGGACGCCCCGTCTGACCTGTGGTTTCGCAGACTTAGAAGTTCAAGAAAGGGCCTCACAGGCACTGGTTACGAGACAAGAGTCACTCGGAGTTAAAATGGGCGGGCCGCGTACACCCTTTCCAGTTGCAGGGGGTCAGGCGTCCGGTCCTGTGAACCGCTTGTCCCCGGGGCAGTCCCAGGCCCGGCAGGCAGCGGGTGCAGGGGGTCCTGCCAGTGACAACCGCAGGGGCCCCTGAGGAGCCCTGCACGCGGAGCAGGCGCTCTCACCGGGGCAGCTTTGCGGGCGGCACCTCCGGCTGTGGCGGAAAACATCTCTGGGTGTCCGAGCGGAGGCGGCGAGGCTGGCAGCCGGTGGGGAGAGGCCAGGGGCGCTGGGGAACATCCGAGAACGCACGGGACGGCTTACAACAGGGGTCTCCGGCCCCCGAACGTCCACGAGCCAGGCTGACAGCCTGCCGGAGGGAGCCTTCCCGAATGGCTGTAGCCGGGAACCGTCCCCTGGCGAAGAGCCGGCCGCCAGCCCGCCACGCGCGCGAGCCATCCCGGCGGCACTGGCCTCACCGCCCGCATCCCACGTGCGGGCCGGAGGTCGCGCCCGCGCTCAGGGCCGGCCACCAACTCGCGGTGCTCTTTGCTCCCTTAGACGCGTGCCCTGGTGTGCCCCGTTTCTCCCCCACAGCTCTGTGTGTGCTGCCATTTGCTGAAATTCTTATTTTGTCCCAGAGTGCGGGACTGCGCAGAGCCCCGCGCGGGCCGCATCCGCCGGGGTTAGGGTCGGGGCAGGGGAGGGAGAGGCCCAGCCTAGACCCGGGACTTGGAGGCAGCTTCAAGGCAGGGCCTGAGGAAGGGGTGAGTGTTTGTTCGTGGACACGGGGGTTCTCTGACTTCACAGGAGAAGAGGTGCAGGTGCCGGGCGTACCCCAGCCAGGCTCCCTGCCCACGCAGCAGACGCGGATGTGGGGCAGCGCCCTCGGCAGTCGTGTGTGGCGGGCGGAGGGGACATGGCTGGTCCCGCAACAGCAGTGACCCGGATAGGAGTCCTCAGCTTCGAGAGCCCGCCAGCGTGGCCTTAGATCTTCGGAACAGGGAGCCCGGAGCCTGAGAGGGCAGTGGGCGAGGGCCCAGCCAGAGTCTCACTCCTCATGCTCTTCCGGGGCACCGGGTCTGAGCCCAAGCTAGCCGGGCTCCTGAGAAACAGGGCCAGAATTAACAGTCTTGTTCTCAGAAGTCTCCAGGCGGGAGGGGGGGCGGGGGGCAGAGAAAGAGAGAGGGGTGCAGAGTCTGGCCCAGGGAGCACAGGGTTGGAACCGGCAGCGGTGAGGACAGCGGGCAGCAGGATGGGAGCCGGGCTGGGCAGAGGGGATAGGGCAGTGCTGCCCGGGGCCAGCTATGTCCCCTAGCTGCTGGGCAGGTGGGCGCTGGGAGCCTCGGTTCTTAGGCTGTCCCCTCCTCCCCATCCCCACCGGCCCGTCCACCCCTCACCTGTGTGTGTCCATCAGGGTGGCCGTCTCAGTGGCCCGCTGGAGGCCAGGCCTGGGGGCGCGCCTCGCTGTGCCTCGTCGAACGCCAGCAGTGGGCACACCTGCCCCAGTAAGGAAGACAAAGGCGGGGGGAAATGGCGGGAAAGTGGGGGTGAGCTGGGAATGCCTTCAGAGAGGGCAGAGCTGCTCCTGGGGACCCTGAACGAGCCACCTCATCCACTGTGCCTGCTTCTGCCACTAGCAATCAGTCATGACGAAACAGACACCGCAGAAACGAGTGTTCATAGGGTTCCCCTGGGATGCTGTCTAGACCATGCTGGCCCCACCACCCCCCGCCCAATAGATGGAGAGCAGCCCCTGCTCGCTGCCTGCGGTGGCCCTGTCCACGACCAACTCGCCCACGATGCCTGTGGTCAGTCCTCAGACGCCTGGAGACATATCTAGGGAATTGCTTTTTTTTCTTGATAATTGTAAAGATTTGAATATACAAATATGAAATCAAAAAAGTGCGAGCCGGGCACAAAGGCGTCCCGGCGCCCGTGGGCCCCAAGGCTTCTCCCCACCGGGAAGCTTCCGGTGCGGGAGGGCTGGGTGTGGGTTGCGGGGGGTGGGGGGGCGCAGCCTGGCGGATTGCTTGCTCACCCAGCGGGGTCTCCCCACACCTGCTGGATTCTGAGGGGCGCCTGGGGGGCTCAGTCGGTTAAGCAGCTGACTTCAGCTCAGGTCATGATCTCACGGTTTGTGGAATTGAGCCCCATGTCAGCCTCTGTGCTGACAGCTCGGAGCCTGTTTGGGATTCTCTCTCTTTCTCTCTCTCTCTCAAAATAACTAAATAAATTAACACAAATTATCCGAGTGGCACAGTTTTGGATTGAGGAATGACCCTGCTATGCTTTGCACTAAAGTCTGACAGATGTAACTACACAAAGAAAGTTAGTGTAAAAAACAAATGAAAAAACCGGGCAGGGGCATGTTTATAACATAAAGATTCATGTCCTTAATGTATAAAGCCCACTACATATTAACGTTAAAAACATGAAAATTGGTAGAAGTCACAAACAAGCAACCCACAGAAAGAAAGCAGACAGGTGGCCGATATATTTTTAAATATAAGTCCCTCGTTTGTCCCACCTCATTTGCAATTAAGAAATGTAACTTAGGGGCACCTGCGGCTCAGTCGGCTGAGTGTCCAACTTCGGCTCAGGTCATGATCTCACAGTTCGTCAGACTGAGGCCCGCGTGGGGCTCTGTGCTGACAGCTCAGAGCCTGGAGCCTGCTTCCGGTTCTGTCTCCCTCCCTCTCTGCCCCTCCCTGGCTCACGTTCTCGCTCTCTCAAAAATGCATAAACAGTAAAAAATGCTTTAAAGAAATATAATTTAAAATGTGACTTTTTAGCCTCGTGTGGTAGCACCTTGGCAGCGAGGAGAAGGCTGGGGGAGACAGGCGCGTGATGCGCGGCGAGGGGACAGGAAGTGCCACAGCTGGGCGGGCCAGCTTACACAGGTCTACAGTCCACCGTGACTTCGCTTCTGGGGAGTCACCCCGACAGTGAGATACCGGGTGCCGGCGGAGAGCTGCCCGTGTGGACGCTTCCTCTCCAACTTGTTCGGGAAGAAACCTCGCAAATGACGTAATTAAAACTAAAAACCAGGGAAAGATAAAGTATATGAGTGGCCGGGAATGAAGCGACCCCTGACGACCGTCACTCTGGTTAGGGAGAAGCCGTCCCAGAGGCCATCTCACTGGTCAGGGGTCTCGTGAGGCTTGGTGGGGGGCAGAGAGGGCTGTTTCCTGGTAGTCACACTGGTCAGGGGAAACTGTCCCCAAGGCCATTTCACTGGTCAGGGGTATCCAGAGGTCATCACACTGGCTTGGGGGTGGGAGTGTCTCCTGGCCTTCACGCTGGTCAAGGGGAACTGTCCCCAAGCTGTCATGGGGTCAGAGGGAGGACTTGCCGAGGTTGTCACACTAGTCAGAGAGAGACTCCCCTGTGGCTGTCACTCCCCACGGCGCACGTGCACCTCCTCCAAAGCGAGAGCCCAGCAGAGGCGCACGTACCGCGCCCGGACCCCAGGTTCCCGCTCCGGCACAGCCCGTAGCCGCCCACCGCCACTCATCTGCAGCCCCGCCGTTCGCCGGAAGCGCCGCGTCCCCTCGCCGCGGCGGGGCCACCTCTGGTGACGCTCTAGGCCCCGGGAGGACTCAGCGCTCAGCTGCCCGGGAGGCCGCGGCGCGCGCGGCGCTAGGTGGCGCTCTAGGCCGCGGAGGCCCGTGCGCCCCGGCTGCGCCCGGGCTGCGCCCCGGCTGCGCGCGCACTGTGCTCGCTCCGGTCGCGGCGGTGTCCCGGGGGACGCCGCCCGCCCCGCCCGCCCGCCTCTCAGACCCGCGATCCCTCGCCTGCACCCAGGCCCGGGTGGGGTCCCGCGGCGGCCGAGTGGGCCGCGGGGCGAACCAACGAGCGGACGAGGCGCGGGCGGGTGGAGGGCGGTGGGGGCGCCGCGGGGGCAGAGGACCGGCGAGGGGGTCCGGGGCCCCGCGTCCCGGAGAGGGGCCGGGAGCGCCCGCGGCGGGGCGGGCTCGGCGATCGCGGCCCGCCTCCCGGCCGCGGAGACCCCTCTTGCTCCACGTCTCCCTCGCCAGCGGCTTGCGGTGCCCTCCCGCCTGCGCGCTTGAAACTGACGGCGGCAGGCGCGGCCCAAGGGCCCAGGGCAGGTCCGCAGGATCGGCCGAGGGGCCTCCAGGCTTCTCGCAGGACCGAAATCAAACCCGAGGCGGAGAAGAGTGCGGCGTATTGAGCGCTGTGAGCAACAGGTAGACGTAGCAGATGGAGCGTCCAGTGGACTCGGGAAGGAGAGGGCTTCTCCCCGTCCGTTGGGTTAAGGGACTCTTAATGGAAAGGGGTCCAAGGTACTGCTGCTTCGGGAACCTAGGATGGGATCCCAGCAAAGGCCAGGTGAACAGTGGATGTTACTCTGTAAATCATCAAAACGGGTGGCAAACGGTCTTCTCAGGCTTTCGCGGGGCCTCTGACGACCAGGTGCCAGAAGACGGCTTCTTCTCTGCCGGCTAGAAGGGTGACTTCGTCCTGGGCTGCGGGTTATTTTTCCCTCCCAATAGGTTCAGGGGTGCATCTGAGGGGGCCTGTTTGTTTCTGCTCAGGATCCCTTCCGTCATGCGTTCTGGGGAGAGCACACCTTTCCTTCTGGGGAGTACTCTTCCCTCTGTTGCCTTAGATCATTTTCCAGCAGAGGCCACACCGGGCCCTGTAGGATCAGAAGTGCAAAGGTGACGGGGTGGGCGCCTCGGTGGCTCAGTCGATTAAGCACCCGGCTCCTGATTTCTGCTCCAGCCGTGATCTCATGGCTCATGGGATCGAGTCTCGCCGGATGGAGCTTACTTAGGATTCTCTCTCCTTATCTCTCTGCCCCCTAAGTAAACATTTTTTAAAAAGAAGAAGAAGATGGGCGCCTGGGTGGCTTAGTCGGTTAAGCGTCCGACTTTCGCTCAGGTCATGATCTTGCGGTTCGTGGGCTCGGGCCCCGCGTCGGGCTCTGTGCTGACTGCCAGCTCAGAGCCTGGAGCCTGTTTCAGTCTGTGACTCCCTCTCTCTCTGATCCTCCCCTGCTCACGCTCTCTCTCTCTCTCCTAGAAACAAATAAAAAAAGAAGAAGAAGGTGACAGCGCTGGTCACATGGAGGTTCTGGCCCTGGCCAGGAAGCCTGGGTCCCCGGCGTTCGTGAAGCAGCGCCTGATCGTGCGGCTGCCCCGGGTCCTTCTGAGCCAGTGTGTGCCCAGGGCTCCTGTTACTCACGCTGTTGCTTTGGCAGTTGTCCATGGCTTGGAGGGTCCAGCCCTGGGCCCCCAGGAGCTGGGAAGGGCCCGGAGGGGGGGGACGGGGAGAGGCCTCTTCAGTGGGGCCAGGCAGGGGAGAGGGGATGAGGCCCAAACTCACACTGACTGGCCTTTGGCCCCAGCTGGTGCCCGTGGTCTGTCCCACCACTGAGGCAGCCTGTCTGTAGCCCCTGACCGTGCCAGTCACCTTGTCGGGTAGTAAGAACCCTGCGAGAGAGACCACTTGGCACACGAGGAAATCTGGATTCCAGAGGCACAAGCTGGCACACAGGAAAAGGAAGTGACATCTCACTCAGGCAGGATAATCCTGGCTACTCTGTACTAGCAGGCGGGCCCCCAGTGTCTGTGCCTGGAAACCCCAGGGGGCCATGCTCATGGCGGTTGGTGGGCTCTGCTCCACTGGGCTTCGTCCTTCCCGGGCTGGGCCCACAGCCTGGGCACCACCGGGCCACTGCTGGCCATGAGGGAGACAGAACTGGGAGACGGCCTCCTGGCTCTTCATGGTTCTCTTTTATTACAAGCCTTAGGCGCAGCCAGGTTCGAGTGAATTCTACCGTGGCCTGAGGAAAAGGTGAGGGTCAGGGCCACAGAGGACAGGGCTGGTGGGCCGTCAGCAGTGGCGCCAGGTGGGAATGAGCCCAGGTGGTCTGAATCCACACTCGCTGCCAGGACAGTTACCTCTTTTGGCCCCAAAGGAGCTTCAGGATGCAAGAGGGCAGAATGCAGATCACAGGCGGCGGGCCCCAGAAGCTTCCTCAGGACCTGCAGCCCACCGCCTTCCCGCCCCGGGCTCTCTCTGGAGGCGGCCTCCAGTCCCCAAGGGCAGCCTGGCAGCCCACCCGCCGCGTCCTGCGTGCGGAAGCCTTTCCACGGCAGGTGGCATCGGTAAACATCCACTGTATACCGTATTATTTGTGTGTAACTGATAATAAAACAACACGTAAAAATTAAAACATTTAAAAAGGATGATCTCAGTAGAGAAACCGGCTTCCCTCCGCATTCCCGCGGGAAACCCGGGGCATTCTGGAGAGTGCTCCTCCCGCAGGCGACACTGCGAACGGCGAGTCCTGCCTCCCGCCGGGACAGTGCAGCTCGGGCCGCCCCGCGCACGCCCCTCGCTGCCCCCACCGTCCGGCTCCCGGCGCGCCCGGCAGAGGCGGGGGCCGGGGCGGAGGGGGCCGAGCGACCCCGACCTGGAGGTCCCCCCGGCGGCCGGGGGCGAGCTGCCTGGCGGCGGGTCCTCCAGCCCGGCCTATGGAAGGGACGGGACAGTGTGCGACGGGCGCCAGGGCTCAAGCCCGCAAAGTCTACGTAAGGGGACAGACAGGACATACGCTGTGTAATAACCCTTTAAACGTGTAAAGACCATCGGTGCCCTGTGGCCGTACAAAAGCGGCCGTGGGCGCCGCGCCCTCCGCTTCCCGCGGTCCCGTCCACGGCGGGCCTCCGGGTCTCGCGCGGAAAGGGCCCTCCACTCCCCGCGACCGGGACTCCGTCTGCGCGCGTCCCACGTGGAGGCCCCCAAGGGGGCGAAGAGGCCCGGGGTGGGGAGCAGGGGGCGCCTGCCGGGAGGACCCTGCGCGGCCGCCTCGACTCCCGGGTCCGTGCGCACCCGGCGGAAGGAGCGGCCGCGCTCGGGGCAGCGGGGAGGCTCCTCGCCTGCGCACCCGCCGGTGCAGGGGGGCCGGGGTTCGGCGGAAGGGCTCCTCGGCGCGGAGGAGCCGCAGGCGCGGCGGGAAGTGCGAGCCGGGCACAAAGGCGGCCCGGCGCCCGGTGCGCCCCCGCCCCCCCCCCAAGGCTTCTCGCCGCCGGGAAGCTTCCGGTGCGGGAGGGCTGGGTGTGGGTTGGCGGCGGGGCGGGGGGACGGGGGGCGCCGCCTGGCGGATTGCTTGCTCACCCAGCGGGGTCTCCCCACACCTGCTGGATTCTGAGGGGCGCCTCCAGTTGGGGTCACAGCTACAGGGGCGCCCGCCTGTCCAATCGGTGGGTCACCATGTTCCCAGCGAGGCTGGCTTTACCTCTAGGCTCCTGTTCGCGGTTCCTCTTCTCCCTGGGGGTTGTCTGATGCTTGCGGGTCTTGTGTGGCGGCCCTGCCCGCCCCTGTGCACCCCGATGGCCTCTGCAGGACCCAGCAGGTCCTTGGCCCGGTGGCCCAGGCCTTGGAAGCCCTGCCCCCAGACACCCTGCGGCTCCGTCTCCTCCACGGTTTCCTGCAGGAGAACCTGCTCCTCATTCTGGGCTCCGTGCTCACGGTCTGAGACCAGAAAGGGAGGAGGCGAATGTCACCAGACTCGAAGCCACAGCATGGAGACACTTTGGGGACAGCAACGTCGTCTCATTAGAGACAGTGGCTTGGGAGAAAGGAAGCAAGGACGTATTCCCGGGGCGGGATGGGGTATTTGGTGGGTTATACAGAGATTGCAGGGAGGGAGGGGATGTCAGGCCAGAGGCAGGCGGTGGAGGGCACAGGGGCAGGGGGCAGGGCCCGGGAAAGGGCTGGCGAAGTGCATCTGGAACATCCTCACTCCCACGTGCACGTCAGTGCAACGTTAGCATCCTGGGGGCTGGCCTCCCTCCCAGGTGCGCCTCCCCTGGGAGATCCAGGAGCTGGGAGTGTGCGTCCCTGCCCGGCTGTTGTAAGAGGGCCAGGCCAGGCCAGACCAGGGCTGTCAGGCTGCGAGTTCGGAGGTGCAGTGCCCCCTCGAGGCAAGACAAGGAAGCCGCAGAAACAGCTCCGCGTCCCGGGAGGAGAGCCGGCTCCCTGGACCCTGCGGAGCCGCTCCGGGCGCTGGCCTCTGTCCCGTGGGCGCGTTGAAGCGCCGCCCCTCCAGCTTCATGTTTCCGTGTCTGCCTCTTGCTCTCTCTGTGCTGATGTGACAGAGCAACATCACTACGAATATCTAGAATCTGCTTACCTTTCCTAAAAATAAACCAGGACTTCTGTTCAAAGATAACTGTGTAGAGAACTTTTACTTCCTTTTTTCCTCCCAAACTACTGACAACATAGAGGGATAATAAAGAATGGATGGCGGTGGGAGGAAGCCCAGAACCACAGCCTGGGAGGCCCCGCCTCGCGCAGGCCTGGCTGAGCCCTGCGGGGCCCAGTGAGGGTGTGAGTCCCCAGGTGAGGGGGGCACAGTATCTCAGATCCGAGGCCACGCTCCCTTGAGGACTTGTGCCGGGAGTGGCAGAGCAGGTGACAGGGCGAGGAGCTGAAGTCAGGGTGGGTTTGACCCAGCCGCCCGCTGCCCCTCAGCCCTGCCTTCCCCCAGGGCAGGCGGAAGGGACTCGGGATGCCTTCAGATCGCTCCCCACACGACAGTGAAGAAATTACAAAGGGCATCACTAACATAAACGAAGAGCCCAAAGGAACCCGGTGCCACACAAGGGGCTGAATCAGCAGAACGCAGAAAGAAAAGGAAGGAAAGGCACCACCAGGGCCTGGAGGAAGAAGCCGAAGAGAAGACCTCTAGGGAGCTGCCTCCAGGGGCCGAGGGACAGCCTGAGGGGCCTGAGTCCTTTAAGCACCCGAAGAGACTGGGGCAGGGCTGCAGGTGAACACGTGCGGCCAGCGGGGGGTCCCAGGCAGCCGCCCCCGGACTTCCCACCCGGAGTCTGAGCGATAACAAATGGGCTGGGAGAGGGCTTGGGTGGGGTGGGGGGGAGACACCCTGGATGCTCTACCGCAGAAAGTCCCAGCTCAGTGCAGGGATGCGCGGGGAGGGGTGGATTTGTGGCACACTGAGACCCAGCAGCTGCCCAGGCTCGTCTCCACCCGCATGGTGCCGTCGGGACTCCGGCAGCTCTGTGCCAACGCGCAGAGTCAGGCAGCTCGGTCAGGCAGCTGTGTCCCCGGGGCGCACCGGCGGGACTCGGGCAGCCCTGTGCCGGCGCTCGAGGGTGCGCGCTCTCGGAGGGACCCGGCGCGGCCCGGAGTGTCCAGTCCTCCAGCCGAACGCCTTAAACCGCGCCAGGTGCGGGGCCCGGGCTGCGGCTGCGCGGACGCCCCTCCGCGGCTCCAGCCCGGCGGCCCCCGCGGACCAGCGGCTGTACCCGGGGGCACCGGCGGCAGCGGGCACGGTCCGCGGAGGCCGCGCGCGCCGCCCGAAAGCACCCCCTCCCCCGCAGACGCCCCGACCCCAAGCGGCCGGACCGCGGGCGCGCGCGTCGTTCGCCGGAAGCTCCGCCCCGCGCTGCCGGCACTTCCGGGCGTTCTAGAAAGCTCGGAGGACTCGCCCGGGGACCGGCGTGCGGCCGGCCGGCGTGCCTGGGACGGTCCGAGGGCCAGGGGTGCACGGGGCGAGGGCGCCGCGGGAAGTGGTCGGGGAGGCCGACGCCGGAAGGGAATGAGCGAGGGCCCTGGCGTGGAGGGGCCTGAAGGCCGTCGGAAGGGCTGTGTGAAGCGAGCGACGGAGGCCATCCGGCGTGGGACTCCAGAGGACGTCTCGGGTGTGGGGGCGGCGGGGGGACGCGGGGCGTGTCCTGCGTGGTCGGAGTGGCCTGCGGCGGGGTGGCGAGGGCCGCAGGGAGGGCCCGCGGAGGCCGGGGCCGCGCTGCAACCCGACTGACACCGGGGACAAGGCGGTCTTACCGCAGGCGCAGAAGAGGGGCGCAGCCAGGCTGGGCCGAGGGCGGGCTCCGGCCGAGCCAGAGCCGTCCCGCAGTTCCGGGGGCCTGGCCGCGGGGTCTCCCTGGGCAGCTGCCCGTGTCGGTGCTGATGAGGGCTGATGAGACCAGAGGTTCCCACGCCTGGGGCGCCGACACTGTCACTGGGGGTGATGGAATGGAACCCGGATTCCCTGCTTTACCCCCGCCCTACTCAATCGGTCTCCCCTGGGACCGGGCCTGGGTACCTGTGTTTTTCCGCAGGTTCCCCAGGTGATGTAACTGGTACCTTAGTGGGTTCGCACACCCATGAAAACGCAAAGAAGGTGTCTCACGAGAGGCCAGTGCCTCGTAAGAATTTGCTCAGCTTCACACGAAATCTCCAAAGCCAAGCAGGCGGTGTATGGAGCCGCTCCAAGGAAGGGGGACAGCTTGAGCAGAAGGAGGGATGAAAGATGGTTGGAAATGTATCCATCGTCTCAAAAGACTGCAAAGAAACCTCCCTCCGTCTCTCGGATTTATTGGTGGGACGGTTGCAGGAGACCGTTCTCAGCATCTTCCAAACAGCGTTTACGGGACAGCATAGGGTCCGGCACACGGCGCTTTCCGGGCGTGAGGACGGAAAGGACTCCACTCGA
This sequence comes from Proteles cristata cristata, assembly GCA_017311185.1. Taxonomy (NCBI): domain Eukaryota; kingdom Metazoa; phylum Chordata; class Mammalia; order Carnivora; family Hyaenidae; genus Proteles; species Proteles cristata. Next base: position 70,247 of record JAESUZ010001904.1, on the reverse strand, counting down.
TCTGGAGTCACCACAGTGGGTTTTCCCAGCAGTCAGCACACATGCGGGCCGCGCGTGGAGATCTCTGTAACCTTGTCAATGCACTGTCTGCACATGATGCCTCAGAAGCTGCTCCAAAAAAACCCTCCAGACCCAGTTTCTGAGGAATATGTCCCCTTTCTAGACCGTGACCCCAAGGGAACCCTCTGGCCTGCGGAGACGTCTCCCACCAGCTCACTATGGAGTGAACGCCTTGGCTGTGACTTTGGTGTGAACACGAGAGAGGGAGAGTTTCACCCCGGGCTGCCCCCCAGGTGGGGGTGCTGTTGTTTCCGGGCAGCTGTGACGCTGCGCTGGCGCGAGTCCTGTGGGTGGTATTTCTCAGATGCTAAACGTGCTCAGCGACGGTTATATCCTGCATGGTGACCATGACAAGGCTCCTCTCCAGGCCAGATTATCTGATGCCTCTACCCGCCCTGCATGCTTAGTCCCCTCCTGACTCCGGTGTGCGCCCGGCAGGCTTTTCCACACTTGCTACGTTCACAGGGTCTCTTTGTGAACTCTGACCCTCACAACTTGACCCTCTGGCTCCGCCAGGTCTAGTCCAGCCATTGGCTTCTCTGCAGTGTGGACTCTACGATGCTGGAGCTGGCCTGAGCGTGCCGGAACCCCTCCCACATTCATGACGTTCCCGAGGCCTCGCACCCAAACTCTAACGTTTTGTTACATCCAAGGCTCTGTCCACCTTGGTTACACGCGTAGGGTTTCTCCCTCTCGCTTCATGACACCGGAGCCCGGGCCGTGCCTCCACCGTCACCACATCCGCTGGTCTGCCGAGCGCGCTGCGGGTTCCAGCCCTGAGCTTCGGGCTGTCTGCATCCACGGCCCGCGCCTTACGAACACCGGCAGGACTTGTGAAGCGCTGGCTGCGTGGGTGAGGACTTCCGGCAACACGTGGGCACTGGGTGAATTGTGGCCTTTAGAATCTGTCCTGTGAACAGAACAGTCAAACGCAAGAGGCCCCTGTGCCCTGTGGCATCAGACATTAGAGCTGGTCGCCCAGCTGCACCCGCGCTCCCCAAAGAGCCTCCCGCCCCGGCCCTGCACCCTCCTCCCGACCCCACCCCCACCCCCACCCCTCCCGGTGCCGCTAGGGGCGCGGGACGCGGCAGACGGCGCCGGGAGGAGGGACGCGCCCCTTCCGGTGCACTTCCGCTTGCTCTCCATCGCTCCCGCTTCGGTCGCGGCCGGGCCGGTTCTTCGCTTAGCGAAGGCGCTCCTCCCCGCAGCTGCTGGCGTGGCTTGCAGTTTTCCCAGCGTCGCAACTAGTATCATCGAGACCCCGGCCGGAGATCCCCCCTCCGCGGAGTCTGGGTCCAGCCGACCTTCCTCCGGCCCACAGTCCCCTGCCGGAAGCACTCCTCTACGGGTGCCTCCGGGAAGAAGTTTGCCTGGATTTCACTAACGTTGGGGTCCTGCCAGACCGGCTTTAGCGGAGAGCCTTAGGCTTAAGAGATAAAGCCGGGGATCCGACCACTGATACGCTTGGGTGACTCCTAGAGGCCCGCTGTGCTGCTGCACCCCGAGGACCGAGTGGGATGAAACTTGCTGTGTGGAGCCCAGTCTCCTAGGTGCGGACACGCCCAGTACAGTGCAGGGGCCCCAAAATGGTTTGCTGAATGCATGAGTCAGGAACATAAACGATCATGGGAGAGAATAGAAGTATTCTCCCGATGGGGGGCCATGAGGGTTAGGAACCCAAACTTGTTAACTTGTGGCTCTGGCCTGTGCTCCGCTGGTTCTTCGCACAGTCTCATTCAGTGCTCAGAGACCTCGTGATGTGGAATCGCCCCTGATACACCACTGCAGCTGGAAGAGATACGGGCCTTGCCCAAGACGGCGTGGGGTGAGTGCCAGAGCTGGGCTACAGAGTGGCTCCAGTGCTCTTAGAGGCCGGACACTGGGCGATCCCTCCCCACCCGCGGAGGGGCAGGGGGCACACAGCAGGTGGCCCTCCCCCCCAGACCACTGGCGGTTTCCGCCTCTGGGCTCCACCGTGAATCTAGGGTCTCAGAGACTGAACCCCGGGGCGATCTGAGGTAGCCCAATAGGGAAAGTGGCAGATCAACTGAAGAAGACGAGTGGAGGACACTGGCATCGAAAACGTGCAGGGGACACTTCCGGTTCAGTCTGCCCATCCCCGCAGCTCCACCCAGGCAGGTGGTGCCACTGAGGAGTGCAGCTGAGCAGCAGCCTCTACAGTCCATCTCCCTGGTCACAACCACTGGCCCAGAGATGGATGGTGAATGGCAGGGCCACCAGCAGAGCCCTTCCTCAGGATAGTCCCAAGGTGCCTGGGGCTGGGAATAGCCCTTGCCCCTCTGGCAGCTACAATAGAAGGAACTGGATCTGGGGCTGCTTTAAGCTCTGCTCTGGGTCACGGTGAGAGAGGACACCTCGAGGAGGAGGAATTAGGCCAACCCTATGGCATTAAGTACAATTCTTATCCTTGCTTGTGGTGAATTCTGTGTGTCAACTTGACTAAGCTGTGGGATATTTAGAAACTTGGTCAAACATTATTCTGGGTATGTCGGTGAAGCTGTTTCTGGATGAGATTAGCATTTCAGTTAGTAGACAGTAAAACAGGCTGTCCTCAATGCGGGTGGGCCTCACCTAATCGGTTGAAGGACTGAATAGAACAAAAAGGTCCAGTTGGATTAATGCAGGCCCTGTCCCATCCAGTCCTGATAGACAGGTGTGTGAGACACAGGCCTCTGTGGGATAGTCTAGGGCGGTGTGGACGACCGCCAGGCCTTCCCCTTGGTGGCTGCCTGCCGGGTCGGGTCCCGGTGCTGGTATCTAAGTGCACCTTCCATGCAGAGGCAGCAGGATGATCCTTCCAGTGACTGCCCTGATGCCAGTGCTCCCCGTGACGCCCTGGGGGGAGCGCGTGCAGGCTTGGCGGCTGGCTGCTGGAGGCCAGAGGCCCTACGACACCCTGGTGATATTCGGGAGAGGAGAGAGTAGAAGGTCGCAGTCTCTCCTCTTTCAGGCCACAGCGCCACCAGCAAAGGCGCCTCAGCAGATGTCCTGGGACTGACAGCTACTCTGCTCCCCTAGAGCTGTTCTCACCTTGAGTGGGGCCACATGGCAAGGGAGTCCACAGTGCTTGGTGGCCACGGGGCCCTGGGAGTGTGGCCTGGAGAGGTGAGGCCGCCCCCACCCCCCACCCCACCCCACCCCACCCCACCCCCACACACAGGGCCTTCAGCACAGGGTCCCAGCCGCAAGGCTTGGATCTGGGGAGGCGAGGCTCGGAGTTGCAGCCGTGGGAAGGGCCTCAGTGCGGGGAGGCGGTGCGGTCCCAATGCTCAGTAGAGAGCGGGGCGGGCGGGGGCAGAGCTCCGTCCCTACTGGAAGTCGGAGGGCTGCGAGGCAGACCTGGGGAAGGCCAAGGCCTGGCTGCCTGTCTGGAGGGAACAGCCCGGGGCCCACGCCTCGGCTGAAGCTGCGGGTAATGACAGGAGGCACCCTGCCTCTGGCGACCACTGCCAAGGGCAGAGGCAGGTGAGCCCCCGTCTCGCCTGCCCCGCTGTGGCTCTCTGCCTCTGGAAACAGCTGGCTGTGTCTCCTGCTTGGTCATGTGGCCGCCAGGCCCCAGGGGACTAGACCCGGGGGGCGGGGACACTCCTCTCCAGCCTTAGGCAGGGGCGACTCCTGTTTCAATCAATCAACCAAAAAGGATTTATTTGGGGCACCTGGCCCGCGGTGCCGGCTGTGCCCAGCGGGACGCGGGGGGGCGGCGGGCAAGAGGCCTCTCTCCGACCCTCCCCCTCCGTGCGGGTCGCTGACCCGCTGGGCCCCCGCGGCTCGCAGGCCGCCTCCCGCGCCGCTACTCCCGGTAGTGCACCCGCTGGTGCTGGATGAGCTGCGAGCTCTGGCCGAAGGCCTTGCCGCAGGCGCCGCAGGCGAACGGCTTCTCGCCCGTGTGCGTCCGCAGGTGCCGGAAGAAGTGCGAGCGGCCGCGGAAGGCCTTGCCGCAGTCGGGGCACTCGTACGGCTTCTCGCCGGTGTGGATGCGCTGGTGCTCGATGAGCACGGAGCTCCAGACGAAGGCCTTGCCGCACTGGCTGCAGGCGTACGGCTTCTCGCCCGTGTGCAGCCGCTGGTGGCGCACCAGGTTGGAGCTCTGGCTGAAGGCCTGGCCGCACTCGCCGCACTTGTAGGGCTTCTCGCCGTTGTGGATGCGCAGGTGCTGCGTGAAGTGCGAGCTGTGGCTGAAGGCGCGGCCGCACTGGCCGCACTCGTACGGCTTCTCGCCCGTGTGCAGGCGGTGGTGCTGGATGAAGCCGGACCAGCCGCGGAAGCGCTTGCCGCACTCGTGGCAGGCGTACGGCTTCTCGCCCGTGTGGATGCGCTGGTGCTTGAGCAGCAGCGACTTGTACTGGAAGCTCTTGCCGCAGGCCTCGCACCTGTGCGGCTTCCCGGGCCGCGCGGGGCCCCCCCGGGGCCCAGAGGCTCCCTGTGGCAGCGGCGGCCCGCGCCAGGCGCCCCTCCTCGGGGGGCAGGGCGCGCTCGCCGGCGGCTGGCCCGTGGGCCGCTCCGCGCTGGACTCCGGCCCAAAGCTGTCCCCACACTTGGGTCTACGGGGAAGGCTTCTCAGAAGGGTCCTCAGGGGCCCCCTGTCCCGGTCCACCTCCTCTTCAGGGTCGCGGGGGTGGGGGGATGAGGGAGCGGGCTCCGGCTCCAGATCTAGGAGAAACAGAGGCGGATGGCAGCTACCCGGCCGTCAGCCCCACCCGCCAGGTGCCGTTGGGGAAGGGATGGGGCCGGCAGGGGGCGCCACCGTGCTGGGGACCAGGGCGAAGGCAGACATGGGTGGGGAAGGCCCCACAGATTCAGAGCCAGAGTGAGGCAGCAAAGTCGCCTGCTCCTAAAGGTGTTGCCCAGGCTCCCAGCAGAAACGTGGGGCACAGGGGGCTGGCTCTTCACCCCCTCCTGAGGCTCTGCACGCCCGCGTCCCCCTCAGACCACTTCCGGGGGCATCGTTCTCCCCGCCTGGCTCCCCTGCTCCCCTCCGGACACTGGGGCAGGGACAGTCGGTTCCCCAGGGCCCCAGGCTGGGATGCCTCCGGGACCTCTGGGCGGGGCGGGGTTGGAGAGCTCAGAGTTGGGGGCAGAGACCGAAGAGGCATCGCAAAGGCTTCTCACGGGTGGGGGTGGGCATGGCAAAGGGCTGAGGGCCAGAAGCTCCCAGAAGACTGTGGGAAGCAGGGATGGGGACAGGGGACACGCGAAGGCTGAGATTACACTTGGGTGGGGGGGAGTGCAGCTGACTACAGGCTCCGGGACTCAGGGAAGGGTCGGGACGCACTCTGCCTGGGGAAACGTCAGCGACACGCTGGGGTAGGGGCCACTGAGGACAGAAGTGAACGCTGAGCCAGGGACTAGTGGGACCCAGTGTCCTGGCGATGGTGGGCTTGGCACAGAGCCTGGCCTGGGGCAGCCGCGGGGAGACTCACCCCGGGCAGGGCCCAGATGGGGTTCCGCACACTCACCCGGCCAGCAAGCCTCTCTGCCGATCCGGACCTCCTCCTCCTCCACGTCTCGGAGATCCAGCTCCTCCTTCTCCTCCTCCTCCCGCGGAGGCCGGGAGAGCACCTCAGGGCTACAGCCCAGGGAGTCTGGGGGGACAGGAGGACGGGGGCTCATCTCCCCCTCCTCCCCAGCCCAGCCCTCCATCAGCTGCCCGCACCTGCCCCCTGTGCCTGAGTTGTGTCCTCGGACACACAACACACCTCCTTGCCTTCCCGGTGGCCCCGCGGGCTGGCCCTCCCCGAGAGCCATTTGGGGAGCTGCTGCAGTCACGTGACACCCCTTTCCTGAGAGTGGGGGGTCCCAAGGCTCTGCTTGGCTGCGCTGGGGCAGGGGTGCGCCCTGACCAAAAGCCCCCTCCGCCCCCGATGCTCCCCTGCACCTTCTGTGTCGGGCAGTCCTGGGCCTTCCTGGGCGCGCCCCCCACCCTCTGTGAAGGGCCCGGGCTGGGCCGCGTCCCACCAGGTGGGTCCGCTGGTTCCTGCTCACGGGCCCCATCCTGAAGCACCCTCAGCGCTGTGTCCCCCAACACCGGCCACCTCCAGGGAGGCTGGGACACGGCACCTGCGCCAGGGACAGGCCTGCTCCACCTCAGAGGCGGCCCCCAGGCCTGGGGCTGGCCTTCGGGGGGAGGGGCTGTGTGTGGAGATCTGGGGCCACCGAGCGGCAGGAACTCTTCTAGCTGGGAGGGGCGCTCCTTGTTCATAAAATGGTGAAGTGCGTGCCTGGGTGTGGACGGGGTGGAGGGCAGCCAGGATTCAGGTCTCAGGTGCCAAAGCCAGGTGCCTCATCTGGAAGGCCAGCCCCTGGCCGGGGGGAGGGGGGTGGCACTGCCCCGGCCACACAGCTCCTCCCCCGCCTCCGGGAAGCTTTTCCTGCCCACCCTTGGGAGGCATGTCTTTCTCTGTCACTTGCTCCTGCTCAGACTGCCCCTCCGATGTGTCTGTCCCGTTCTGCACCCCTCCCGCTCGGCTCCCTGCTCTGCAGGCACAGGGAGGGGCGGCCTCGGCAGCTTCATGCCCGCACCACCCCCAGGGGCCCACCGAGTGCCCTGTGCCCGCGCGGCTCCCCCAACCCCCTCACAGCCCGCCGGCACTGCGCTCAGTCCCGGAGATTTAGGAGTTGGCTCTTGGGTCAGGAGGACGTGGGAGACTGCAGGCATCCAGCCCCGGGGGTGGTGTGAGGGACCCCAGGCTTCACAGGGAGGCTGGGGCTCCAGGAGTCCCGACCCCGCTGGCGGGAGGGCCCTGGGCAGGTTCCTGAAGTGTTGGGCTCTCAGGTGAAGCGTCTGGAGCACCGACAGAGGAAATGAGCTCCAGAGCCCACGAGGGGGAGCCCCTGTCCTGGGGAGCAGCGTGGTCACAGGGCCCAGCTCTCGGTGCTGGGTCAGTCTCTGCAAGGAGGGATGTAGGCACCCCCTCCCCGACCTCTGGCACCGGCCACCGCCCTGAGCTCCATCACCCTCCAGCCACACCTCCTCCGTCAGTGCCACACCCCTCCGAGCCCCCCCACTCTTCTTTCTGGTCACCCGGGGTTCTGTTCCCTACAGGCGCCTCCCCGCCCCACCCCGGTTTCTGGAGCACTCAGGGAGCACAGCGGCCGCTGGCTGCCACCCACACTCCCGCTCACTGGGCAAAGCCCCAGGCACACGAGGCACACGGATGTGATTCAGGGGGCCAAGCCCGGCCTTCCGGGCTCTTGCTGCCTGGAGACTGGACCAGGGGCAGCCCCACGCTGCGTGGGCTCGCCGACCTGCGTCCTGGGCACCAGCCTCCTCGCTGCGCAGAACCCGTGTGGTCAGCGCGTCCTCCAGGCCAGCCCCGCCCCGGTCCTGCGTCCTGCCAGTCAGGAGCCATGAGCCTTGGGCCACAGCTTGCCAGGCGGGTCGGGGGAGGGAGCTGAGGGCTTGGGCTGGAGTCAGGCTGATGTGTTCGGAGTCCCACCAGCCTCCACTGGCTCACGTCCGGGCCCCCCTGTCCCTGTCCGGAACACGGGGACAGGTCCTACCTTGCAGGCTGTTGTGAGGTGGCAGAAAAACATGGAGGTTAAGGGTGGGCCTCAGGGTGCTGACCGCACGGGGCAGGAGCACGGCCAGGGGGGAGCCCTGGGCCATCGTGCAGGGGGGCGGGGGGAAGAGTGTGTGTGTGTGTGGCTCCTTTCGGGCAGTGCCTAGCTCCACACCTACCCCACAACCCTAGGCTGGTCCACTCCGGGGACAGTCTGGGGCCGCCTAGGCGTGGCTCCCGTTCTGATCTTTGACTGACCTGGGTGGGGGCGAATGCCACGTTGTCCAGCTGCGTGTGACCTGCCACCCTGTGACCTCTGTGGACCTCACTGTGCTCATCCGTCAATGCCCACCTGAGAGGGCAGTCTCTGGGCTTGGAGATAATCCACACGGCCCTCGGCCCAGAGCCTGGCCCATCCCAGCTGTCACCCCATCGCTCGCTGTGATGCTGAGACCCTGCGGGGGGGGTCCCTCCGGGCACAGAGCAGGCCCCGCCCCCGGGCTCAGTGCCAGCTCTTTAGGACAGAGGTGGGATGAAACCCACTCCGGCCCTTGACCTGGCCGTCTTCGGCTCGTGTTCCTGAGCTGTAAGGCCAGGCCCCCAGGGACTTTTGCCCTTGAAGCAGGAGGGAGGCCGAGGGGCACCAGGTGCCGTGGGGCTGGGACATCCCCTCAGCACCGGCCACTTCCGTGACTTCCTGAGACGCCGCCAGGAGGGGCGCACCCGGCTGGCAGCTCTGCCCGCGCAGGTCCCTGAGGCCCCGCGCAGACCAGCCCGCCCAGAACTCAGATGCTATTCTCTCCGTGTAGGAGCAAAGGCTCGTAAAGGGAGATGAGAGGACACAGGGCCAACGTGCTCCCAGGGGACCGTCCCCTGGGGAGCCATCGCTCACAAGCCTCGGTCTGCAGCCTCAACCTCAGCTGCCCGCGTCCGACCCAAGTGCAAGGGGGCAGGAGCCCCAGCGGCCGTGAGCTGCCCTGTTTCCGGCCACACTGCCACTGGCGCGGGGCGGGTGGGTAGGGCAGGGAGGTGGAGGGAGCGCAGCGCAGGGTGAGTACCGTGTTGATGACCGTGGAGGTGAAGCCGGGCCTCGCGGCGGTGGGCTCCAGGTGTCCCTGGTGATGCAAGATTGACAGGGGGCGGGACACGAGGGGGCTCCTGACCGTCCCCCAGGGTCGCCATCTTCCCCAAGGCCTGCTGAAGGTATGCACACCTGGGACCTGGGGAAATGAAAACCATGGCACGATGAGGGGGGGGAGGGACGTGCGGAGGGTGCGAGCAGTGCCAGCCGCCGAGCAGCCACCGGGAACGGCGGCTCCTTCGCTGGGGGGGAGGCGCGCGTGGGGCCTGGGGGAGGCGGCTGGACTCTGCCGCGGGGCGGCACCGCACACGTTCGGGGACGGGCGGGGAGGGACGCCCTCATGCCAGCGCTGGCTGAGAACGTCCTCAGAACCCACACCCTCAGGCGGCGGCGTCTCCCCGAATAACCTCCCACACCACAGCTGCGGGCCCTGGAGGAGGGTGACAAACTGAGCTCCGCCTGCTAGAGCATGAACGTTCTAGATCACATCTTAACCAGACAATTCCGGAGAGGAAAGCGTCCTCGGACCCTGCAGAGCCCTCAGAGGACAGGCTGCAAACCGCATCTGGGCGCCCGCCGCGCCGCGAGCCTCCTTTGGGGTGGAAAGTACTCTGCGTTAACGTGCTTTGCAAGAACAGCGTGGTCCCACGGGAGGAAGGGAAGTTCAAGTGCACTAAGCAATGACTGCAAACTGCATCCGCTTCGAGGAGGGGAGGAGGCAGCCCCAACAGGGCTGCTCGCCGCGCCTGGGCCACCCGGTCACCCCCGCCTCCCGGGCGGCCCTGGTTCCCTGGTCATGGGAAGGGTCGCGGACACTCAGGCAAGTGGACACAAGTGGGCACGGGGTGCGGCTGCAGGCATGACGTCTGGGTGCAGGTCCTCACGCTCCTAAGTCTCTTCTCAAGTTACTCGGCTAACCTGCTGGGACTCGTCTGGGCCAGGGCACGCCCCCCCTCGCCCCCGGCCGGCGGCGCGGAGGTGGCGCTCACACGGGGACGCCCGCCGGGACGCACGCACAAGCTCTGGGCGCAGGTCCCAGGCCCGCACTGCTGCAACCGGCCGGAGGCGGAGGGGAAAGGCCTTCCCCGCCCGCTCTCCTCCCGGCCTGGGGCCCGCGTCCCGCGGGGACCCGCGCGCTCTCGGGGCGCCAGGCGGCTGCGGTCCGGCGCTCACACTCCCGACTGCGGCCTTCTCGGAGCCTCCGTTTCCCACCTGCAAAGTGGGCACCGCGACGGCCCCGTCGCCGGGGTTCCGGGGGCGTGGGGAAGCACCCCGCAAACGGACCCTCGCGATCGCCCGGGGCCAGTGAGCCCGCTGAGGCCCGGTACCCCGCGGAGGCCTCCGCTCCGCTCAGGGGCGCCGGGGCCCGGGCCTGGGTCACGGCGGCGCGGGGTCGCCCGGGGCGGGGCCCGCGAGGACGACGCGCGAGCGCGGGCGGGCGGCCGGGCAGAGCATCCCCGCCGCCGCCGCCGCCCCGCGCCCACTCACCTTCCGAGCGGGAGGCGGCCGCCCGCGCGACGGCCGGAAGTGCGCCTGCGCCCGCCCCGCCCACCCGCGTGCACTTCCGGGACGCTCTGGGCGCCGGAGGACCGTCGCCTCCGTGGCGCGGGGGGCGGGGGGCTCGGGGCGGGGGGCTCGGGGCGGGGGGCTCGGGCTGGGCGGCTGCACCCCGGCCCGCGGCGTTCTTGCGGTCCCGGAGTTCCACCGGCGGCAACAGGCCGTGGAGACCGCTGAAAAGTTGCACCAAAGCGTCCCCGGAGCCCTGTCGCCAGCCTCGCGGTGTTTCTCCCGGACGGCCACCAGCTGCCGGGGAGCTTGCTGAAGAGAGCCCCCTTTTGTCCCTGTTTTGGGCGTCTAAACTGTCCCACCACCAAACTGTTCCCAAACCCTAGGGCCTGAGCAGTGGCTGTTAGAAAATTTCCCAAAACCTTTCCGTGGAATTCTTCCTGCTGTTTCTCCGGAGTCTTTTCCAGCCCCGTTCTTACGACCCCAAAGGAAATTAAGCGACACCCTCCTTGTTAGGGACAGCGGACGGCTGCAAGGGCTTCCGTGAGCTCCCCCGGCAGGGGTGGACGTCCAGGCGTCCGCTTGCCCCGCCGGCCCCGAGCTCCGGCGGGAAGACAGCAAGGCAGGACCCAGGAGCCCAAGCTGCGGGGACGCTCAGGGACGCTCAGGGACGCTCAGGGCGCAGCGGGGGGGCCCAAGGCCGAGCATCTCGCCATCTGGACCCAGGGCGGGTGCCAGGCAAGCAGAGAAGCTGGATGATCAGGGGCACGTGAAGGGCTCACTCGCTGTATGGGGACAGGCTGTCCTCGGTGGGTGGGGAGACAGGCAGCCGACTCCTGCCAGAGTAAAACTTGCAGACAGTGAGGCTGCCCGCTGCACCAGCGTCACCCCCGGAACCCGACGGGGTTCCAGGCCCGTTAGGTTCTGCAAAGATCCCCTGCGACTGCCCTCCGCCTGACCTAATGCCAGGCCCTGAGGTATACTGGGGACTGGACGGCTCCTGGCCTCAATGGGGTTCACATTCTAGTGTGCAGGGGAGAAAAACAACAAATTGGCAAACACACCCACCCCACATGTGTGAGAGCTTCCAGGAAGTACACAGGGCTTTGTGGTCCAAGGAGAGCTCACCAAGGAAGTGACATCAGAGGGGAGGGAGGGAGGAGGGCAAGCTGGTCGCACACATGCTGGAGGGAAGGGTATTCAAAGCGGAAAGAAGAGCACGTGCAAAGGTCCTGAGGCATGAGTGTTGCCAAAGGTTTGGAAGAGACCAGGCAGGCTGGGAGTGTGGTGAGCCACAGGAGAATGGATCAAGGTGGATAAGCAGTCTAGAAGCCATGATTAGGAGCTTGGATTTTAAGCACACCAGGAGGTACTGAAGGTCCCAGCAGGGGTGTGATAACCGATGTGCATTTTAAGATTGGTTTGGGGTAACAGGGAGGCAGGAGGAGACAGGTGGTTTAGACGGAGGGTAGGCTGGGTAGGGCCGGTGTTGGGGACCACATTTTGACAGCACCTGCTGTTGGCTGGGATGTGGGGCATGGCGACTCGGGGCTCGGTCTGGAGTCAGGCTGCAGGCCTGCTGAGACGGGGCGCTGGCCACAAGCCAAGTTCCGCTCTGGTCGAGTGGCCCACGACGCGGCGGCGGCTGGGGGCTCGCCTCTCCCTGCTCCCCTTGCCAGTCTGCCCCCCCTCCTCTCCTGGCCGCCCGCCGTGGCGCTGCTGGTCTAGCTTCAGTGTGAGGCGGGGCAGCCCCCTGCTTCCTAGGAGGTTGGGGAGCTGCGGGCCAATCACGTCCCCCCCCCCCCGCCTCCGCCCCCGCCCCACTTTCGGGGACTCAGCTGCATCCCGAGGTCCCGCCAGACTCCTTGGCCCGGACAGGTATCTTGTTAAGGGTTCAAGTTCCTGCTCAAAGCTGCCTCGCCTCCAGTTCCCCAGCCCGTAACCCTTGTCAATGGCCCTGACTCTGTCTGTACCCCAGCCCGGCGCCTGACTTCGGGTGTCACCCGGAGTCCCGTCCTTGGCCGGGGCCTTTGCCGCCGGGCATCCTCCGCTCTGCGGCTTCCCTGCCGCGCCCACCACGTGCCAGCCGCGCCTCCCGTCGGGACAACCCAAGGTGTCCCCCGACATTACCATGTCCAGTCCGGGCAGGATGGCTGGGGATGGCTGTTCCCGGGCTGGCAAAGTGAACAAGGGCGTGGGACAGCAGGACAGCCTGAGCTCTTCGGGACTCTGGGCCTGAAGGGGTGACCCCAGGGGGTGAGGACCAGGCAGGGAGCCTCCCAGACCCCCTCGAGGGCTATGACTGCAGGCATCAGGCAAGCGAGGAACCAGGAGTTCCCCAGAATCTGGGGCCGAGAAGGTCGTGTCTATTGAGGGCCACAGAACTCTGTCACACTAGGGGCCACTCATGCCACGTCCGCAAATCCTCCTCTGATTTGCGCGTCTATCTCTTACAAGTCTGGTGACGTGAGGCGGCGCCCAGTGGACGCGCCTGGAGGCCATGAGCGGCTGGGTCCTGGCCCTGCAGGCGTGAGGCGGACTCTGGGCCGGGAGACGGCGGCAGTGCCTCCCTGGGGAGTCTCAACTGCACCCCCAAACTGCAGGGAGATGGGCGGGACCCAGTGACCGGGGCAGAAGTGAGGTTTATTACAGGAGGAAACAGAGCATCCACAGGAAGCGGGACACGGAAGGGTCTGGGCTGGATGCTGGGAGGCGGCCGGCAAGGAACGCAGAACCGGGCAACATCACGTGCAGTGTAGACCGCAGGAGAACCGGATGAAACAAGACAGAACCGGTCTCCAGATGTCCAACACACTCGCTGAGGGCTGAAGGAAGGGAAGCTGTTATAAAGTTGAGGGTCACCAGATGTGACTAGTTGGAAAACTACATTTCACGGGCCCACGGGCACCAGCCGTGGGGGCCTGTGTGTGGACAGTCCGGCGGCCACCTCGCCCGGCCACGCACCTCGGTAGCGGTGTGAGGAGAACCCGCCAACCCAGCACGAAGGCTCACCAGCAAACAAACGTGTTCACACCAGAGTGCCACACGGGTAAGGTTGTGGTCACCTGGGGCACACAGGCTGGATCCACGTGTGCACTGGGGCTGAAGCCCCCTGGGGGCTCCCCCCGCAGGCCTCGGACACCCGCGCCCGCAGTCGTCCCCGGAAGCAGCACCAGCCTGTCCTCACGGTCTGGACCCCGGCAGGACTCTGGTCCGGGGGCGGGGGACGGACCACCAGCTCGTGGTCTGTGGAACAGGCAGCTGGAGTCTGCGAGGATGACCCTGGGAGACCACGGACTCTAAGCTCCCTGCACAAAGGTCCCCAAGGCACGGGCTGCCCCAGAGCCTGCCCATCGGCGTCGTGGCCTTTCCCTTTCTGGTCCCAGCACTGCTACCTTCCTATGCCCTGGACAACCCCCCCCCCGCCCCCCGCCAGCCCCGCTCCAGAGCCAATGTCCCAAGTGTCCCCGATGCCACAGGCTTCTGCCACGAGCGCGGGGCCGCCTCCGGGCCTGTCTCACTCCGCAGCGTGGCCGAGGCCAGGCTCGCTCGCAGGGCCAGGAACGACCGCTTCTTGGTGTCTGCACCGGGGATGCGCGGGAGGCCGCTGCAAACCAGGCCCCGGTGCCTCGTGCTGCCTGCAGCCGCCCTGGGATGCAGGGGGCCCGGCACAGAGCGGAGGCTGAAGCGGCGGGCCGGCCCCCCACCCCCGGCTGTGGGGGAAGCGGCAGAGCCCCCCGCCCCCCCAGCTGCGCGGCCCTCGCTGCCGGCTCTCCCACAGCGCGGGCTCCCGCCTTCCCTCCGCCGGAGCCGGAGGCCGGCCGAGCGGGGGCGCTGACTGCTCTCCCTGCGCCGGGAGCCTCGCTCAGCGGGGGCCCTGAACCTCGTCCCGGGAAAAGGCGTTTCTCCGCGGCTTTCTGGGCGCGGAGCCTGGGGGAGTCCGGGGCTTTGCCGGCCGCGCATTCCTGGAAGGCGGTTGTGTCGCGGTCGGCCTGGGGGGGAAAGGTGTGAACTTTGGGGCCTTCCCGGGCCGAACCAGGGGAAGGCCCCCCGCAGGGAGTTCGCCCACGAGCCCTCTCTGCCCTCACCCCTGGCAGGCAAAGCCGCCCAGTGCGTCCTGCCTCTGCCCCGCGTGCCCACCCGTCCCTTGGAGGCTCCCCTTCTGCTCACCCGGGGCTCCGTCCCTGGTCGGAGCGCGGGATCCCCAGGTTCGGGTCAGCTTCCCGAGGGGGGACCTGCCGCCACAGCCGGAGACGGACGCGGAATTCCTTCCGGACGAAGAAATGCAGTGATTACCCGCTTCGCGGGGGGGACACTACGACCTCACAAGTTAGGACCTGGCTTCCGGCACGTGGGAGCCGGTGCTCGCCCGCGCTGGGGGGGGACGGGGCGGGGGACAGAGCGGCGGGGGGCGGGGGGGGCGGGGGTGACAGAGGGGCGGGGAGGCGGGGGCGGGGGATGGTGGGAGGGGGCGGGGGAGGGGGACGGAGGGCGGGGGCGGGGAGGGGGACGGAGGCGGGGGGGGACAGAGGGGGCGGGAGCGGGCGGGGGCGGGGAGCGGGCGCAGGGGCGGGGAGCGGGGGGATGGCGACAGGATGGCGACAGGAGCGTGGAAAGTGCTTCCTGTTTCTCAAAGACTTAAGAAAGTTAGAAACGAGTACATTAGAAAATGAAGTACAGTGAAAGCCTGGATTGCGAGGAACTTGTCCCGCGAGTGTCCGCACAATGAGCCAACGTTTCTAATAAATTTTAACTTAATACATGAGCAAGGTCCCGCGATATGAATCGTACGCTATGCCGAACATCAGTAATCACAACTAGGCCAATGGTTCTCTCTCCCTCTCTCTCTGTCTCGCTCTCCTTCGCTTGCTGGGGGACTTCATTAACGCAACGTCACATTTCCGCGAAGTCCGCAAAAGGAGGCGAATTCAGTGTCCCTGGATAGATTCCTTGTTCAAGTTGCACAAAAAGGGGCACCTGGTGGCTCAGGTCACGATTTCGTGGTTCATGGGTTCCAGGCCCGCGTCGGGCTCTGTGCTGACAGCTCGGAGCCTGGAGCTGCTTCACATTCTGCGTCTCCCTCTCTCTTTGCCCCTGCCCTGCTTGTGCTGTCTCAAAAATAAATAAACATTAAAAAAAAAAAAAGGTTGCACAAAGAGATTCCTTTGAGCCAGTAGAGGGCAGTGACTCCGTGAGTGATGGTGATGGTCGTCCTACACGGCAACCCTCCCCACACGGGCTTTCAAAGGGAAGTGCAGGTTAATTTACTTTTCTATTTTCTTTACTATTTTGTATTGTATTACAGTATTGTAATCACTTTTACATGAATATTTTTGGGTTGTGGAAGGAATCATGGGTTCCTATTATTTTTTATGGGGACATTCGCCTCGGATTACAAGCAGGTTTCTGGAGCAAATGATGCTTGCAAACCAAGGCGTGACTGTATATTAAACACACGTGAACTCACAGGGTCTGTGATGTGACGCGGGAAGGGCTCAGGCGCCCTCGCCCCGCCCCCACTCCGGCCCCGCCCCGCATGCGCACCGCTGCTCAGGAACCCGCCCCTGCCCCCGCCCAGCCGCACGTGGCGCCCCCAGGCCGCCCCCGCCCACCCCCAGCCGCACGTGGCACCCCCAGGCCGCCCCCCGCCCCCGCCCACCCCCCAGGCCGCCACGTGGCACCCCCCAGGCCGCCCCGCCCCCGCCCCAGGCCGCACGTGGCACCCACAGGCCGCCCCGCCCCCGCCCACCCCCAGGCCGCACGTGGCGCCCCCAGGCCGCCCCCGCCCCCGCCCACCCCCAGGCCGCACGTGGCACCCCCAGGCCGCACGTGGCGCCCAGGCCGCCCCCGCCCACCCCCAGCCGCACGTGGCACCCCCAGGCGCCCCCGCCCACCCCCAGCCGCACGTGGCACCCCAGGCCGCCCCGCCCACCCCCAGCCGCACGTGGCACCCCCAGGCCGCCCGCCGCCCCAGGCCGCACGTGGCACCCCCAGGCCGCCCCCGCCCACCCCCAGCCGCACGTGGCGTCACGTGGCGTCGCCTGCCCGAGGAGCTGTCCTCCCGGTTCCGTGCGAGCTGCCCTTTCCTGCTCTGGCTGCACCACGTTTGTGTTTCTAAACAACACTGTTCAGCTCTGCACTTGATAATGACGCCCTGTGGGACTGACGGGCTCCGCCCGGTGTTCGGATCCACGGACGGCGGTGAGGGCGCGTCCGCGGTTGACGCACGTGTGAGTTCTTTCCCGCTTGCGGGCACTCCACGTGCACGCTCAGTATCGCCGCACGTGACAGAAGTTCTCGGAGGTCTTGTAATCAGAGACACTTCGACGTTAGCACGATAGGGCACACGTTCACCTTGCGGGGAAATGTTATTTTTGTTGCTAAAATGGATAGATGGCTTTTTAAAATTGCATTTTGTTAACGTCACATCAAGTCCAATAGGCTTTTTTCGCCGTGGTAAAATCTACAAAGCGTTGGTTATTTTAGTGATTATTTTAGCGCTCGGAAGCTCACGCTTCAGTGGCAGGAAGTCCTCGCAATGCCGCGTGCCCACCACCGTGACCTACACCCCGAACCTGGTTATCTCCCCGACGGAAACGCCGCGGCCGTCACTCCTCCGTCCCCGCCCCTGCCAACCTCTGCGCTGCCTGCGCACTCGCCCCCCCGGGCCGCACGGACGCGGGGTGACACGCACTCGCCCCCCGGGCCGCACGGACGCGGGGTGACACGCACTCGCCCCCCCGGGCCGCACGGACGCGGGGTGACACGCACCAACCCCCGCAGCCCCCGGGCCGCACGGACGCTGGGTCACCGCAGCCCCCCACCCCCGGGTCCCGGGCCGCACGGACGCGTGGGTGACACGCAAACCCCCCACCCCCACGGGCTGCACGGACGCTGGGTCACACGCAGCCCCCACCCCCGGGCCGCACGGACGCGGGGTCACACGCACCCCCCACCACGGGCCGCACGGACGCTGGGTCACACGCAACCCCCACCCCGGGCCGCACGGACGCGGGGTGACACGCAACCCCACCACGGGCCGCGGACGCGGGGTCACACGCAGCCCCCACCCCCCAGGCCGCACACACACGGGGTCACACGCAGCCCCCCGGGAGTCCGGCTTCTCTCTCGGCGTCACTTCCAAGGCTCATCTGTGTGAGGGCGGCCGGGGAGTGTCCCGTCGCGCGGCTGCAGCACGTTTTGGGCTCTGCTCACCCGCTGGGACACCGGAGCCGGGTCGCTGCGGCCGCTGGGGGGGGCGGGGGGCGCCGCCCCCGCTGGACTCGGCGCACGCACGCCCCCGAGTCCCGCCAACCCCCGGCGTCCCCGCCTACCAGCCGTGCTAAGCCCTCACTGACTCCTTACTCGGTGACTGTTGTCAGGCGCTACGTAGACAACAGCGTCACCTGCTCGTGCACACAGAGGGGGGTCCCCCCCGCCAGGCCCGCGCGCACCTGTGACTCCCGGCCTCGCTCTGGATGGCGCCGACGGGCAACAGCGGGGGCAGGGGGCCGCCCCCCGGAGCCCCAGGGCCCGGCGCCACCGCACGTGTGACAGATACTCTGCCTCGGGTTTAGAAAATTCTACTGTATTCCTTATTTATGAAGAGGTACTAATCACGCACGCGGGTTGAATTTTAGCAAATATTGTTGCAGCTGTTGAGATAATACTAGGCCCCTCCCCCAATCTGTCAGCGTGAGAAATGAGCAGTTTTAAGCCACACTGGCCTTCCTGCAGTACACCCGACCTGGTCACGCCACGGGCCGTCTCCAAGCCGGGCGGGGCGGGCCGGCCGCGTTCTGCCCGGAGCAGGCGGCACCGGGCTGCTGCTCTGAAGTCGCGGACCTACCATCCCGTACAGGTGAGGCGGCTCTTTCCAACGTCTGAGTCCACACAGGACTAGAATTTTCTGTTTCTCGATCTCACACCGCCTGGACTGGAATTCTTTGGGGACACGCTCTGTGCAGTGGTGACAGGGTCTCTGGGCAGCGCTCTCAGGCTGGCCTCACCAACTGCTCTTTCTGCTAAAAGCCGCCTGGGCGGTGCTCTCGTCCGCTGGCTCTCCCTCCATCGTGCCCACTGCCACTGCCTCTGCGCCTGTAACAGAGATCTGTCCCTTCTCTTCCTGGACCCTAGTGCCACAGGATGCCAGCTTTAACCGTTTTCCTTTTAAAATTTTATTTTAAAGAGAGTGTAAGTGGGGGAGGGACAGAGAGGGAATTTCAAGCAGGCTCCATGCCCAGCACGGAGCCCAATGTAGGGCTCGATCCCACGACCCTGGGACCGGGACCTGAGCCGAAATCAAGAGTTGGACACTGAACTGACTGAGCTGACCGGGGGCCACGACAGTCCTTTTAAACAGCCAACTTCGACCTGTTTCTCTCCACAGCCTCCGTTCCCACTGGTTTCGCTGCCTTCTGCTGTTCCTTCCTCCCTTCCGCTCCGCTTCTGCTGTTGTTCTTACGAAGCCGGAGCTCACCTGCTGGGGTCCCGGCACTTAGGGCCCCCCCATCCCCACCCATTTGGCTGCAGTGGTTCCCAGGGGTCCTGGCGTCCAGGAGGGTAGAGTACTTTATACCTTTCCTTGTGTATTTTTTTCTTTGAGTCAGGTTATTGAGAAGGCTCTTTCCCTAGGATAGGAGTTTCACTTGAACAACAACGGAAAAACCATCAAGGCAGAGGTTAACCTGGGAGGCCTGGTGGTGGCCGGTGGTGACGGTGCGGCGGTGGCCCATCAGCCTCGCCAGAGCGCCAGGGGGCAAAAGAGGCCACTAACAGATTTGAGTTTGATTTTGTGATTTTTCTCATGACTGTAAAGTGTATTTGGAAAACATTTCCAAGTCTAATTTTAAGTGTTTTTCTGTTGCCGTTCTCCAGGCTGACGCTGTGAATCCACCCGCGGTCCTAGCGGGCGGAGCGACGAGGGCCGGCAGCACGGGTACCACTCACACAGACGTCCACCTCGCTGAGAACACAGCATGTGACAAGAAGCTCTACGCCCAACGTGGGGCTGGACTTAGGACCCTGAGATCAAGGGTCGCACGGAGCCAGCCAGGCATGAAGGGCTGACGTTCTCACAGCAGATGGGGGGCGCCAGCAGCGCACTCGAGATGTCCCGCGTTAACTCCCAGAATCGGATGCGGCACCACTGGCATCCCTGTGTTGCCCCTGAGGAACGGAGGCAACACGAGGGGCTTAAGTGATGTGCCCAAGGTCCCCTATCTCCACGGCACTGGCTCAAGTCGGTGGCCCCTGGCCCTGCTCCTTACCACTCACTTCCTCTCCAGAGACTCAGGGTGTGTTTCTGTCTGGAGACCCACCTCCCGCTGCCGCAGCGGCCAGGGCTGCGGGGGTGCCCACCCAGCCCAGCCCGGAGGAGGCGATTTGCCAGAACGATCTCCGCCTGTCATTCCGTCCTGCTGTCCCTAAATGCAGAGAAGGCATTTATCCCAGCATGATTTACAACGCCCCAAACTGCACAGCCGCGCACCCTCCCTAGGAAACCGTTAACCCTTCTGTTCATGCGCCATTAGGCAGCTGTACAAATAACGTGTAACAGTGCCTGCTGGCCTTCAGGATAGCACAGAACGGGTGACTTCTGTCTGTGACATAGGATATATATCATCTAACATTACGTGACATGTTAACACACACGTCTGGCATGTCGTAATACCGCAGTGAATAAAAACCAAACTAAACTGAAGTGGGCTCAGATGCCCTTGGATGTGCGCTGCCGTGGCCGACATCTGAGTGTCCACACCCGGCCCTCTGGTACATCAAGCTGAGCCCCACCCCCAGCCCCCCGGGGTTTCTTTCCACCCCCTGCGCCCCGCCCCCCTTGACAGAAAACATCTGCTGGCCTTGCTCTGGGTTCGGGAAAGACCGACACTCAAGCGATTTGCTTCCTCGCTCTCAGCACATACGTGGGTCTTATTTCTCTGTTTTGTTTTTCTGCTGAAGTTGAGAGTAAACTGAAGGCATCATGACCCTGTGCCCCCGAAAACCTTAGCGCGTATCTTCACGACAAGGACGACGTCTCGGATGGGCTACAGGCCGCGCCGACACAGGCGATTGTGAAACTGCTGCAGCACCGCGCCCAGCGGACAGCGTGGACGCAGGTCTAACCAATGTCCTTTACAGCTGCCCTTCCAGCCGGGCTCACACGCCGTGTCTCCCCGCTAGGTCCTGCCACACCAGCGCGAGCTGGGTCCGGTGGGGGGGGTGGCTGCTGTGCAGGGGGTGGGGGGGAGGGAGAGGGGGGTAGGGGGGAGGGAGGGGGGAGGGCTCTGCCCGGCAGGGGTGCCTATAACATCACAGCTTTCACATCACATCACGAAGAACGGGAGCAAACATCTCACCTGCAGAAACGTTTCCCCTGGGAGCGCCTGATCGCGACACACGTCTCCATCCTAATTCAGGACCTTCTTTCAGGACGGAATCCCCGTTTCTGGGGTCCAGATAGCTGAAAGCGGAGGCATCAACATTTTCCTAGTAAAAAGCCGTATTCGCTCCTGGTCGCCAGTCACTTCCCCCCTTATACTGTCGGGAATTCTGGGACACCCGCAGCCCGCTCTGCAGAGCACAGAGCTCCACCCAGCCCGCTCCTGGGGGGAAACTAAGGGCGCGCGCAGCACGTGGACGTGGCCGGGGGACACGCTGGAAGTTGGGGGGCAGGCGCGAGGAAGTGAAACTAACCTGGAGAGCCGATCGGCAGGGAAGAGCCCCGGGCCAGATGCAGGCTGGCTCAAAGCTGCCCTCACCCGCTCGGCCCCCCACCACGTGTCCAGCAGGACTCTCCCGCGGTGGCAGCGCTTATGTCCCGAGCGGCCCACCTGGGTGAGTCGGGGCACTCACCTGCGACGGGGACTGGGCCAGGGGGTCCAGTTCCTGGGGATGCGGGGGACGGAGTTACAGGACTGGTGCTCCAGCCCGAGGAGGGAAGCCAGACACAAACCACAGGACTGTCCCACAGCCAGCCGAGTGGGTAGGCAGGGGTCTGTGCAACGCCGTGGGGACCTGAGTGCAGAGCGCCGCCGTCCAGCTCAGGGCCCCAGGCCGCCTGCCAGGCTGCGTGGGGGTGGGCTCGGGTCCCAGCAGGCCAGCGGTCTGCGGACTGAGGGCTTCGGAGGCGCAGGTGAGCAGGCAGGGAGGCCGCAGGGGCCGGTGCGGGGCTAAAGCTCCAGCTGCCCCTCCCGCCCCCCAGACACCGTGACAGGCTCAGGTTCACCGCCTCCCCCGTCACCGCGGCGACTTGGCCTGGAGATGCTCTGGACCGGAGGGGTCCGCACCACACCCTGTACTGAACTGGGGGACAGGCCCCTGGCGGTGGACACCCACAGCCAGAGGCGCTCGGAGCGCGGCGCCCGTGGCCGGGCCTCCATCCGACGCGGGACGGCGGGGCAGGCCTGCCCCGCACCGTCCTCTTGGCAGACGGCGTCCCCTTCTCAGTGCCTCTTGCGCGGGTGGCGCTTCCGGTGGCGAATGAGACACGAGCTGTAGGCGAAGGCTTTCCCACACTCCTTGCATTCGTACGGCTTCTCTCCGGTGTGCGTCTTCCGATGTTTTAGGAGGTTCGAACCGCAGTTAAAGGCCTTCCCGCATTCACTGCATTTAAAGGGCTTCTCGCCCGTGTGGATTCGCTGGTGTTTGGTGACGTCGGAGCTGTGCCTGAACGGCTTCCCGCACCGATCACATTTGAAGGGCTTCTCCCCGGTGTGAACGCGCTGGTGGCGAAGGTGGTCTGTCTTGTGCTTAAAGACGCGGCCACACTCGCTGCACTCATAGGGTTTCCTTCTCTGAAAAGGAATGAACACGGGCACCCCCTCGAAGTCATCTTTAAACGAAGCATCGAAGGCATCAAATAGATGTTCCTCATCCTCCGGGCTCAGGCTGGGTTCCGTGCTGTGCTTTTTTGCCACAGTGAGCCTCTTGCCGGCCTTTTTCTCCCCAGGTGCCGCTCTCTCGTCTTCGGGCGTGTCCTTCAGCAAATCCACTTCCTCCTTTGGGGTCTCTGCCTTCTTTTTGCCCAGGGGCTTTTCCATCCTCCTTTGTGCCCAGGAGGAAGGGCGAAGGAGAAAGGCCAGGGGCCGGATTCTCCACCTCTTCAGCAAACTCGTTCTTTATACACAGCTCTTCATCTGTCCAAGCCTGGAGTGAAGGCTCTGGAAGGTCTGCACCCGAGAGCCCCCGCCGGTCCCCGTGCTGCGGGAGAAGCCACACCGGGAAGGTTAGACGGCTCCAGCGTCTGGGAAGAACACAGCTGGGGGGGCTCGCGGCGCAGAATCACTAAAGGACAGATTGGGGCGAGGGGGCGCCGGGGAACTCGGCCCCTCCCCTTCCCTGCCTGTGTTTGTTCCCCTTGGACATCTCCTGAGCCTCTCACACTGAACATGACCAAACAGGACACTCGCTCTAACCCTCTCCCTGGGCCGGGGTCTCGAGGCCTGTGTCTGGTAGCATGACGTGTACCATGGACCAACAATCCCATGTGGTCCCCAAACTGGGGCTTTCCCCACCATGTGCTCCTTCTGTCTCCATTTCCTGCATTTGGGACCAGACAACGGGCTTTTGGAGCTGGAGGCTGAGGAGCGGCACGTGCCTGTCACCTAGAGCCTGCGGTCTGAGATGGATCAGACTTGGGGCTGGCTCCCAGTGCCCTCACCCCTGCCCCGGCCCTCCCCCCCCCCAGAGCAGCCAGTGAACCCCCCTACCCCCAGTCCCCAGTGGCTTCCCTCGTACTTACAAGCCCTATACGTGCCTGACCTGGCCCATCCCTCGGCCCTCTCCTCACTCCCGTCCTGACCTCCAGCTTTCTTCAGGCTCCTCATCCCTGCCCAGTGCCTCCTGCCTCAGTGTCTGGCAGATTCCAGAAACAGGCCAAGTGCAGGTTTCCGCGGGGCTGGCCCCTCACTTCATTCGGAGCTCTGCTCCAAGGGCCCTCTCTAGAGAGGCCTCCTGGACTCAGTCACTGCTCCCAACTCCCCTGCCCTAACCTGGCCCTGGACTCTCTTTAGCACTTCACCGGGGCTAACTCCTCCGAGAACCAAAGCCCGGGCAACCATCAACTTGATCTTGCTCACAGCGTCACTGTCTGCAATGGCTGATGTACCCTACCCCGTCCCTAACTCCCTGGAACAGCACCCCAACCTCACCACGAATTCAAACAGGACCCACACAGCCCAGGTGTTCACAGAAGCAGCACCCGCACGCCTCATCTTTTGTTTGCTGAGATCCCTCTTCTGTCTCTTTTCTGTATCATCCCTCAGCTTCCTGGACCTGCCTCTTCTCTCAGCGCTAACTGATGGGATTCCAGCAAAAAGCCTGGACAGACTTCAGCCTTTTAGCTGCTGGTGAAAGATACGCCACAAGATTAAGAATCCCTCCCCCGCCCCCTTTTTTTTTTTTTTAAAGAAAAAGCTCTGAACGTAGGTCTCGTTCTGATTCTCCAACGTTCCTTGCAGACAGTCTTCTTAGCAAAGGTCTCTCATGGCCTGGGCCGGCTACCCCCACCTGCTAGGAGGCCAATAACCCAGACAGGCTGTCTCACCCCTGAATGGGACGCCCTGCGTGATAAGGTTCCAAGTGATGTGTTTTTCTTTGAAACTTCTTTTCCATCTTCCACTTTCTTACCATCAACCTTTCAGTCTGTGTGTCTATCCAACTCTGTGCATGAAAACACAGGTTTTTTTTTTAATGTTTTATTTATTTTTGAGACAGAGAGAGACAGAGCATGAACAGGGATGGGGCAGAGAGAGAGGGGGACACCGAATCCGAAGCAGGTCGGCTCAGAGCCCGACGTGGGGCTTGAACCCATGAACCGTGAGATCACGACCTGAGCCGAAGTCAGACGCTCAACCAACTGAGCCCCCCAGGCGCCCTGTAGGTTTCTTTTTTTAAGTAAGCTCCATGCCCAACGTGGGGCTTGAACTCAAGACTACTGACTAAGCCAGCCAGGCATCCCCAAGTGATGTGTGTTTTAAGGTACACGTAGTTCGAGCTCTAAGGTTCTCCTCTTCTCCCCCACGCAGAAGCAACGCAGAGGTGACTGTAGAAATTTCCCGTCCTGACAAGGAGTTTGAGAATCTAGTTTCTTCTAAATAAAAATGTTTAGGGGCACCTGGGTGGCTTGGTTGGTTGAGTGTCCGACCTTGGCTCAGGTCATGATCTTGCGGTTCATGAGTTGGAGCCCTGCTTCCGGCTGACTGCTGTCGGCATAGAACCTGCTTCAGAATGTCTGTCTCCCTCTCTTTCTGCCCCTCTCCAGCTTGTGCTCTCTCTCTCTCAAAAATAAATAAACTTAAAGGAAAAAAAAAGACCCTAAGAATTACAATAAAAAACAATGTTTAGGTACACTTGATTTGGATTCAGGCCTTTGAGGCCCCCAAGGCTTTACTGGAGGCAGCTCCTGGGAGGCTGTTCTGAGCATCAGGTGGGGGCCTGAATGGAAGGTAAGGGCAGTCTTATGGGCAGAGGGGGGCATGCAGAAACAAGGGGGGGCCCTGCTGGAGAGGCAGGTGGACCGAGGGCAGAGGATCGCACCAGGCAAGGAGGCTGGAGTCTAGTTTCAGTGGGAAACGGAAGAAAACCAAGAACCAACATGAAGGACGCGCCCAGCGGAGCACCTGCGGGCCGGTGAGG
The DNA here is from genome assembly GCA_017311185.1 of Proteles cristata cristata. NCBI lineage: Eukaryota > Metazoa > Chordata > Mammalia > Carnivora > Hyaenidae > Proteles > Proteles cristata. The sequence goes on along the minus strand of JAESUZ010001904.1, from coordinate 45,443 downwards.
GGAGGGTCCTCTGCGCTCGTCTCCTGCCAGGACTGCCACCGAGGCAGCAGCTGCCCTGAGATGTGGCTTCTTGAGGGCAAGGCCATGGCTTTATCATCCCCGAATCTTTGGTTACCAACTAGGCCGGAGCCTGCGCCTACTGGTGCTCGGGAAACATTGGAGATAATCGTCTGCTCTGCCCGAGTCGAGATGGCAGGGGCTTAATGGCAGAGACCGCATTTACCCACTTCTCCAAGTGCACAGCACACCAGGTTACTAAATAGTGAAAAGCGGAGCCGACCTGAGGTCCTGGCCCCTCACTGCACAGGCAGGTGGACACCGGTGACCGCGGCAGCCACACAGAGACCTGTCTTCCCGGACCCGAGCAGGAGTGCCTGGCCCAAGGGCTGGTGCCCGCCGCGCAGCTTTGGGGCAGCTCTTTCACCCTCTGGACGAGGCCCCTGGTGCCACGGAGCGCTGGGTAGCCCCGCAGCAGCCAGGGCCCCCGGAAACCCCGCTCACCCTGGCCCCGAACACCCCCACCGCGCCCCGCCTTCAGAAGCCTCGGTCTCGGGGAGTCACCAGCGGGTTTGGGATCCAAGGGCAAACATGCACCCCAACGCTCCGTTGGGCCCCCAGCGGGCCGGCAGCCATGAGCCGTGCCAAGGCAGGGGAAAGGGGCCCCCAGGGTCAGCGCAACACACCCCCGCCAGTGACAGGGCCTGCCCAGTCAAGTGTGCAGCGCCCTGGGGCGCCGCCTTCACCTCGATCCGCACGGAGCTGGTCCTCGCCCTCCTCCCCGCGGCGCCTGGGAGCCGAGGGACCCGGGGGTCCGGGGCTGGAGAGCGGGGCGAGCGCGCCCGCCGCAGGGGCCCGGGAACGCCGTCCCCCGCGCCGGGCCCCGCCACCCGCCCGTCTTCCCGCACCGGCTGGCAGGAGACCACCGGCCCGCAGCCGGCCTCGGCGCCGACCGGAAGAGCCCGCCCCTTCCGGCGCCGCTCTAGGAGGACGCCCCACCCCCCGAGCCTCTCAGTGGTTCTCCGCGACGGCCCCGCCCCCCAGCTCTCGGTGCCCTCCGCGCCCGCCCTCATCTCTGCGTCCCCCTTCACCCCTGCGGCCCCTCCCTCTCTCCGTCCTCCCTCCCCTCGCCCCCGCCCCTCCCTCCCTCACCTGCGCCCCTCCCTCACTCCAGCCTCCCTTCCTTCATCCTCTGCCTCATCCCTATGCCCTCCTCTCTCCTTGCCCCCTCACACCTGCGCCCCCTCCTCACCCTCCCTCTCCTGCGGCCTTTCCCTCACCCCGTCCTCCCTCCCTCCCTCACCCTTGTGACCCTTCCCTCGCCCCTGCCACCTCCCTCACCCCTGCAGTTCCTCCTCACTCCCTCCTCCCTTCCCTTGCCCCCGTCCCCCTCATCCCTGCGCCCCCCCCTCACCTCTATCTCCCTTCCTTCACCCGTCCCTCATCCCTATGCCCTCCTCACCCCTTGCCCCCTCCCTCGTCCCGCACCCCCTTCCTCACCTCATCCTCTTCTCCTTCACCCCTGAGCTTCCTCCCTCACCCCTGTGCCCTCCCTTCCCCTCTCACGCCTGTGCCTCTTCCGTCACCCCTGTCCCCTCACTCACCCCTCTCCAGCCACCTGACTGTGCTCTTCACACACAGCAGGTGCACTTGGCCTGTGTTCAGTTGCACCGGCAGCGCTCCCCCTGCCCGGATGCTCACCCCCAGCTATCTGCTTGGCTCACTCCCACCTCCTGCTCAGCTCCCCCTGGGAGCCCCGACTGCTCTGTGTATTAGTTTCCTGGTTCCCACAAATTTAGCTGCTTAAAACACTCGTGTGTTCTCTTACTTCCTTGGGACAGGTGTCCAGACGTCCCGGGTTGGCTTAGCTGGCCCCCTGCTTGGTCTTGCCAGGCTGTGGTCATGGTGTCGGTGGCTGCGTTCTCAGCTGGAGGCTCATCCGTGGACGGATCCATTTCCACACTCCCGTGTTGTTGGCAGGATTCATTTCCTGGTGGCTGTGCCACCGAGGGCCTGCTTCCTACTGGCTGTTGGCTAGAGGCTGACCTTAAGTCCTGGTGGCCACCCACCATTCCCTGCCATGTGGCCAGTTCCCAACATGGCTGTTTGCACCTTCAGGGCCAGTGGTAGAGCCCCTCTTCCCAGGCTGCTCTGATGGAGTGTCCCAGAACATAGCCTAACTGTGGGGGTCACCTCTTGTGGCCTCCCTCATATGTGGCCTCCAAAGGCATGACCTCCTGTCACCATCATATGTGACCTAACCATAGGACTGACATCCTGTCTGTCACCTCTGCCAGAGTCTGTGGTTTTGAAGCAAGTCCCAGGTGCCGCCAGTGCTTGGGGGGGTGGGTGGGAAGCAGAGTCCATGACACCACAGTTGGTCTCTTCTCCCACCCCTGACTCCCCCGCCCTGTCCTGCATTTTTTCACAGCACACTCCACTCTCTAACACACTGTGTAATCTCCTTGTCAGTGTGTTTATCCCATACAGGCGCACGTAGGAGAGCAGGTTGGGTTCCAGACCACAGCGGTAAGGCAACGAAGTGAGTCAAATGATTTTTTCTGTGCTTCCCAGTTATGTTTACGCAATACTGTCAGTTATTAAGCATGCAATGGCACTGTGTTTAAAAAACAACGTAGGTGGCCTGGGGCACCAGGTTAAGCGTCCGACTTTCGCTCAGGTCATGATCTCACGGTTCGTGGGCTCAAGCCCCGTGTCGGGCTCTGTGCTGTCTGCCAGCTCAGAGCGTGGAGCCTGTTTCAGTCTGTGACTCCCTCTCTCTGACCCTCCCCTGGTCACGCTGTCTCTCTCTCTCCTAGAAATAAATAAAACATAAAAGAACAACAACAACAACGTAGGTGCCTTCATTACAAAAATACTGTCTCGCTAAAGACCGCTGGCCGTCACCTGAGCTTTCAGCCAGCGCGTCCCTCGGCCGGCGGAGGGTCTGCCCCGGTGCTGCCGGCCGCCGGCTGGTCCTGTGGTGGCTGCTGAAGCTCGGGCGTCGGTGGCAAGTTCTCAAACGAGACGACAGTGTGCAGTTGGTTACAGCAGCGGACCCATCCTTTCACGAACGATTTCTCTGGAGCGTGTGATGCTGTTTGATAGTATTTTACTCTGGGCCACGGTAGAATGGTTCGTTAGTATCACCTTAGCATCCTTAAGAAAGTTGTTTTTCAGGCACCACGCAAGAGCGTGTGAGGCAATGCCAAGGGGGCAGAGCCCCGTGATGCACAACTGTAGTGGCATCCGGTGACCTGTGGTCAGTCAGCTCAAGGTGGCACCAGGACTGGCCCCTGGGCGCAGTGCTGCTCAGCCTGAGCCGTTCATCTCAAACACCCAAGGAGCTTAGGGACTGCTGCCTGGACCCCACTCCCAGGGGTTCAACTGACAGGGGGGCGGGGAAGTGGACACACAACACTGGCATTTAAAAATTTTTTTTAAAAATTTTTTATAGTTTATTTATTTTTGAGACAGAGACAGAGCATGAGTGGGGAAGGGGCAGAAAGAGAGGGAGACACAGCATCCGAAGCAGGCCCCAGGCTCTGAGCTGTCAGCGCAGAGCCCGATGCGGGGCTCGAACCCACAAACTGGGAGATTGTGACCTGAGCCAAAGTCAGATGCTCAACCGACCGAGGCACCCAGGTTCTCCTAACGCTGGTATGTTACAAGTGTCCCTGGTGATTCCACCGGGCAGCCAGGGCCCAGAGCCACGCCGCCGCGGAGCACGGGTGTGGCGATGCTCACAGGCGCTCGGTGAAGCCTTGGACACGGAGCGAGGCGGAGACATGAGTCCGGCCATTGGATTAGTAAGGTTCCAAGAAACATGGATTCCTCACCTGTGGGCACGTTCCTCAGTTACGGGTCACACAAATTTACCTACAAAAGTCACATCTGACCCCCGGAGCCTACAGTTTATGACAAGGTGGGTGGTAAGTACCCTCATTCTCCAATGACGTGATCTTCCCCACACTCACCTGCGAGCAGGTTTACCGGGAGGCCAATTCCTAGGGTGGTGCGTGGACGGCAACAGGCCAGGGCAGCGCGACCCCCAGGTGACATCCCCCGCGTCCCCCGCCGTGGAAATTCACTGCCACGCCCACCCTGGGCGGAGAGGCCGCCGACCGTCCACGTGGCTCCTTCTTCCAAGCTTCCTTCACTCAAGCCCGCGCGGGGCCCTGTGACTTTCCCTCGCTCGAGCCGTGACTCAGTGAGGACGGCGTGCCGTCTGGAAGGGAAGGGCCCCCTGCGGCTGGCGCATTTGAGGCTCTGCGGATGTCCTGAGGTCAGGGTTTCTGGGGTTGGGTCTCTCCAGCCTGCGTCCTCTGAGGCGGGATGAGCGCTGGGTCGCGGCCCAGACGCCGCCACAGTCACTGCTTATCTCGGGCTCCTTTTGGGAGGAGGAAGCACGAGTGAGGTTTTCCTGTTCTCCATCCCTGCCCCCCTCCCCGGTTCTCTAAGAGCCTGTGGCTGGGTGCCGGCCCCCCACCCCTGCCAGCAGCCCCAGCTCAGAGCCCAGGCCGCGCGTCCCTCAGGCGGGATGCGCCTCCCTGCAGGGACCCTCCTGGGAGGCTGGGGGGCGACAGAACCACGTGGGACCCTCAGCAGCCGGCGGGTGGGAGTCCGGATGAGCCTGGGGTCCACTGGCTTCTGCACACTTGGAGGTCGCCAGAGGGCCAGGATTCAGCGACCTCCATCCTCAGGAAAGTCCTGCTTTGGGGTCAATGCCTCATCCTCACAGGGAGAACAAGGGCCGGAAATGCACTGCGGCCACCTGCTTCCTGCGTGGGGAGGGAGGAAGTCCCGAGACCATCTTAGGACTCAATCCTGGGGTGGGGTGGGGTGAGTGGACAATGGCGGGCCACCAAGGGGGCGGGGGGGGCAGGAGAGGGGAGGAGCCCAGGGTCCTGCGGAGGATGGAGGCTGCAGGGGAGAGGTGTCTGGGGAGGACCTGCGCGTGCCCTCCCCTCGTCCCAGCCGGCAGGTCCTGCGCGCCCAGAAAAGAAGGGGGTGCAGCCTTCTTCCTGCGCTTGCTCCCAGGTCGGGACTGGACGGGGCACCCAGAGCCCTGAGGCGCCCTGAGCTGGTTTCAAGGTGGGGGAGGAGAGGCAGCTTGGGTAGGGTCCCTCGGCCCAATGGGCTTGTTTGTCGTCCCCATTTTAGGGGCCACTCGTGGGACAACAGAAGGGACCAGGGTGAGTGGGCGGGCTCAGTGCTGGGAGGGGATAGAAGGGATGCCTCCCCAGGCAACGGAGGGGGAGCCGCGGGGAGCACCCCCAGGAACAGCTCCAGGGGTGGGAGCAGGCATCCCAGTCAGCCCTGGCATTGGTGCTGTGGCAGGGACCCCTCCCTAAGGAGAGAGAAAGAGGAGAGAAGACTTCAAGGTCACCTAGATATGCGCCCAGGTGCCTACATCCCCCATGGCCTTGTAAACCGGACCATTTAATCAGACTGCATGTTTAGGAAGACAAAGAAATAGAAAACGTATTTAAAAACTATGCCACGTGATGTGGCCGCTCAGTTCTCTGGGTATGAACCCAACTGATCCTTGGAGAGGGGTTGTTTTTCTCCAGTTTTTGCACAATAGGGCTGAGCACAGAGAGGCTACATAGGTGGCCAAGGTCACACAGCCTGGAAGCGGCCGGCAGGTCACCCCAGTCGCTGCTCGGGCTCTTCTGTCGTCTTAGCAGCTCCCATGTCACACTGACAGAGGCCAGGAAGCCTCAGCAACACCACGCTGGAGGGCAGAGCCTTTACCCAGGGCCACCAGGCTCCAAAAGTTTCCAGCATTAGGCTCTTGAGGAGCACCCTCTGGGGGTCGCAGTACCCCCACATGCCCTGGGATGTGCGGAAGGCTCTGGAAGTTCACTCAAGTCTGACCAAGGCCCAGAGGCTGGTCCACCGCCTGCAGCCTCTCCCTGTCCTGTGCCGCTGGCCTCTGGGACAGATGTGCCTTCCTGTCCCTGGATGAGCCGGGCTTTTGGAGGGGTGCCTCGGGCCCCCTGCTCAGGGGAGAAGCGGGGACCTCGCACGAGTGCAAACCGTCACCCACTGGTGGCGCCAGCAGAGCGAGGCAGTTTGCCCAGGAGGCCTGTCTAGACAAGGGCTCTGGTATCTGCAGGAACGACTTCTTTCGGTGGAACCGCCGGGTCACAGGGCGCTGGCCCAGCGCCGGCCACTGACCCGGCCAGCCCACGCGCCCACTTCCAGATTCCCACCGAGCTCAACATCTTCACGGCTCTGATCGCAGGAAGTTGTGCTGGGCTCCACCGCCCACGCGTGCACGGGCTCCCAGGGGCCGTGGCGCGGGGTCCACGATGACGGTTCCCGTGCGGAAGTGGGGCCTGTGAGTTGCTAACCCTGAAAATTAAACTTCCATGGGGCGCCTGGGGGGCTCAGTCGGTTAAGCGTCCGACTTCGGCTCAGGTCATGATCTCACGCTCTGTGGGTTCGAGCCCCACGTCGGGCTCTGTGCTGACAGCTCGGAGCCTGGATCCTGCTCCGGATTCTGTCTCCCTCTCTCTCTGACCCTCCCCTGCTCACGCTCTGTCTCTCAAAAGTAAACATTTAAAAAAATTAAAAATAAACTAAAACTTCCAGCTGTTTTACCAGCAAGCATGGGTTTATTCGGGAATGGCGGACAGCCGCAGCCTGCGCCACGCAGCACCGCAGGCAGTTCTGCAGAGCAAGGAGGAGACGCTCTTCTGCAGAGAAAAGGGGGCGGGGCGGGGCCGCTGTAAACTCAGAGTCCATTGGGCTGAACTCATTGGCTGGGCTGTATCAGCCTCTCATTGGCTGGGCTGTGTCAGCCTCTCCTCATTGGCTGGGCTGTGTCAGCCTCTCATTGGCTGGGCTGTGTCACCCTCTCCTCATTGGCTGGGCTGTGTCAGCCTCTCATTGGCTGGGCTGTTGCCAGGGGCGGAGGAAATCTTCCTTCCACCTGCCCAGGCGAGGACCCGGCCCTTCCTGCGGTCGCGAGCAGGAGCGGGTGTGAGAGCGCCCCCTGCCCACACCCCCTACACTCCCCCCCCCTCCCCCCGCTCCCGTGTTAGTGAGGGTTCCTTTCAGTGCTTTTCTCAGTTGGGGCGCCTGGCGGCAGGCTGAGGCGGGGAGGGCGCCTTCCGTCGGGAGGGACCCTCCACGGGCGGCACGTGGGCTGTGCGGCGAGCGGCGCACGGCCTCCGAGGCGGGCCCAGGCCGCATCCCCATCGAGACCACCGCCTCTGCAGGCCGGGCACCCTGGGGAATGGGGGCGCTGGGGGCAGCGGGCGCGCAGAGAGCCGCCTGTCTCCCTTTACAGGCAAGAACCCAGTGCTCGGGCGGGTGGATGACGGGGCATGACAGGGGCCGGGACGGGCCGCTGAGCCCCCTGAGGGACGGGTGGGCGGAGCGCTGGGGAAGCCAGCAGCAGACGAAACCTGCCTGGCTTCCAAATGTGGTCATAAAGGCCACAGGCAGGGGGGCCTGGTGCCCGTGAGCTGGATTCTTGGCTTTTCCAGCATGTGCTACAGCCCCCCATCTGTCTGCAGGGCCCCCGCCGGGCCGTCACCACCAGGCCCATCTCCCCCGTCCTTGGCAAACACCTCCCTCAACTCAGCCCAGGACTGACACCAGTGTCTCTGCTACGAGCCAAATTGTGTCCCCAAAATCCACACACCGAGTCCTGCTCTCAGGGCCACAGAGGGTGACCATGCTTGGAGACGGGCCTTTGTGGAGGTGATTAAGGTAAAGGAGGCCGCTGGGGGCCCTGGGCCAGGTGACCTTACGAGAAGAGAAGCAGCCATGTGGTGTGTGTGTGTGTGTGTGTGTGTGTGTGTGTGTGTGACCGCGTGAGGAGAGAGAGGCCCCAGGAAGAACTGACACTGGTGGCACCCCGACCTTGGAACGTCGGCCTCCGGGGCTGTGAGACGGCACATTTCTGTCGTGTGAGCCCCAGGCTGTGGCGCCTGGTCCGGGTCCGCAGCTGACGAGCGCATTCCTCAGCCCTGGGCCTCCCTGCTCTGGCCTCTGGCAGGGGCAACCCGCCAGCTGGCCCTCATGGGACTCCGATGGGCACGTGGTAGTGATGTCCCGCACACCAGGAAGAGGGGCGGTCTGAATCTGTGCCAGCTGCGGGCGGGGGGCGGGGGGGCGCCGTGGCCCCCTGGGGGCAGCCTCCCGTCCTGTGCCTGCAGTCTGGGTGATGGGGGGCCGGCGCAGCTCGAGGTGCGGGTCTCTGGCCAAGAGCAGGTTCCAGGGAAAAGCCGAGCCCGTGGATTCTAAAGGAGAGAGACTCCAGACGTCAGCCCTGTGATGGGTGGGTCCGCAGACCTGGAAGCTGGCCCCAGGAATGCCCAGGACCCGAGGCACTGAGCTCCGGGCACCGGGCTGGGCTGGCGTCTGGCCAGGAAGACCAGGGGCTTGCTGAGTACATTGAGTCCACACAGAGCGAGGGGGGGCCGGCAGGCGACCCCCAGCGCAGGCAGCGTGGGGCCCCGGCAGAGTCCGGGGATCCCCCAGTGCTTGGGCCGCTCCTGCACGGGCTGTGGGCCAGGCACCAAGGCCAGAATGTCACTCTGGTCCTGCCAGGGGGGCACAGCTCTCGGGGAGGGAAGGGGGGAGGAGGGCAATCAGGCCCAGGGCCTCAGCCCTGAGCACGCCGGGACACAGGCAGGCCCCCACCCCAAGCTGGGCCGGGCGGGGTGGAGTGGGCAAAAGGGTGGGCTTTGCACCTGCAGGCTCTGCCCTGGCCCAGGTGAGCCCACCTTGCAGCGCGCTGGCCCAGAGCTTGACGTGGCCGGCAGGCAAGGCTGGGACCTGGGCCAGACATATCTCTGCACCCCCACCGCCCACCCTGCCCCGTGCTCCCCAGGCTGTGGTTATGGGCACAAAGCCAAGGCTTATTTTTCTAGTTACACTTAGGTAGATTTTCTGCTCCTTGCAGCTGGATGCAGTGTGGACCGATCCAGACCACAGACTGAGTAAAGGTCTCTTCTCGCGTGAACACAGAGCGGCACCTTGAGGAGGCCATGGGGAGGGGGGGGGCGGGACATCCAGGAGGGGAGTGAAGACGGACCTGGGGAGCGCGGGCACCGGTAGGATGAGGCCAGAGGGGGCTTTGCTTCTGTTTTCATCTTGCTTCTCAGCTGGAATGTGGAGACGGGCACCAGGCCTTTCAGGTGGCGTGGAGTTTAGTGCTCCTGGAGCCGGGGCCCCAGAGGTAGAAACTTTGGAGGAGCAAGGTTTGCGGGGGGCACGTGGCAGTGGGTGCTCTTTTCACCAGGCTCCCGAGGCCCCTGGCTCAGCTGCAGGAGTCACAGAGCCCACGGTCCTGGTCCTGCCAAGGCCGCGGGGGGGCGGGTAGTGCCACACGGGGTAGCGGGACGGACTTGGCTTCATGGGAGCTGCCTCTGGAAGGGGTGTCTCTGCCCGAGTGTCTCAGAGCCCTTGGGGAGGGGGTGACAGAGAGCAGGGGCAGGGCTGGGGGGCTCCGGGGCTGGGCTTTTGTCTGCCCCTCCAGCGTGCGCAGGCAGCACATTCAGCCCAGGGAGTTAACCCGCCTGTGTGGACCGAGGAGGAGCCCCATTCCCCAGACACCTGTTTCCAAGGGAGGGTGAGTGTTGGGGTAACCTTTGTGGCCCCGGTGCCCAAGGCGGGTGGGTGCTGGGTGAGCCTGTCACCCTCTGGCTCTGTCACTGTCTCTCTTGCGCCCCCTGAGGTCTGTGTCATCAGGTGTCCTCCCCACCCGCACCCCTGACCCTAGGCCGCATCCTCAGTTGCACCTTCGCTGGGGGGCGTTAGATCCCCACGTCTCTGTGTCTCAGCAGGTCAGAGCTCGCGGGAGGGAGGTGTGCTTAGAATTCGTCCCATGAGTTGGAGTCAGGCACAGCCAGCTCTGCGACAGCCCCCGTTGCTCGGGTGCCAGGGACAGCTGTGTGTGCGCAGCGGCGCCTCGGGCCAAGGGAGAGTGTTCCGCCACCTCAGGCTGGGGGGACCCCAGGAGGGCCCTTCCACCCTCCCACCCAGCAGCCAGGGGAACCCAGCAGGGGGTGAAGGCGGTCATCTGGGTCATGCAGCTGGTGGGGCGGGGCATTCACGGGGTGGGGGGAGGAGCTTAACTAACATTTGAACTCAGTGTGGCCCCTGAGCTCTGCTGTGCTGTAGTGGGGGGCCGTGTGGGTGAGTGTGTCCATGAGCATGTGCACTAGAAGGAGTGGCGTGAGAAAGTATGCACACGTAGGAGCGCATGTGTGTGACAGCGTGTGGAAAGGCAATGACGGAGAAACCCAGACGACCTGCTTCAACCCCACAGCAATTTTTTTTTTTCCCAAGGAAAGGGGTCCCGAGGTGGGCAGTGTGGGGCTGGTATAATGGCTCCTGAGCACCAGCGATGCAGGCCCCTTCCTCCATGCTGCCCTACCAACCTCAGTGTGCTGCCTCATGGTGCAAAGTGGCTGCTGAGCCCCAGCCATCATTTCAGTGAGCAGGAAGGAGGAAGGAGAAGAAGAAAGACATGTCGCCTCCACCTCAGGGATGTGCCGCCCCTGCTAGGCTTGGGCGTTTTCATTAATAGGGAAAGAAAGAAACAGAGTGGGAGGGTATCTAACTGCTGGACAGGCCGGGTCGGACCCTGGGCTTCCCTACCCAGGGGTGTTGAGCTGGTGGGGATCAAGGGCCTTGTTCCATACTGCTCCATGGGGAAACTGAGGCTCAGACCCAGGCTTCCTCCTTCCTGTCCCAGGGCTCTGTCTTGGCACCAGCGGGGAAGGCCAAGCCTGGTGCCAGCCTGGCCACAGCGGACGCTGGGCTCCTTAGTTTCCCTTCCCCAGCCCCTCCCACTGCCCACTTCCCAGGAACCCAGGCCACAGTCACGTGTGTGGAGGCGGTTCAGTGGCGCCGGCTCCCCCTGGCACGTGACGGTGTTTTCTGTACCCATGCTGTGTGGACCCAGCCTGTGAGCAGCCGAGGCCTGGCGGGAGGCCACAGATGCCAGGCAGACGGACCCCCGAAGTGCACGCGGCGCGGGGAGGAGCCGGTGCTGGCCGACCGTGCGAGGCGCTCCACGTTTATTCTCCAAAGCCGGGGCGGTGACGGGTGGGTGAGTGGGTAAGCATGTTGGCACCCCTGGGTGTGAGCCGGCTGGGGGGGGACCACCCACTTAGGACCCCACAGCCTGAAGGCCGGGGAGGAGGCTGAGCAGGAGGGTGGTCACCATTGTGGGGCTGCCCAGGGGGCTCCCTGCCCCGGTGCCCTGTGAGTCTTGCCAGGGCGGGAGGTTGCAGAGGGCGGACTGGCAGCAGGTCAGGGTCATCAGGGTCCCCTCCACTGTCCTGCTGAAGGGCTGACACGTGTCTGCACACCACGCCGAGTAGGTGGTCAGAGGGCCCGACCCTGGGAGGGAATGCCTTGGTCACACTGGACAGGCCGGGGGCGGGGGAGGCCGGGGCGGGAGGCGGGTGGGTGGGGGATGCCTGGACGGAGGAGAGGGTGGGTGGGGATGCCTGGGCGGCGGGGAGGCCTGGACGGGGAGGCTGGGGTGGGGGAAGACTGGGTGGGGAGGCCTGGGCGGGGGAGGAGGCTGGGGTGGGGGAGGCCGGGGTGGGGGAGGCCTGGGTGGGGAGGCTGGGGTGGTGGGGGAGGCCTGGGTGGGGGAGGCTGGGGTTGGGGGAGGCCTGGGTGGGGGAGAGCTGGGGTTGGGGGGAGGCCTGGGCGGGGAGAGAGCCCAGGGCGGGGAGGCCCCAGGGGGAGGCCTGGGGGGAGGCCTGGGCGGGAGGCCGGGGGAGGCCGGGGCGGGGGGGAGGCCGGGGCGGGGGGGAGGCCTGGGCGGGGGAGGCCTGGGCGGGGGAGGCCTGGGCGGGGGAGGCCCCCCAGGGCTGTGTGCTCTCTGCACGGGGAGGTGGGGCTCCGCGCTCACCCGGGTTGCCGTGGGAGACGACGGCTTTGCAGAAGCGGTGGCCGTGGACGCAGCTCTGCACGCGGTCACAGCTCTCCCCGCCGAGCAGCGCCTGGCAGGAGTAGCACTGCAGCAGGCCTGAGGGGCGAGGTGGCCTCAGGCAGGACCGCAGCCCCCGCCCCCGCCCCGCAGGCCTGTGCTGCCCCAGCTCACCCCTCGCAAAGCCTGCCCTGCAGGGGCCTCCCCGCACCCGCGCTGCCCCCCTTCCCGCCCTGCCCTGTGCCAAACCACGAAGTCCGTGCCCGCGGCCCCTGCGCCCTCTGGCCTCCCCGTGCTGGGCCTCCACTGCGCCCCCTCTGCTCGGCGACCCCTGTTCAGCCTCCCCGCCCAGCACCGCTCTAGGCTCCCTACGCTGGACGGCAGCGGGGGGCCCGGCCAGGGTGAGACGTGAGGGCTGCGCTGAGGGTCAGGGCTCTTCCCTCCCTCCCCTGCCCCCAGGAAGGCAGGTCACACACGGTCCCCCTGATGCCAGCGCCCAGCGAGCCTGGCACTCAGCAGGCTCGGGTCGGGTCGGGGTGGACGGGCACCTCTGCCCCTGCCGCCGGCAGTCACACTGGCCGCCTCCTCCTCCTCCTCCTCCTCCTCCTCCTCCTCCTCCTCGTCGTCATCGTCGTAGCCGTCCAGCCCGAAGCCCACGTCCTCCTCCTGGTCCTGCGCCCGCCCTCTGCCTGGACACACAGGCGCGTCTGCACCCCTGCTCCGGGGGCCGGGCACCCGCGCTCCGCCCGTGTCCCCTCCCCTCCGCCTGTGCTTCGCCCCTTCTTCGCCCTCTCCCTCCCCACCGTGGCCTCCCTGGTGCCCCCAAGCTGGTGGCCCTTGTGGTGTGTGACCTGGCATTGTCATCACCCACACCGTCAACCGCTGTGGGCCAGCCCTGAGCCCCCCCGCCCCCCCCCGGAAACCCTCAGGATAGGGGCTGATTTACAGAAGAGGAAACTGAGGCCGGGACCTGCATTTTGAAGAAGTGGAGCCTGGGGCTGGGGAGGGCAGGTTTGGGGATCTGCAGGAGCCCAGGACAGCTGACGTCCACACCCTCCGGCCTCAGACCCCAGCCTGCCCCCTCGTCCCCAGCCATGTCCTGTCCCCCCCGCCCCAGCACAGCACCCCCCTGGCTGGGTCCCCCGAGGGGCCCCGTGGCCAGACGGTGCCGTCCCCGCCTCGCTGCGGGGGTGCCCGGGCCAGTACCTGGCTGCCGGGCCAGCAGCAGCGCCAGCAGGAGGGTCGTGAGCACCTTCATCCTGCGGGGCTGCCGGGGCTGCGGGCTCGCCTCCTTGCTCGGGCTCTCGGTCTGTGGGAAGCAGGACAGAGGGCACTTCTGGGGGCTTCCTGGAGGCCCCTGGGACCCAGCCCCCCCAGCTCCAGCCTCAAACAATGGGCCTCACTCTGGCCCCAGCGCCAGGCAGCAGGCCAGGGACGGCCCTTTCCCTCCCTGACTTCGGGGGCCTGGGGGAACAGGAAGCCACTGTGGTTGGCCTTGGGGACTCGCTGGCCCACATGCCCGCCCTGCACCTGCACCCTGTGGGAAGCGGGCCCAGGCCGCACAGACCCTGGGGCTGGTGTCCTGGCCCCTCAGGCTGCACATCCCTGACCTTCGCCCTGAGAGTATTTAATGCAAACCCGATGGCCCTGCCCCCTCTGCCCTCCAGTCCACCCCCCCCCCCCGCTTTTGTCCGTGCACCTCCCTCTGCCTGTATCTGTGCGGCTCGCCCCTCACCTGCTGGCAGCACCTCCTTCCAGCCACCACCCACAGCGCGCCCTGTCCTTCCCTGACCTTGGGGGACCCTGCCCTCTCTCCATGCTGCTTGCTGGGCGGGAGCTGGCCGGGCAGGAGTGGGGAAGCTTCCTGGAGCCTTGGGGGCCTGCCTTCTCTCCCCCTGCCCTCCAGACAGTGGTGTATTGGGTGCAAGCCCAGGCCCCCCAGCTCTCTCCCCGGGAGCGCCCCTCCTCCCTTGTGGGCCACAGGCCTGAAGGGATGAGAGCCCCTCGCCGCTCCTGGCAGCGGGGGCAGGGCAGGGGGCGGGGTCGGACCTGGAGCCGGACTGCAAGCCCGCCCGCAGTGCCTGTGCCCCCCCTTGGCCTCCCGAGGTCAGTCTCCCTGACTGTTGGCAGCTGGGGGCACCCGCCGCGGAGCTGAGAGGTGCGGTGGGAGCAGCTGAGCCCGGACCCGGCTCCTTTCCCCGCGCTGAGTTTGGGCCCCTTGGGCCTCGGGGCCTCGGGGTCCTCAGAGGATGGCTTGGCCACGGGCAGCCAGGACCCGCCAGCCTTCAGGACAGCGCCTGGGTTCAGTGCCCTCAGAACCGGCTGGGATGACACTTCTCACTCTCGCCTCCCCCAGGGCCACCCGCAGCTGCCGGAGGAAGCTGCCCCAGCCCTAGCCCGCACCAGAGCCAAGGTCACCGCAGCCGGGGTCTCTGCGGCCGTGCGCTCGGCCCTGCACCCACTCTCTTCATTCCTCAATTCTGAGGCCCTGACCCCCCTCCCCAGCCGACCCGGAGCTGCTCCCAGGAAGGCCCCAGGGGAGCCCCCAGAGCTATTGGGGAGCAGGGGTCTCCCCTGCCACCGGCCCCCCATGCCCACCCCACCAGGTCAGGCCAGAGCTCATTGTGAGCGGCCTCCAGGGACAATAACAGTCCCGTTGCTTCGCTGTCGAGTCAGCGCCCCGCCTTACCGCGCAGGGCCCGTCCCGCCCGTGCAGGTGCGGGGTCTGACACCTCAGCCCGGAGCGCCCCCGCCCCTGCACCCTCAGCAGGCTACCTGGCCCCACGTCTCTGGGGGCCTCTGGGGGTGAGGTCCCCAAGCTTGCCACCTCTAGACTGGCGCCCTGCCCACCCTGTGCCCGCGTCACACCCCCCAGGACCTCCTCGGAACCCCAGCTCCCCCACGGCCTCTCTCTCGGGTTTCCAGCCTCCTCTCCTGCCTCTTCCTCGTTTCCTTTTGGTTTCGGCTTATTGTGGTAAGACACACGTAATATAAAAGATGCCACCTTAACCGGCGGCGGGCGACACTCTTGTGCCGCCTTCCCCGCCGTCCACCTCAGAGCTTTTCATCCTTCCAAACAGACACTCTACCCATTAAACACCAACTCGCCCGCCCAGCCCCTGGCCCCACCGCCGCCTCTGGCTCTGAACATGGTGACTCCAGGGGCCTCTCAGAAGTGAAACATGCAGTATTTGTCCTCTGTGACTGGCTGAGTCACCGAGCAGAAGGCCTTCTGGGGCACCCATGCTGTAGCACGTGACAGATTTCCCCTCGTTGTTAAGGCCGAATAGTCTTCTGTCCTGTGGCTCCATTGCATTTGCTTTACCCATTCATTCGCCCCGACGGACGCTGGGATGGCGCATGGTTCTGGCCACTGAGACTTGCTGTGTGCACACAATGCGTGAGTCTGGTCAAGTCCCTGCCTTCACTCTGGGTGTGTGCTCAGGGGTGGGGTTGCTGGAGCCTATGGAGGTCTGTGGTTAATTGGTATCAGTTCCTGTCCTTCTGCGTGTAAACACCCATGTGTGTCTCATTAAAAAAAATAATAAAAAGCCTTGAGAGGTCCCCTCTTTCCTTACTTTTCTACCATCTCTTTCCTTGTGCAGCTCTTGGTGGAGCGAGTGGTGACATCCTCACCAGCTGGGAGCTGAGCTCTCATCCACAGGCTTCCACGCGGAAACGTGGAAGGGGGTCAGAGCATCCCTGGGGTGGCGGCATCTCCAGCCACGCGGCCCTTGCGCCTGCCACACAGCCTGCCCACCAGGCCACCCCTCCCTTTGCCTGGGGCACTGGAGGGACACTGGGCACTGCCATCCCCAGAGACCCACTCCTCACTCCGTCCCCTGCTGAGGGATTCCTTGCGTGGCCGCCCAGATGTCTGGGGCACCAGTGCTTTATATTGGGGCTCCCCTTGGGGAAATCAATGGGGGGCACATCATGCATGCCATTTATTTGAAATCAATCCCCCTCACACTCACATTTTAGAAAAATGCCGAAAATAATTTTGCAGGGATTCTCTGCAGCCATATAAAGGAAGGAAGAAGCTCTTTGTGTCGTGAATCAGAAAACTACTACCTGGATAAAGCCGCGGCTGAAGAGCTGCATGGGTGCTACTTTTTGAATGAATAGGGACGAAACGGGACGTGCGCCCAGGAGACTTGGCGGGACGTGCGCCCAGGAGACTTGGCGGGACGTGCGCCCAGGAGACTTGGCGGGACGTGCGCCCAGGAGACTTGGCGGGACGTGCGCCCAGGAGACTTGTCACGCTGCACCATCTCCCGTCTCCACAGTAGCGTCTTCCATTCAGATAGGCCCCCTGGGCCTATCTGCAACACAAAAATCAGTGGCGGTGGGGGACAAGGCCTGGGGGCCTGGAAGGAAAGACCCCGACGGCCGAGATGGGGATAGAAGTCTGTGAGGGGGTGGGGATCACTCCAGTCCAGGGGCCCAGGCTGAGCGGAGCCCCTCACGGCTCTGGGCTGGGTCGGACCCCAGGCTGGCTGCTTGCTGAGGTCCGTCTGGCAGCAGGGTGTCTGCACATCCAAGGACAGCAGAGGTCCCGCGTCCCGCGAGGTCCCACTTGGGTTCCGGGCACGTATGGTGGCAGAACTTCAAAACGGGGCGTGAAGATTATACAAGGAAACGTCACTTGGAGCCACCACCGGCCGCTCTCCCCTCCGGCCGCTCCTCAGCATCAGGTCCCGCGGGACAGGCGCCCGGCAGGTGCGGCCACTCCAGGGCGGGGCTGCGGGAGGGAAATTTCCTCCTCCCCCAGCAACAGCCCAGCCAATGAGAGACAGTCGCACGTAGCCAATGAGGAGCCACTACACTTCCAGGTTCGGCCAATGGACTTTCAGTTTACAACAGCCCTCTATAAAGGAGCTTCCTTTGCCTTGTTCCGCCCACTCACTTCTTACTTGCTCCTGCGGGGTTGTTCTTCTCTGCTGTGCCCTAATAAGTCTGTTTTTCCTGGTAATATAAGGGGCCATTTTATTTTTAAGTGTCAGAAAACAAAATCCGATGGAGTGAACTTGAAGATCTACCTGGCTTTATCACATCATTCGTGACTCAGGCATCATCCCATGTAGCAAGCAGAGGGCAGCTGCGAGAAGTTGTACAAGATGGAAAGAGAGCAAGAAGGTCGTGTTAACCTTAAAAAATAAGATTTCATCTAAAACCTGTTCATATAATTATAGAGTCAGGCAGTAGGTACTCTTTCTGGATTCTTTTATTCCTGGGAGGCGGTGAGATCCCTCTGTATTGCGGAGGTTCGATAGCATTTGTTTCTTTTAAGTGCTACACAGTATTGTGTCATGGGAATGCACAATTAAAAAAAAATCCATCATACAGCTAATGAGCTTTGGATAGTTCTGTTTTGAGCTGTTTCAAATGGCGCTAAGAACGGTGTTTCATGAAAAGGATTGTGATAGAATTTACATAGAGCTGAGTGTGCAAACTGAAGTGTATAAATTAATGAAATTATACATATGTACAGTAAAACCTTAGATGGCGAGTGACTTGTTCTGCGAGGGTCCCGCAAGATGAGCAAACATTTCTAATAAACTTTAACTTGACAAACGAGTCATGTCTTGCAATATGAGTAGTATGTGACACTGAAAGTCACACGATCACAACTGAGCCAATGGTTCTGTGTGTGTGTGTGTGTGGAGGGGGGTGGGTGGGCGATATTGCTCACGCTCGGATGCTTGGTCTCAGGCCTCAGTGTTTGGCAGAAATCAGTGATTTTTCTGAATGTTGGAAGGTGCCCACAATTGGCACTACTGTATTTTTTGTCACTTCAAAGCACCTGTGGACAGTCCTTTGCTTTTCTATCCAAGAGTGAGCTTAGGAACACTTGCCTCAATCTAGGTCAGGCTGCCTGCAGACAGAGACCCTTTCCTCTGCTGCCTTATTGCCATTTCCGTTACATACAGTGTATGACAAGAATTTACACTTACTGTAGTCAATATCCGTGCGAGCGTACACAGTGGCCCCCATGCAGAAAAAGTTTGGAAAGAAAGGTGGTAAGGAGATGATTAGGGTGGAAGTTAAGAAAATCATCGAGAAGTATGTGCGAGGTATGCGAGTGACCAAAAGTGCGAGATTTTATAAGTCTACGTTGACCATTTGCACAGTATTACAGAAGAGACAAGGGGGCTAAATGCAGCAAAAGGAGCCACGAGAATATCAAAGCAACGTGTTCTGAAAGATGGAGACAAGCCGCTCCTGGCTCCGATAGACGAGAAGGGACCAGCAGGTGGCACCATGACCGCGAATTTCATCTGCGAGAAGGCCAAGGCCTTGAACACCGAGCTCGTATGCAAACCGCCACGTATGTCAACGGAAAACGAAGAAGGCTTCGAGGCAGGCGGGGGATGGTTTGATCACCTCAAGAGAAGTGGCGTCTGTGGTGTTGTGAGGCCCGGGGAGGCTAAGGCAGCTGAGGTGTTCGCTACCGAGTTCCAGAAGCTCATGGCTTCCGAGTGTTACCTGTCAGAGCAAGTTTTTAACTGCGATGAGATGGGGCTTTTTTGGAAAAAGATGCCAAAGAGGACCTACGTTACAGAAGAAGAGAATGCAATGCCTGGTCACAAGCCCATGAAAGACCGTCTCACCCTCTTGTTTTGTGCTAATGCAAGCGGGCACTTCAAAGCCAAGCCCCTGCTCGTGTATCATTCGGAGAATCCACAAGTCTTCAAGAAACGCAAGGTGCAGAAGAGCCAGTTCTGTGGAGGTCCAGCAGCAGGGCGTGGGTCATCGCATCTTGCTCACTGAGTAGATCAACTAGGTCTTCGGTCCTGCATTGAAGAAATACCTTTTAGAGAAGAATCTGCCACCCAAAACCTTGCTGGTTGTGGGTAATGCTTCTGCTCATCCTCCAGGCTTTGAGGACGACTTACGGGAGGAATTTGAGTTCATTAAGGTCAAGTTCCTTCCTCCCAACACCACTCCGATCCTCCAGCCCATGGATCAGCAGGTCATTTTGAACTTTAAAAGGTTTTACACCAAAGCACTACTTCAGCGATGCTTTGAGGTGACCGAAGGAACAAACCCTACCCTCTGAGGGTTTTGGAAAAATCACTTCCACATTGTGAACTGCCTCAAGATCATCGATAAAGCCTGGGATGGGGTCACCAAGAGAACCCTCAGTTCTGCTTGGAGAAAACTGTGGCCCAATTGCGTTCTTGGAGGTGACTTAGAGGGGCTCGCTCGTGAACAGCAGCTGCTTGTTGGCGATGAAATTGTGACTTGGGCTCAGGTCATGATCTCACGGTTTGTGAGTTGGAACCCCACGTCGGGCTCTGTGCTGACGGCTCAGAGCCCAGAGCCTGCTTGGGATTCTGTGTCTCTCTCCCTTTCCCCTTCCTCCCTGACTCACGCTCTGTCTGTCTCTCAAAAATAAATAAGCATTAAAAACATATTATATTTTGTATTTTCTTAATTATTTTATATTAGATTACAGTATTATAATCATTTTTATATGAATCACCTGAGTTTCCATTATTTCTTACGGGGAAATTTGCTTTGATATACAAGTGCTTTGGATTACAAGCGTGTTTCTAGGATGAATTATGCTTGCAAACCAAGGTTTTACTGTACATAGTAACAACCACCCGTATCAAGATACAAGCATGGCGGGAATCCAGAAGGGTCCCTTGGGCTCCTCTAAGTCAGTGTCCATCCCTGGAAGGTAACCACTGTTCCGACTCTAATACTATAAATTGCTTTTGTCTGTTTTAAAATTCCGTGGAAATGTCATACAGTGTGGCTGCTTTGTGTCTGGCTGCTTGCATGTGGCCACAGTGCTTGTGAGAACCTGCGTGTGTCCGCCGTCTGTCCAGATGCATTTTTGCCGCCAGGTGGTGTCCATCACGTGGGAAGTCTGGGGCTGGTGCCTAATCTAGGGGGGCAGCCCTGGGCTTGTTGCCATCTGTGGTTTTGACGAGGAACGCTGCTCTGCACACGGTCACACGTGTTTTGGGGTAAACACGTCTTCATGTCCGTTGGTGGGCGCCGCGGGTGACTCCCGTGCGACCCGCGTCGGGAGGTGGCGCCACACACCGTCCGGAGCGTCTCCACAGCGCCCTGCAGAGCCCCACTCGCTCCACGACCTCACCGACGCGCCCGTCAGTCTTTTGAACGGTCTGGCGGCTGTAGTAGTGCCTCATCGTGCGTCAGCGCTGTTTGCGGAAACTGCTCAGTGGCCTCCGAACGACGTGAAGCCAGCCATGCCCTCCGCTCTCCAGTCCTGCCTGCTTGTTTCTCCGACCCCCGGGGTGGGGGTGGCGGGCTCTGCCTCCACCACAGGCGGATTCTCGGGCTCCCAGCCATCACAGGGGCCCTGCGTGGGGGGGGCTGGGGGTTCCCAGGGCGGGTCTCCTGCCTCTGGGATCTCAGTCCCTCCCCTTTGTTGCTCCCCAGCTCTCTCGAGTTTGAAAAAGGCGGTGTCTGTGATTTCTCTGGCTTTTCTTGTCGTCATGGGAGCCTTAGGCCGCCGAATATGACTTTGTCCTGAGGCGGAGTCCGCTGTTGGGGGAGGCGGCGCGGGCGGTGTCCACCGCGCGGGTCCGGTCCGAGGGGCGCCGGGCACGGATGACCTCGGGGGCCGGGCTGGGGTGCGGTTCGCGCAGGGCGTTTAGGGAGCCAGGCCTTTTACCAGACCTCTCCCCGCAGCCGCTCACTTGGCGCATGCGCCGACCCTGTGCGCAACCCCCCGCCCCCCCATCTTTACAGGGGAAAGCAAGGCGGGGCCGGCAGCTGCCCGCGGTCCTGAGCACCGGTCTTTCTGATCAGTTTTATAAAATGTGAAGGTTCTTCTGCGGGTGGGACACGCAGGGTGACCCTGGGACAGACGGAGGGCAGAGCACTGGGCTCCTCCGGGGCCTCCGGGGGCTGCGCCTGCAGGGGTGAGGTGGGGTGGGGCGCCTGCGGGGAGGGGCCGGGGTGGGGCGCCTGCGGGGGTGAGGGGTGGGGGTGGGGCGCCTGCGGGGTGAGGGGTGGGGGTGGGGCGCCTGCGGGGGTGAGGGGTGGGGTGGGGCTGCGGGGTGAGGGTGGGGGTGGGGCCCGCGGGTGAGGGTGGGGGTGGGGCGCCTGCAGGGGTGAGGGGTGGGGTGGGGCGCATGCAGGGGTGAGGGGTGGGGGTGGGGCGCCTGCGGGGGCGAGGGGTGGGGGTGGGGCGCCTGCGGGGGCGAGGGGTGGGGGTGGGGCGCCCGCAGGAGCAGCTCTCATTTCAGCCCAGCCAACCAGCAGGGCCAGGAGCTGGGGCCACAGGCTCCCTGCAGAGCAGCCTTGCGTCCCTGGGCACAGGGGGGGTCCCGGTGTCTGGCGCCCAGCCCTGGGCCGGGAGGGTGGGTGTACGAGGCCCGGATGGGAGGTGTGGTTGCCGCGTGCGTGTCGGAAAGGGGCCGAGGGCTTCGGCCGGGACTCCACACTGGGTCAAGACTGCACGATAAAATAAAATAAATGAAATCACAGCTGTGCCCCGGCAGAGCTGCGAGCGGGGCTCGAGGCCTCGGGGGCCCCGCAGCCCCGCTTCCCAGCAGCTCGGGCGGCGTCCGCTCCGGAGCCGCGGACTCGGAGGCTCTGCGCTAACCTGCAAGAAGACAGAGCCAGGGAGTCCCAGAAGTTTGGGGGACTCTGTTCCGTCGTCCTGGTGCAGTCGGGGAGCCGCGTGGGGCCGGGGTCCAGGCCTCTGCACGTGCGGACGTTTCGTAAGGAACGTTTCCCGAGGGTCCCAGGAGCAGAGCCTGTGACGCTGTGATTTGTCGTAAGAAATACCTTCGGGGCGCCTGTTGGTTAGGCCGTTAGACGATTCTTGATTTTGACTCAGGTCGAGATCTCCTGGACTTAAGACTGAGTCCCCCGCTGGGGCGTCTGGGGACTTCGGCTCAGGTCGTGATCTCCCAGTTCGTGGGTTCCAGCCCCGCGTCGGGCTCTGTGCTGACAGCTCGCAGCCTGGAGCTGCTTCGGATTCTCCCTCTCTGTCTGCCCCTCCCCCGTTCGTGGGCTCTCCCTCTCCCTCTCTCTCCCTCTCTCTCCCTCTCCCAGAAATGAACGTTAAAAAAAAAAAAAGATTGAGTCGCCGGCTGAGCCTGGAGCCTGGGTCAGATGTTCTCTCTCCCTATGCCCCTGCCCCGCTGGCTCACATGTGCACACACTCTCTCTTTCAAAAAAGAAAAGAAAAATAAATATCTATGGGCCCACCTTGTTTTTTTTTAAACTTTTATTTATTTTTGAAAGAGGTTGTCATTGTTTTTGGGCGCCACGGACCACACTGTCCTCCGGCAGCCCTGTTCCTGGGATCCCACCCGGCCGTCAGGCCAGTTAATATCCCTGCAGTGGCCACTAGGTGTCGCTGTCGGGAGGGAAAGTCACGTGTCTCTATTTAATTTATATATGTATGTATTTACAAAATATAATTTGTTGTCAAGTTGGCTAACATACAGTGTGCTCTTGGCTTCGGGAGTGGATCCCCATGATTCACTGTGTATGTACACCCCCCACTGCTCTTCCCAATCCTCCTCGATGCCCATCAGCCACTTTCCCCGCCCGCCCGCCCCCATCAACCCTCAGTTTGTTCTCTGTATTTAAGGGTCTCCTGTGGTTTGTCTCCTTCTCTGTTTGTAACTATTTTTCTCCCTCCCTTCCCCCATGGGCTTCTGTTAAGTTTCTCAAGGTCCACATATGAGTGAAAACACGATGTCTGTCCTTCTCTGCCTGACTTACTTCACTCAGCATAATACCTTCCACTTCTATTTGTTGTTGCAAATGGCAGGATTTCACTCTTTCTCATTGCCAAGTAGTATTCCATTGTATAGATAAACCACTTCTTTATCTACTTGTCAGTTGATGGACATTTAGGTTCTTTCTATAGTTTGGCTATGGTTGAAAGTGCTGCTATGAACATTGGGGTACATGTGCCCCTATGCATCAGCACTCCTGTGTCCTTAGGATGAATACCTAACTGTGCTATTGCTGGGTGGTAGGGTAGTTCTATTTTTAATTAAAAATTTTTTAATGTTTTATTTTTATTTTTGGGACAGAGAGAGAGACAGAGAATGAGCAGAGGAAGGGCAGAGAGAGAGACACACACAGAATCTGAAACAGGCTGGGGCGCCTGGGTGGCTTAGTTGGTTAAACGTCCGACTTTCGCTTAGGTCATGATCTCACGGTTCATGGGTTTGAGCCCCGCGTCGGGCTCTGTGCTGACTGCCAGCTCAGAGCCTGGAGCCTATTTTGGAGTCTGTGATTCTCTCTCTCTCTGACCCTCCCCTGCTCACACTGTCTCTCTCTCTCTCTCCTAGAAATAAATAAAACATTAAAAAAAAATTTAAAAAAATCTGAAACAGGCTCCAGGCTCTGAGCTGTCAGCACAGAGCCCAACACAGGGCTCGAACCCACAAACTGCGAGATCATGACCTGAGCCGAAGTTGGACGTTTAACCCACTGAGTCACCCAGGTGCCCCATTTTCACTTTTTTGAGGAACCTCCACACTGTTCTCCAGAGCGGCTGCACCAGTTTGCATTCCTACCAGCAATGCAAGAGGATTCCCCTTTCTCCACATCCACACCAACACCTGTAGTTTCCTGATTTGCTCATTTTAGCCACTCTGACCAGAGTGAGGTGATATCTCAGTGTGGTTTTGATTTGTATTTCCCTGATGATGAGTGATGTTGAGCGTGTTTTCATGTGTCTGTTGGCCATCTGGATGTCTTCTTTGGAAAATGCCTATTCATGTCTTCTGCCCATTTCTTCACTGGATTCTTTGTTTTTTGGGATTGAGTTTGGTAAGTTCTTTATAGATTTTGGATACTAACCCTTTATCTGATATGTCATTTGCAAACATCTCTTCCTATTCCATCAGTTGCTTCTTAGTTTTGTTGATTGTTTCTGAAGGAAACTGAAGAAGACACAAAGAAATGGAAAAACATTCCATGCTCATTGGTCGGAAGAATAAATATTGTGAAAATGTCATTACTGCCCAAAGCAACATACACATTCAATGCAATCCCAATAAAAAATGCACCGGCATTCTTCTCAAAGCTAGAACAAACTATCCTAAAATTTGTATGGAACCATAAAAGACCCTCGAATAGCCAAGGTAGTACTGAAGAAGAAAACCAAAGCAGGAAGCATCACCATCCCAGACTTTAGCCTCTACGACAAAGCTGTCATCATCAAGACAGTATGGTATTGGCACAAAAACAGACACATAGACCAATGGAATAGAATAGAGAACTCGGAATTGAACCCAAATGTATGGCCAACTAGTCTTTGACAAAGCAGGAAAGAGTATCCAATGGAGAAAAGACAGCCTCAGCAACAGATGGTGCTGGGAGAACTGGGCATCAACGTGCAGAAGAATGAACTTGGACCCCTTTCTCACACCACACACAAAGATAAACTCAAAATGGATGAAAGACCTAAATGTGAGACAGGAAACCATCAAAACCCGAGAGGAGAAAATAGGCAACAACCTCTCTGACCTCAGCCACAGCAATTTCTTGCTCCACACGTCTCCAAAGGCAAGGGAATTAAAAGCAAAAATGAACTATCAGGACCTCGTCAACACGTCTGTCACTTTAAGTCAAAAGCTGGAAGTGATTAAGCTCACTGAGAAGGCGTCGAAAGCCAAGACAGGCTGAAAGCGAGGCCTCTTGCACCAAACAGTTCGCCCAGCTGTGCACGCAAGACTTTCTTGAAGGAAATGACAAGTGCTTCTCCTGTGAACACACAGACGATAAGAAAGGCAAACAGCCTCATTGCCCATACAGAGAAAGTTGGAGTGGTCGGATGGAAGATCAGGTCAGCACGACATTGTCTTAAGCCAAAGCCTCACCCAGAGCCAGGCCCTCGCTCTCTTCAACTCCATGAGGCCGGGGAGGTGAGGAAGCCGCAGAGAAAGGCTGTAAGCAAGCAGAGGCTACTTGGGGAGGTGCCAGGAAAGAAGCCGTCTCTACAGCATCCAAGTGCAAGTGTTCCAGACCACATGAAGCCGCCAGTATTCCAGACGACCGCGCTCAGGGAACCATTGAAGGCGGCTGCGCTCAGCAGCAGTCTTTCAGTGTAGACACGGCGGCCTGATGCCGGAAGGAGACGGCATCCAGGACTCCGCGCCCAGAGAGAAGGCCGTGCCCGCCTTCACAGCCTCGGAGCACAGGCTGGCCCTCGTGTTAGGGGCTCACGCAGCCAGTGACTTTCAGGGGGAGCCGGTGCCCGCTGACCATGCTGCAAGTCTGGGGGCCCCGAGGCCTGGTGCTGGGTCCCTGCTGCCTGTGCTCTTGCCGCGGAACTGCAAAGCCTGGCTGACAGCCAGCTGTTTACAACACGGCTCACTGAATATTTTAAGCCCACCCTTGAGACCTTCTGCTCCGAAAATAAAGATTCCTTTCAAAATATTACTGCTCAGTGACAATGCACCCAGTCACGCCAGAGCCCTGATGGAGACGTGTGCCGAGATTTATGTTGTTTTCATGCCTGTTAACACACCATCGTTCTGTAGCCGGTGGATCAAGGAGTAATTTTGACTTTCAAGTCTTATTGTTTAAGAAATAATAACAAGGCGATAGATGCCATGACAGGGAGTCCTTGGGTGGGTCCGGGCAAAGTTGAAGACCTTCTGGAAAGGATTCAGTGTTCTAGACACCATGAAGAACACCTGTGATTCATGGGAAGAGGTTGAACTGTTAACACTAACAGCAGTTCGGAAGAAGTGGATCCGACCCTCGTGGAGGACTTTGAGGGGCTCAGGACGCAGCGGGGGTCGGCCCTGCGGATGTGGGGGGACAGGAGAACCAGGATCCGAAGTGGAGCCCGAAGACGGGACTGCACTGCTGTCATCTCAGGATAAAGCTGACGGGGAGGGGGAGATGCTCGGGGGGGGAGGTGGGGGAGGGGGAGGTGCTCGGGGAGGGGAGGGGAGGTGCTCGGGGAGGAGGGGGTGCTGGGGGAGGGGGAGGTGCTCGGGGAAGGGGAGGTGCTCGGGGAGGGGGAGGTGCTGGGGGAGGGGGAGGTGCCTGGGGGAGGAGGGGGTGCTCGGGGAGGAGGGGTGCTCGGGGTGGGGAGGTGCTCGGGAGGGCAGGTGCCCGGGGAGGAGGGGGTGCTCGGGGAGGGGGAGGTGCCCGGGAGAGGGGGAGGTGCTGGGGAGGGGGAGGTGCTGGGGAGGGGAGGTGTTTCGGGAGGGGCAGGTGCCCGGGGAGGAGGGGGTGCTCGGGGAGGGGGAGGTGCTCGGGGAGGGGCAGGTGCCCGGGGAGGAGGGGGTGCTCGGGGAGGGGGAGGTGCTCCTGGGAGAGGGGGAGGTGCTGGGGGGGAGGTGCTCGGGGAGGGGGCAGGTGCCCGGGAGGAGGGTGCCGGGGAGGGGGAGGTGCTGGGGAGGGGAGGTGCTGGGGGAGGGGGAGGTGCTGAGGAGGGGGAGGTGCTGGGGGAGGGGAGGTGCTGGGGGAGGGGAGGTGCTGGGGAGGGGGAGGTGCTGGGGGTGCTGGGAGGGGGAGGTGCTCAGGGAGGGGAGGTGCTGGGGGAGGGGGAGCTGGGGAGGAGGTGCTGGGGAGTGGGGGAGGGGAGGTGCTGGGGAGGGGGAGGTGCTGGGGAGGGGAGGTGCTCGGGGAGGGGAGGTGCTGGGGAGGGGGAGGTGCTGAGGAGGGAGGTGCTGGGGAGGAGGGGGTGCTGGGGGAGGGGGGAGGTGCTCGGGAGGTGCTGGGGGAGGGGGAGGCGCTGGGGAGGGGAGGTGCTGGGGAGGGGGAGGTGCTGGGGAGGGGGGAGGTGCTGGGGGGGGAGGCGCTGGGGAGGGGGAGGTGCTCGGGGGAGGGGGAGGTGCTGGGGGGAGGGGAGGTGCTGGGGGGGAGGGCTGGGGAGGTGCTGGGGAGGGGAGATGCTCGGGGAGGGGGAGGTGCTGGGGGGGAGGTGCTCGGGGAGGGGGAGGTGCTGGGGGAGGGGAGGTGCTCGGGAGGGGGAGGAGGGGAGGCGTGCTCGGGAGGGGGAGGTGCTCGGGGAGGGGGAGGTGCTGGGAGGGGAGGTGCTGGGGAGGGGGGTGCTGGGGGAGGGGAGGTGCTCGGGGAGGGGGAGGTTGGGGGAGGGGAGGTGCTGGGGGAGGGGAGGTGCTGGGGGAGGGGGAGGTGCTGGGGGAGGGGGAGGTGCTGGGGAGGGGGAGGTGCTGGGGAGGGGGAGGTGCTCGCGGGGGAGGGGGAGGTGCTGGGGGGGGAGGTGCTGGGAGGGGGAGGTGCTGGGGAGGGGGAGATGCTGGGGGGGAGGTGCTCGGGGGGGGAGGGGGAGGTGCTGGGGAGGAGGTGCTCGGGGAGGGGAGGTGCTCGGGGAGGGGTGCTCGGGAGGGGGAGGTGCTGGGGAGGGAGGTGCTGGGGAAGGGGAGATGCTCGGGGAGGTGCTCGGGAGGGAGGAGGTGCTCGGGGAGGGGGGGGGAGGTGCTGGGGAGGGGAGGTGCTCCGGGAGGGGAGGTGCTCGTGGGAGGGGGAGGTGCTGGGGGAGGGGAGGTGCTCGGGGAGGGGGAGGTGCTCGGGGAGGGGGAGGTGCTCGGGGAGGAGCAGAGCACTTGCTCTCCGGAGATGGAAACTCCTCCTGGTGGGGATGCAAGACTGTTGAAAGGACAGCAGAGCATTTAGAATGTTCTGGAACTCTAGCTGGGGAGGCGGCAGCAGGGTTTAGAGGACGGACCTGGTTGGAAAGGAGGTTCTGTGGGTAAAATGCTGTCAAACGGCCTCACCTGCTCCGGGGAAGCCGTTCGTGAAAGGACGGGTCCGCTGCCGTGGCAAACTGCCCACTGTCGTCTCTACCGACGCCCCGGCTTCAGCAGCCGCCACGGCACCAGCCGGCGGCCGGCAGCACCGGGCAGACCCTCCGCTGGCAGAGGGACGAGCTGGCCGAAAGCTCAGGTGACGGCCAGTGGTTGTTAGCGAGAGAGTATTTTTTTAATGTTAATTTATCTTTGGGGGGGGTCACGAGTGGAGGAGGGGCAGAGGGAGAGAGAGGGAGAGAGCGAACCCCAAGCAGGCCCCGTGCTGCCAGCACAGATGCAGGGCTGGATCTCGTGAAATGCGAGGTCATGATCTGAGCCGAAATCAAGAGTCAGACCCTTATCCCACTGAGCTACCTAGCAAGGGAGTATTTACAAAGTTTTATAACGTTTATTTAATTTTGAGAGAGAGAGAGAGCATGAGCAGGGGAGGGACAGAGAGGGGGGGGATCCGAGAATCCGAAGCAGCTCCAGGCTCTGAGCCGAGAGCACAGAGCCGGACGCTGGGCTCGAACTCACAAACGGTGAGATCGTGGCCGGAGCCAAAGTCTAGCAAGGGAGTATTTTCATGAGGGTACAGAAGGTACACTGTTTTTTGGACACAAAGCTGTTGCGTGCTTAACAGACAGCACTATCGTGTGAGCGTGACTTTTACGGCCACTGGGAAACCAAAAATTCGTGTGAGTCGCTTCACTGCGGCGTGCGCTTCACCGTGTGGTCTCCGGCCGCGCCTCTGTTTCCACTGCAGTGATCTGGGGGGGACCCGGTGCAGAGGACGCAGCCGACGCCGGCTCGCCTCCGTCGCGGCCGCTTCCCCGGCTGCCCTTCGCGGGCAGACGTCAGGGTCACGGCCGTCGCGGGCAAAGCATTTGGGGCTGGTTGTTATTTTTGCTTTTGTGAGCGCGCCAGTTGCGGTCAGGGCGTGGATGGGGTTGAGAGTTCCTCTGTCTGGGGCGTGTGTCTCTTCCTTCGTGCTTCGTCCCGGGATTCAACGTGGTTTTTGAAGTCTGATGCTCGGTCACGTTAGCCACTGGGCAAGGGGTCTGGGGCGCCCTGGGCTGCGGTGGACAGACCGCCTGCGGGGAGACGGGGCCACAGGACCCCCAGGAGGGTCCGCGTGGGGCGGGCGCCCCGTGACTTGGTTGGCTCGCCCGCAGGAGGGCTGGGGGGCTCACCTCCCCTGGCACCAGGTGGGCCCCGTGGCGGGTGGGGACCCCAGGGGCGGCGGGCGGGGCCCCGGTCGTGGCCAGGATGCTGTGCTGGAGCTGACCCGAGAGCCGATGCAACCATCCGCACGCTCGTTTCTGGGGTCTGGGCCCGAGCCTGGGAAGCATAGGTGCCTGTTAGATGCCCCCGAGCCCCGCGATCGGGCCCCGGCAGAGACTGCGCTGAGGGGCCCTGACCACGGGGCCTGGAGAGGGGGCTGAGGAAGAGGCGGGGCCTCGCTCTCAGAAGCCTGGGTGTGGGGTGCGGGGCGGGGGCAGGCACACAGCCACGTGTTCTCGGACCCCGCTGTGTGGGGCCTTGAGCTGGGAGCTGGGGGCAGAGAAATGGCAGGTAGGAGGAAACAGGAAAGGGGAGAAGGCTGTGTTAAGGACTCCTCATGAGGAGGGATCTACCAAGGAGAGCTTCCTGGTGGAGGTGGCTTTTGAGCTCTGTCAAGAAAGACCCTCAGGTGGAGTGAGTGAAAGGGGCCGGGCTGGGTGCAGCAGAGCCGTCCCAGGCTGGAGGGGCGTCGGTACCGATAACTAAGGGCTCCGGGTTACATGTTTCAACCCCCACAGTACAAACCCCGGGTTGTCTCCCACCCATGCTTCGAGTCCACCGGCTGCCGTGTGCCGGTCACAGACGTTACACATGC
This sequence comes from Proteles cristata cristata, assembly GCA_017311185.1. Taxonomy (NCBI): domain Eukaryota; kingdom Metazoa; phylum Chordata; class Mammalia; order Carnivora; family Hyaenidae; genus Proteles; species Proteles cristata. The sequence goes on along the minus strand of JAESUZ010001904.1, from coordinate 15,931 downwards.
CTTCGCTTGGTGATGGGAGAGTGTGAGCACCGGCAGCCGGGCGTGGGGAGGACGGTGTGAGCAAGGGAGGCATACTCATGGCGGGAAGGTCTAACGGAGACCGCTAGCAAGCAAGCTGGTCTGCAAACCCTTGTTTAATAAGTGGTGTGTGGTTGGTTCTGCTGAGCACAATCACTGGAAGTGCTGTGAGAGCACACAGCTTGAGGAGCAGTGTGGGAGGACTTTCTGGGGAAGCGACACTTAAGACGGGACCTCAGAGCTGAATAGGAGTTGGCCGGTTGCAGAAGGGGTAAAGTGTTTCTAACCCCAGGGAGGAGCATGTGCAAAGGTCCTGAGGCAGGAGTCTGGCAAGCACAGGGAGCTGAAAGGACAATGGTTGGAGCTGAGGCAGTGGGAGGAAGGTGGGAGGGGCCGGGGGTCAAGCCTGCAGCCTCTTGGGCCCCACAGAGGACTTTGGACTTTATCTTGAGAACAGTCAGGAGCCCCTAAGGCATTTACACTCTGAGTTCTCTGGACCCACTCTGCCCTCCTCCGGAGAACGGGCTGGGGTGGGCGGGAGTGGGTGCAAGGAGCTCAGGTGAAGCTCTGGCAGAGGTCCAGGTGACCAGGGGTGGGGCCTGGGGAGGACAGTGGATGGACAGAGAGCTCCCAGAACGCTGCTGGCCCTGCCTGCACACGGCCTGGCTGGCTCTCCTCTCCGGGGCTTGACCCCTGCCCTCCCGTGTCTCTCTGTCAGCCGGGGCCACCCTTGGGCCCTCCCTACCCGGTGCTCTTCCCCAAAGATGCTGTTTTCTCTGGTCTTTGCTGTGTGTGTGTGTGTGTGTGTGTGTGTGTGTGTGTGTGTGTGTGTACCTGTGTTTGTGTCTGCATGTGTGTGCACATGTGTTTACATGTATATGCATTTACATGTGTGTTGGCCCTGATGTGTGCGTGTGAGCGTGTGGCTGGCTGGGGTGTCCTGATGGTGGCCCGGGCATCTTGGCCCCCACAGCAATGGGACACCCCCTGGGCCACTTCATTCAGGAAACATGTGGTGTCCTGGGGGGTGTCCTCTGCCAACAGGGACCCCCGGCTGGAGCCCTGGGGGGTGCCTCGCCCACAGCCTGTATCCTCGTGCTGGGTCCCTGCATGCTGGGCAGGGCAGGGGAGTGGAGGGGCATGCTCCTCTTCACGGGCCTCTCCCCATGGCTCCCAATCCAGGCGGGAGGGGGGTGGGTCACATCCCTGCAGGAGGGCGGGGGGCTCACGAATGGAGGAGGGGACTCTCAGCCCCAGGCCCCTCCTGGGGAAAAGGCAGGAAAGGGCCAGGCCCGTTGGGAAAGTCAGGAAGGTAAAGCTGGGGCAGGGTAGGGGTAGCCTGAGCCCCCCTGGGGCGGAGGGGGGGGTGCTGAGAGCCGCCCACCCTCTCCCTTCGATGTAGGGTGGGTGCTGCTCCTCTGGAGGACGTGGGGGTAGCCCTTGCTCTGGTGGCATCAGCCCCTGGGGGGCCATCCTGGGGGCTGTAGCGGTCCATGGGGGCCTCCGTCCTGTCCACAACCTACTGGGCCGGGGGGGGTCCCCTTCCCAGTGACGGACTGTCCCCTTCCTGCTCCTCTCTGACTTAGAGCTCCCTCCCCGCCTGCCCCCCTTATCGGGGACCCTCAGCTCGGCAGACGAGTCTGGGTGTGACTGTGAGTGTGGCCGGCCCAGGAGGCGTCCCTGGGTCCTCAGAGCACAGGGGGGCTTCCAGCTTCCCGCGCCCACACGCCTGGGACACCTGTGTTTGTTCCCTGCAGCAAATCACAAACCTGGTGGCTTAAAACAATGAAAAGTCTCTAGGGGAGGGTCCTTCAGGCCCATTCCCACATCTGTGGCTCCAGGGGCTCGGTGGCCTGTCCACACCCAGGGTAGGTCTCCGTCGCCGTGTGGCCTTTCCCGGTGCGTTTGTGCCTCAAATCTCTCCTTTCTCATCTACAGGCACCAGATGTCGGGTCTGGGGCCCACCCTAAACCCCGGATGACCTCATCTCCACATCCTTAACCTAATCTCATCCGCAAACACCTTTTTTAACAAGTTAGGTCACATTCACGGGTTCTGGTGGTCAGAATGCAAACATCTCTCTGTGGTGACCATTCAGCCCACATACACCCTGCCTCCCACTATTCCGGGTGGCCCCCTGGGGGTCAGAGACTTTCTCCCTCCCTGAGTGCGGCAGCTTTTCAGGAAATGTTTGACACAGTGTCCCTGTCACCCTTGGCTGAGAGGCTGGCCCTGTCACGACGCACGGCAGCCTTTGGGAAAAGCTCCTGTGTAGCTCTGGCCCGCAGCCACGGCCGTAGTCGCGGACGGCTCTGGAGGGTTCTGACAGCGTTGGCTGAAAGACAAGGCAGGGAGCTCTGGGAGCAGGTCTCGGGCAGAACCCCGTCCCTGGCCCCCCGGCCACCAGAGTCCGGTCCTCTCGGCCTCTGGGGGCTCAGGTCTCAGGGCGACCAGCGGGGAGCGCAGTGGCGCTTTTGGCGCTGTCCCTGGTTCTGACCACCTGAGAGCCGGCTCTGCTGCGCGGCTGGCCCCCAGGCCTGTCATCCGGGGCCTGAGCAGACGTGGGATGATGGTCACTGCTGTTTTAGCCACTCAGGGACTTGTCAGGTGCCCCTCACGGGGGTCTGGGCATCTCCGCCAGGGCCGGCCAGGAGGGGGGACGTGCGGCTCCTTGCGGGACCGTCCAGACTGCAGGGGCCAGGGACACACGGGGTCTGCTCTGCCCTCACTGCTGGAAAGAAAACCCTTTCTTCTGCTAATCATGACTGACTGTTATCTTTTGTTTGCAAAATCCTGATAGGGTGAAACTGACCCACATGCACTGGGGAGGAGCAGAGTGGCTTGGAAACTGGGTTAAGAATCACCATCTCCCTGGCAACCAAGCCCACCCAGTGCCCAGCGCGGGAGAGCTCAGTCTCCGCTCTTGGAGGAGCAGCCCAGAACCGCACCCCCCAGGGGCTGGGACGTTAGTCTGCAGACATCTGACATCTGTCCCCCGCATCAGGCCCAAGCCAGGCCCTGCCCACCTGTGTGATGTTTGGTTGCATAAGCAATGACTCCACAACCCAGCGGGTGAAGACAGCACGGTCTGCGCTCTCCCAGTGTCCCTGGGCTGGGATCCAGGTGTCCCTCTGAGCCGGGGCCCCTGAGGAGGCTGCTGTCAAGCTGTCTTCTCATCTGAGGGAGGTCTAGGCGGGGGACCCACCGCAAGCCCCCTTGGGTGGTTGTCGGCAGTCAGGCCTCACCCCTCCACAGGGCAGCCGGCTTTGCCGGGGATGAGCAGGAGAGAGCCTGAGCCTGTGTCAGAAGCTGTTTTTTTTAATAATCTCTCTCAGGGACTTCTGTCCCTCTGCCCGGCTCAGGGGAGGGTAGCAGGGGCGTCGCAGGGGTCCTGAGAGCCCGCCCACCACACCGCCAGCTCCAGATGTTGGGGGTGGGCTGTCTTGTCCTAGGACTGACAGGGACCCCTCCCCCTCCTCTCTCCTCCCCTCCCCCTCCTCTGTCCACCCTGCTCCTCCCTCCTCCCCTTCCCCTTCCCTTCCTCCCCCTCCTCCACCCCTTCCCTCTTCTCTGTCCTCCCTCCTTCTCCCTCCTCCCCTTCCTCCCCTCTCTCTCCCTCCCTCCCCCTCCCCTACATCACTTGGCCCCTCTCCCAGACACCCCTGCTCTCTCCCGCCCTGGGACGGGGGGCTTGCGGCAGCCTCCTCTTCCAGGCCTTGGCTCACTGTCTCCTTCCTTCCAAGGCTCTCCCCGCCCAGCTCCTCTCGTGACAGCTCACAGCACCCCACAGCCCCCTCTCTGCTTGCCCGCTCCTCCCTGCTGCCTCCCTCCCTGGGGCAGGGGTCGACTCGCTCTGGATGACTGTGCCGTGGTGGCGCCTGCCGGCCGCTGGGCCCGACGCCCAGGGGGCACCCCACAGTGCTTTCAGAGGTGGCTAGCACCCCCCACTCTACTGGCGAGGGACTGAGGGTCAGGAGGTCACGCAGCAGGCCGGGGGCCACACCCGCTGAGCGCATGTCTGCTGTCTGCGCCCCCAGCCCGGATGTCACCCGGGTGCTGCTCTGCCCTGCCTTCTAGAAAGAGGCTGTGGACGAGCCGGCTACAGTGACGCACGACACGTCCTCGAGAGCACAGAACAGAGCCCCATGCCAGGTCAGGAGCTGCAGGGACTGAGGTCTCAGTGAGTGTGAGTGAGCGTGTAAGCGCGTGCAAGTGTGCAGGTGTGGCTGTGGAAATGCGTTAGTGTCAGCGTGGATCTGTGAGGGTATGAGTGTGCATATGTGTTTACATGTACGTGCATGTTAGTGTGCACACAGGTGTGAGTGTGCGGAGCGTGTGCCAGAGCGCAGGCGGCCAGGGGGTGAGGAGCCCTGAGGGCACCCTGGGCCTGGGTGGCCCCCAGCCCTGGGCGGCGGCGCTGGGAGCGTTTCGCAGCCTGGCCGCGGGGCGGCGCTGTCCTCAGGCTCCGATGGCTTCCGGCCGCCGCTCGCAGCGCTTCTCTCACTGGAGGGAAGGGGTTCCCTGGCGCAGACCTGAGCATCGAGAAGGTCCAAGTGCCTTGAAGGAGCCCCTGCTGTGGTCGTGGGCGGGTGCAGGCGCGGTGGCCGGGGCCCCGCAGCTGCCGCGCCCGGGCTGGGTGTGGGGTGACGGCGGGCTCCCAGGGACACAGTGCCCTCGGGGGTGGGGGGAGGCACTAAGATCCGACCTTGGTTCTGGGTCCAGGGCCACCAGAGGATCGGCTTGGGGGAGGCGCCCAGGACTGCTGACTGCACAAATAAAGTGCAGGGTGGGAGGGGAGAGGCGTCGGGACGGGCGTTGCAGGCAGAGGGAGCACGTGACCACGCGGGGAGCTCGGGCTCCTCCGAGGCTGGGGCTTGACCTGGGGCAACTTCCTCTGCAGGAGCGTCCCCTGGTCTCCTGGACGTTGGCACAAGGCGGGTGGAGAGGGAGGGGGCAGGTGGGAACGGGGCAGGTGCTCAGTGCTCGTGGCAGAAATGACCCCCGCACGCTGGGCTGGAGGGTGTCGGCTGCCTCAGTGAGAGGGGACACCTGCCCGGGGCACATGCTGAGACCTGGGGCTTTGCCAGGGAGTCCTGCGGGCACAGCTGGGGCACAGGGGGCTCCAGGGAATTGGAGGCGGTGTGGCCCGGGAAGGGGCGTGGCCTGGGAGGGTGTGGCCCGGGAAGGGGCGCGGCCTGGGAGGGTGTGGCCTGGGGAGGGGTGTGGCCTGGGGACAGGTGGCTCAGTGGAACCAGAGAAGGGAAGGGGCCTCTGTGTGAACGCTTGCTGGGACTTGAGCCAAAGTGGGCCTACGCTCCTCAAGAGGATGACAGACGGACAGACAGACAGCTCCTGGACAGGCAGCAATGACATGCTGTGAGGCACTGTCTCCCTGTGGCAGGACCTGGTTGGCTCCTTCGCTGCTTGGGGCTGGACCCCTCAGCTGGGCCTTGCTCTCTCCACTTTCTCGCCCGGTGACCCCTCTGTTCCCTTCGTGCCGACCCAGACCACATGTGTGTCTCTGGCCCAGACCCTCCTCTGAGCCGCAGGCCCTTGAGGGCTGTCGTTGGAGCCATCCAGGCGCCCCTACTAACGAAAACGCTTTAGCGACTCTCATGTCCCATGTGCTCGCCGTCTTGCGCTGGACCCATCTGCTTCCCGAGCCAGAGCCCCGGACACATGTGGCCAAGTCCTGGGAACCCATCCGCCTGCCCCATTTCTACCGCCGCCCCTGGTCTGAGCCGCCATCCTCCTCCCCCCACCTCCACCCAGCCCCATTCCATTCTAGAAACTTCCAGGTCATTCTCCACTCAGCAGCCACAGGGATCTTCCAAAACATCGACTGGTGATGTGTGTGTCCCGCCTCAGCCCTTTCCACCCCAGCTTCTGCAGACGCCACTGACACTGAGCTTGAAGCCGCCCCAGCTGCCTTTCTGGCCTGCATTTTCCTTTGATGTTGACGAAAGGCCGGGAGGGTCGGGAACATGCCCTCACTTCCCAGGCACGTCACTCCCTGTAAGGGCAGAGTTCTCCAGAGAAGCAGAAGCGATGGGAGGTGTATGGAGTCTGGCAAGCCCAAAATCCGCAGGGCAGGCCAGCAGGCAGAAGAGTCCGTGAGAGCCAATATATCAGTTCAAGTTCAAAGGCTGTCTCCCGGCACAAGTTCCTTTTCCTCAGAGGAAGTCAGTTTTTGTTCTATTCAGGCCTTCAACAAATTAGATGAGGCCCACCCACACCATGGAGAGCAATTTATTTCATTCAAAGTCTACTGATACAAATGCTTTTTAAAAAATGTTTATTTATTTTTGAGAGAGCATGAGTGGGGGAGGGGCAGAGAGAGGGGAACAGGGGATCCGAAGCGGACTCTGCGCCGACAGCGGTGAGCCTGATGCGTCATGAACAGCAAGACCATGACCTGAGCTAAGTCAGACGCTCACCTGAGCCATCCGGGTGCCCCCTCCTGGTGTGAATGTTAGTCTCACTAAAGACATCCTCACAGGAACCACCAGAACAGTGCTTGACTAAGTATCTGGGTGCTGTGAGCCAGCCAAGTTGACACAGAATTCACCATCACACTCAGGGACGGGACTTGGGTATTTTGTCACTTGCGGTTCACAGACTTCCCAACCAGCACACAAAGTGCTTGGGGTGCAGTCCGTGGTCTCTAATAGAAGTTCAAAGCCGCAGGGGGGTCTCTCTGATATTTGCCCTCTTCACAGTTCACCTCCCTCCAGGCCCCCTGGATCACTGGGTGCCAGACACACCGACCTTCTTTCCCTTCCCGCACAAGGCGCTGCTCCCTCGAAACTCTCCCCTGCACCCCTCGTGCCTGAGCGCTATCTAGAGCTCCCCGTGGGCCCTCTGACCCCATCGCCTCGCCTGTTCCGCTTGCTTTGCGCTCCGGCTCGCCCTCCCCACACCTCACACGTGAGACCTTCCCTCCGTCTCAGGTGGCCGGTGCCAGCTTCGGTGTCCCCCCGTAAGCCAGTTTCTTCCCGCACAGTTAGTTCCTCCTCGTGTCTAGCCCTTCCTTCTGGAATACTTTTTCCTTCTGAAGTACATTCTTTAAAAGCTCCTCTAGTGAAAGGCTGCTAGGGTAAACCCTCGCAACTTCTCCAAAGTTTTACCAGAAAAAAATTATGTCTAAACTTTTAATTATCTGAAAAATTTATTTTGTATTTACTTTTGGAAAACGGTGTAGACAATTCTTAGCTGACAGTTACTTCCCCCCGAGCACTTTGGAGACACGTATTTCACTGTCCTGGCATCCACTGCTGCTGTCGGTTTACCTGCTGTTTCTTTAACCGCTTTCCTTTCAGCTATTTTATTAAAAATTTTTTAATGTGTATTTACTTTTGAGAGACAGACCATGAGCAGGGAAGGGGCAGAGAGAGAGAGGGAGACACAGAATCCGAAGCAGCTCCAGGTCTTGAGCTGTCAGCACAGAGCCCGGCGCGGGGCTTGAACCCACGAATTGGGAAATCATGACCCGAACTGAAGTCGGACGCTTAACCTGCCGAGCCGCCCAGGCGCCCCTCCTTCTGACTATTTTAAAGCTCTCTTGCCTGTAGGAGTCTGTGATTTCACCATGCTGTACCTAGGTGGGGATTTTCTTTTTATTTATCCCATTTAGTGTACATTGTGTTTCTCCATGAATGCTTAACCTGTCACCAGTACTGAGGCATGATCTCTTCAGATACCGGCTCTCTCTCCTTTGGGACTGTGACCAGACGTCTCTTGGCTCTCAGCACATGCTGTGTGCCTCCACCTCTCTTCTCTATCCCCTTATCTCTTACATCTCAGTCTCGATAACTTCTGTACATTTAAATTCCAGCTCGCAAATTCCTTCTTCAGTTGTGTCTAATGTGCCACCTAATGCATTTGCTGTTCTTTTTACAACGTCTTTATTGAAATGTAACTCCCATATTGTAAAGTTTACCCTTTTAAAGTTTTTAATCCAGTGGTTTTAGTACATTCACAGCACCGTGTAAGGATAGTCTATATTTTTAGAATATTTTCATCACTTGAAAAGAACCCCTCCACCACTAGCAGAATTCCCCATTCCTTCCTCCTCCCAGCTGGAGGCACCCACGGATCAACTTTCTCTCTTTTTTGGATTTCACTATTTCAGACATAAAGTGTACATAAATGAAGCCACGGTATCTATATTTTTAAGCAGCTTTATTTTCATTTAGCAGAAATCTTCCAAAGTTTCTGATGACCTTTTAATTTCAGTGAAAGCTTTTCATTTCTAGAGGTTCCCCTTTCTCAGCTAAGCACAGTCACTTCTGGGACTGCCTCGTTCTTCCCTTCAACCCATCTTCAACCCACCACGCAGATTAATCTTGTGTTCTGTATCTGACACTTTCGGTTTAGAAAGTTTGTGGAGGTTTACAGTTGTATCTCTTCATCGTTTCTGTTGTGTCTTTGGAGGCCTATTTCCTTTGGATGTTTGCTGATTTTTGGCTTTGAATTCATACATACTTTTTAATGTTTATTTTTATTTTTGAGAGCGAGAGAGCGAGAGAGAGAGGGAGCGTGCACATGGGGGAGGGGCAGAGAGAGGGAGATCGAACCCGAAGCAAGTTCTGAGCTGTCTGCACAGAGCCCAATGCCGAGCTCGAACCCACGGACCATGAGATCATGACCTGAGCCCAAGTCAGAAACTTAGCTGACCGAGCCACCCAGGCGCCCCTCAACTCTTATTTGAATTGACTGTGCGGGAGCCCCAGCCCTGAAGCTGGAGTTGCTTGTCTCCTCCTTCCCCTTCACTCCTCCAGCCCGGGGGGTAAGGCTCTCTCCGGCTGTGTCTCCCGTCCCTGTGTGACCTTGGGCGGGGACCTCAACCTCTCTGTGCTTCCGCGTGCTCACCGTAGGATGGGGACGCGCACAGTACCTGCGTGGCAAGGACGGTGCAACGGGCACTACGTGCCGGGCCGCGGCGTCACGCACAGCGCACGAGGGCGTATCAGCGACAGGCGTTTGTCGGGTGTGAGGCTGGGCGACGGGGTGTGGTCCCGGGCCCGGCGCGGCACCAGGCCGACAGCGGGGACCCCACGAATATTTGCCCCGCCAGACGAAGGCGGACAAAAAGGGACGACCCCCAACACGCGCACAGGAGCTGGGGCCTCACTCCGCGAAGGCACAGCGCTCAGCAGCTTCGTGCGGAGGGAAGGCGAGAGACAAAGCTGAGAAACTCGGCAAGCAGGAGGCGGAGGGAGGGCTTTGAATGCCGAGACCAGCATCGGGAACTCGCGCCTCGAATGTGGATGTGGCGGCGGGTGGGAGTCGTCACGGGTGCCCCGGATCCGAGCGGGGCGGGCGAGCGCACCCGCAAACCACGGAAGCGGGGACGGCCGGGCCGGGGCAGGGGAGGGCCCCGGGTTCGCGAGTCTGCGAACCGCGACCTGAGCGAACCAGCTTCGCTGCTACCCGCCTCCCTCTCTGCGTCTTTGTGCGTTTCGCTCGCTTCCTTTCGCAGTAAACGTTCTTCCGAGAAATTCCGAGGGGATCTCGGCCAAGCGGAGGGGGAAGGGATCCCGCCCGCGCCTGGGGAGGGGTGCGCGGGGCAGCCGCGGAGGGAGCCGGCGCCGGAAGGGGCGGACGCGCGGCCGAGCGCCGGCTGTCGAGGGGCGCGGACGGCGGGGCACGGCGACCTGCCGCGGCCCCGAGCCCGGGGCGCCCCGCCTGCGCTTCTCCCGCCGCCCCCGCCCCCCGCGCGCCCCCGCCCCGGCTCCGCTCCGCCCCTCGCGCGGGGTCCGCGTCTGCGGCTGCGTTCCCCGAAAGACGAGGCTGCGCCCGGGTTCCGGTCCGCAGGGAGACCGAAGGGCACCGCTCCCCGCGCCCCCCGGAGCCCCGGAGTGCCGGCCCCCCAGGGATGTGAGTGCGCCCCCCCTGCCCCCGACCCGAGGCCCGCGCTCCACGTCCCGACCTGCGGTGAGCGCCCGGGCGCGCGCTGGAGCCGAGGGGCTGGGGCTCGGCGCGGGGTTCCCGGGGCCCCGGCCCAGGGGTGGGGGTGGGGACGTGGCGCGCGCCCCTCCCCCATCAGCAGGTACCGCCTGCTCGCACCTTGTCTTGCCCTTCTCTCTCCGGACGAACCTGCCGCTCCCCGGGGAGGGGACGCGCTCCCCCCCGACCCCACGCCCCCCACCCCCACAGGTGCCCGGCGCGGGTTGGGGCGTTTCGAGCTGTCACCCTGCCCGGGACGCAGGGCCCGTTCTCCCCGGAGGGGATGCTGTGATGGTGGACGCTCTGGGGGATGGGCTGGGGGTGGGGCTTCGCGAGCTCGCGGGCGGTTCCCCCCACCCCCACCCCCACCCCCGCTCGGGATTCCGAGGTGGAGGTTGCTCTCTGGGGCCGCAGAAGGGGATGGGGGCTTCGGGCCCGGCCGGCGGCTGGGACCCCTGACCGAGACTTCCCCCCGCCAGGCCCGCGCCCCGAGGACCTGCGCCTGCCCCGCCCGCGCCTTCCGGAGGCCCGCGTGGACCATGCCGCCCGCAGCCATGAGCGGCCTCGGCCTGGTGCTGCTGGCAGCCCTGCTGTGCTGCGCGCCGGGTGAGTCTGGGGGCGGCCTGCGGGGCCGGGCCGGGTCCCCTGGGGAGCCGGGCTGTGGGGCCGCCGTCCTCCGACGGGCCCGTCACATCCACACCCCCTCCCGACCCCGGCGACCCCAGCCAGGCCCTCGCGCCGGTCGCTGTCACTCACGGTGCCCCAGCCGCACGGGCCCCCCGGCCCTTGTACCCGCGGCCGGTCCCCGAGGACGCGCCTCGTGCGAGGCTCCATCACTTCTCGGAGCCCCCCCCCGGCCTCCCAGCAGGTCCCGTTTGGTCCTTCCCAGCTTGGAACTGACCCAGCTGTGCGGGGAGGTGCGGGAAAGCCCCACAAGTGTGAGGTGTGTGCGGCTGCCGTGTGCACACCCGGGGAGGCCACGGAGGGTGTCTGGGGGCTTCCAGACTCGCGGAGACGGGGCCCTCCCCGCAGATTGCCCAGGAGGCACACGGGCTCTTCCGGGGCCTGACGTCCAGGTGCCAGGTCCGGCCTGGTCCCTGCTGGGCGCGCGGGGGTGGGGTGGGGGTGTGCTCGGCCTTGTGCAGCCGCAGGGTCCCCAGCAGTGCCCGCGGTGGCCAGGGGAGCGGGGCCCAGGGCTGGCCGCCGGGGCCCCAGGTCCTCTGCTCATCCGCGTCCTGGCGCCCCTCGCAGCTCACGGCCTGTGGTGTCAGGACTGTACCCTGACCACCAACTCGAGCCACTGCACCCCGAAGCAGTGCCAGCCATCCGACACGGTGTGTGCTAGCGTCCGGATCACCGACCCCAGCAGCAGTGAGTCAGGGCCTCCGTGGGGACCGTCTGGCCTCGGATAAGAGTGCGGGTCTGTGGGTAGGACACCGCCCTGCTGTGACCGTGAGCAGGGTCGCTCCTGCCGGGTCCCCTCCGTGGCCCTTTCCGTGTAGTTGAGACAGCGTGGGTGGGGGGTCTCTTTCGGGGAAGGAGGCGGGGAGGCAGGGTCGTGGGTGGGTGTCGTGCGGGGACGGGGGGGCAGGAGGCGGGGAGGGCGCGGGAGCGGCTGTCGCAGGCTCCCCCCTTCCCCAGGCAGGAAGGACCACTCTGTGAACAAGATGTGCGCCTCATCCTGCGACTTCGTCAAGCGGCACTTCTTCTCGGACTATCTGATGGGCTTCATTAACTCTGGGATCTTACAAGTCGACGTGGACTGTTGCGGGACCGATCTGTGCAACGGGGGGCCGCGGGCGGGGGGCGGCCCCTGGGCCCTGGCGGGGGGGCTGCTGCTCAGCCTGGGGCCTGCGCTCCTCTGGGCGGGGCCCTGAGGCCCTCCCCCTCCCCCAGGGCTTCGAGCTGATTCCCTCCCTGAGACTCGAGGCCTCCCTCTCTCTCCACCAGCTCCGAGTCCCAGCCAGCAGGATGGCTCCGGGGCCCCGCGGGTGCGGGCTGGGGGCTGGGACCCCCAGGTCTCCGAGGGAAAGCCAGGCAGAGCCTGGCGGTGAGGGCATCTTCCGCGGAGAAATAAAGTCACTTCTGGTGCAGACAGCTGGGTCTGAGCCTGCGGGTGGAGGTGGGGCTGGCAGAGGGGTGGGGGGAAGAGCCAAGAGAGGTGGTGCTGGCAGAGGCCGCGAGGCAGCGGGACCGGGGGCTGTGGGGGCGCCGGGCTGCCGGGGGGCGCGGGCCTGCGGGGTCACAGGCCGGGACCCGAGGTGAGGCCCTATAACCACGTGCGCGTGCACGCAGACGCCGGACGTGGGAAGGCGGCGCTAGCGTCGGTCGGTAGGGGTGTGCGCTGCCCCACGCCCGCGCGCCGCCCCCGCGCCCCGGCTCGTGCGCTGGCGTGTCCCGGCCCCCCCGCCCCGGCTGCGCGCACCCCGCGCTCGGCCCTCCGTGTCCGGCAGACACACATGCCCGAACCTCCCCCTGCTCTTTCGTAGAGCCCTGGGGTGATCAGACTCGGGCGCCGGCCCCGCGCGGGGCGTGGGGAGCGTTCTCGCGCCCAGACTCGCCTACTGGACACCCCCCCTGCCCTACGCTGAGCTGGGCGCCTCCTGGAGAGGGTCCTGGGGGCTGAGGAAGCCCCGTGCGGGACGCCGCAGCCGGGGGGGGCCACGTAGGTGCCTCTCAGGGGGCCCCTTCTGGCCTCTCCCGCTCCCGCGTGGGTCTGTGGTTTTGTCCCTGCACCCCGAGTGCAGCCCAGCCCCCACCCCCACCCCCACCCCGGCTGCGGGGGTCGCCCTGCGGCGGCTCCAGCCGTTCGCCGCCATCTGGCCTTGGGCCCTGGTTATTTCTCATCCCTCTGTGGCTGATGTGGTCGCTCCTGGGTCCCTGACTCCTTGGCAAGAACCGGGTTTCAGGAGGGGCTGTCCTCCGCACCCCCTGGGGCGCCCCTGGGCGAGTGAGGGAGAGGGACCTGGGAGTCCAGGGTGAGCCGGAGGGGGTCTGGGGAAAACGGCCAGGGACTTGCCTCCCGCTCCGTCTGAAGCGTGCTCTGCTTCTCTGCAATGGACCCGGTCCCGCCCCTGCCCACACTCAGTAAAGTGTGCTACCCACCGCTTGTGCCTGGCTTTGGGGGGCGTAGGGACTGGGCCCTGTGGGCGGTGCTGGGGAAACGGCAGCCTGAGGATTCAGGTGCGGGAGGCAGGTGCCAGCGAGGATTTCGGGGGGACCGGACGCGCCCTGGGCGCAGGGCTGCAGCCAGCTCTTCCGTCCACCTTGCGTGCTTAATGGATCATTTGAAGGAAGTGTGTAAACACAGTGGGGAGCTCCTCCCAGCTCTGTGAGCGTGCCGTGTGCATCCAGGCACGTCTCAGAGCCTGTGAGCAGTCTCCACCTTGACCAGCCGCCCTTGAGGCCGAACCCCATGCCCTGTGGCGCGTGCTTGGTCCGGCTGGGCACGTGGACAGCGCCCGTAAGGCCCGGTGCCCCTGGAATGGTTTTCTGAAGACCTCGCCAAGGATCTCCTTCCCGATCTACACGGGGCTTTTGTTTTCAGGGTCTGCTAGGACTCCCCCGAACCACCTCTCCCCTGAGGGCCCGGGATCTGCTCCTTCACCAGCACCCCGCCGTGACCGGCTGGTCTGGTCCTCCTGCCCTCCCTCGGTCGAGTGACTCTCTCGGGATTCAGGAAGCCGGTGGCTGAGCCAGGAGAGCATCGCGTGGAAGGAGCAGATGGCCCCAAAGGAAGGGAAGGAAGCCGTGCCCCCCCCCGCCCCTCCCGCCTCTCCCCTCCGGCATCACCTCTTCCAGGAGCTCCCTGCCATCTGGGAGATCCAGTGACCCCTCCCCAATCTCCACTGGAAAACTCACTCGAGAGGCTGAATGGCTTACGAGTTTGTCACGGCTTGTGACGCAGCCGTGGCCCGCCCTCGTGCTGTGGCTTCTGTGCTTTCCCACAGATGTAGGAGACCCTTTTGTGTGTTGGGCGCCATCCTGCCCATCGTCTTATGTTTCCAAGTACGTTTGCTCTTGATGTCTTCACTGCACTCACTGCGCGTCCTCGCGCCCCATGCCGCCCGCTCTAGCTGTGGTTTCTGGGAGAATCTTCTCGGTCCTGATCTTAGGAGAACAGTCTTCATGTTCTAATGTTACAGTTTGGGCTCCGGCCTTCAGATGCCCAGTCTGTCTGGGGCTCGTGTACCAGGCGGCAGGAGTCAGGGCTTCTTCGAAATAAACGGCCAGTGTTTCTTGATGCCACCCATTAAATAAGCCATCTTTCCCCCTTTGATGTGAAGGGCCACCTTGGTAACAGCACGCGGCGCCACATCTGCACCCGTCCCCCACTCCCCACCCCCACCCCCCCGTCGGGGCCCCGCCGGGCGCTCTGCCTCTGGCGGATTCACAGCAAGTTTGACAGCTGCGGAGGCAGTGATCGCTGCTTCTCACCGTTTATTCTTCCGGATGAATCTTAGAATCCATCTGTCCACTTCCAGAATGGCCTCGTGGTCCCTCTTTGAGATCTCACCGTGCAGCCGGCCGCCCGGTCGTGCCCCTCGGCATTTCATTTTCCTAACGTGGGTCTGGTATGGTCCTTGGCATCTGCGTCTTTACTGCTCGTGACTTGCAGCTTTGGGGGCGTAGTAAGCGGGGTTCCCCCTTTCCTGTAAACCAGGTTCGCCATTTTTGGTGTGAGGAGCTGACGTTTCTCATTTTCTTCATGCTGTTCTTTCCAGAAGTGCCCGCCCCCCACCTGGCCTTCATGTAAGCAGGACGCTTGAGGGCGCCTGGGAGGTTCATTCCGTTAAGTGTCCGACTTTGGCCCGGGTTTCGGTCTCGAGGCTCATGGGTTTGAGCCCCACGTCGGGCTCCATGCTGACAGCTTGGAGCCAGGAGCCTGGAGCCAGCTTCAGATTGTGTGTCTCTCTCTGCCCCTTCCCTGCACACTCTCTCTCCTTCAAAAATAAATAAATGTTGGGGCGCCTGGGTGGCTTAGTCGGTTAAGCGTCCGACGTTCGCTTAGGTCATGATCTCGTGGTTCGTGGGTTCAAGCCCCGCTTCAGGCTCTGTGCCGACTGCCAGCTCAGAGCCTGGAGCCTGTTTCAGTCTGTGACTCCCTCTCTCTCTGACCCTCCCCTGCTCACGCTGTCTCTCTCTCTCCTAGAAATAAATAAAACATTTAAAAATAAATAAATAAATAAATAAAGCATTAAAATTTAAAAAATAAATAAATAAATGTTAAGGAAAATAAAAACTAAAGAGCAGGACGGCTGGGGGTTTGAGGGATGCGGACGGCAGCCCCAGATCACTGGCCTCCATGTTTCTGCGAGCCTCTACCCCCCGTGTGGCCTCTCTGACACGGACGCCAGGACACAGGGAGCGAGTCTGCAGGGAAGCCTCCCCTTTTTTAAATGTTTATTTTTGAGAGAGCGAGAGAGAGACAGAGCATGAGCAGTGGGGCAGAGAGGGAGACACAATCCGAAGCAGCTCCAGGCTCTGAGCTGTCAGCACAGAGCCCGACACGAGGCTCGAACCCATGAACTATGAGATCATAACCTGAGCCGAAGTTGGACACTTAGCCAACAGAGCCACCCAGGTGCAAGCCCCTTTCAAGACAGGGAGGGAGAGAGGAATCTTCCTCAGACAAGAGAGAGACGCCCCTGGGCTGCGAGGGCAGAGGGGCTGGAAGGAGCCGAGGGGGCGGGATCCCAGAGACAGGTTCCCGAGGGGCGGGACCTCTGCGTGGTCCCGGGGGGGGGGGCTGGCCTGGGTCAGCTGGAGATAGCCTCGGGCCCCCCGGAAGCGATGTGGCCGCGCCGACGCGAGGGGGGCCCGTCTCGGTGCAGCCTGTGCGCCCCAGTCGCTGTGTGAGGACCAGAGGGACACCAGCATGTGGCGGCGCACCTGCCAGCCTGGCCCCCACCGGACGCGGCCCCCACCGGACGCGGCCCCGACCGGACGCGGCCCCGACCGGACG
>JAESUZ010001903.1:785000-803017 GCA_017311185.1 Proteles cristata cristata | reverse complement strand
AAAAAAAAGAATTCTCTGTCTCTCTTTCTCTCACACTCCCTCTGCTCCCCACCCCCCACCATTGCATTGACTCTTTCTCTCATGATAAATAATATTTTATTATTTCCCCATATAAGGTCTTTTATAACTTTTGCTAGACTAATTCCTAGGCAGTTGATTTTTTTAATGCTCAGAAATATAATTATGTTTATGTAGTTTCTGTTTGCTATTCTATTTCAGAAATTATTCATTTTTGCTAACAGTGGGAAAGTACTCTGAGGGTAAATCACCTTAATAATCCAATGAGAGACTGATATGATTCCTCTCTGGGTCACTCAACTCAGCCCTTTGAATAGTCCATGGTGTCTCCAGTTGAAATCCTAGGAATTTTATTGGGACTTTTTAACCTTGTCAAGTCCTGAACCTCATAAGCCAAAAGTTCTACTTACCTTGTCAACTCAAATACCATTAAACATGGAGAATCAGCAATCACCTAGACAGGAGAAAAGATCGCAAACGTCAGACTCCCACCTCTTCCATATGATCAGATGATTGGTCCACAGGGAATCAATATGTCATATTTGACAACTTTGTTTTCTAACTTATAACTAAGAAAACATAATTTAGCAAACTGCAGAACTCATAAAAAATGATTTGGTGATCTGATTAAAAACACCCATATTCATATTATACCCCAATAGCTCCAATGTAGTATAATAACTGGACTCATATTGCTGACATTCATGTATTGCATGTTTGCTCTAACTGGGCTGATAGATGTTTTATCAATAAAATAGGTGATTCTGATATTTTCTCTGAAGACCATAATTTCAAAATACTACTCGAGAGTGAAAATGAATCATGATACTTCTCTGGGTCTTAAAAGAGAATGTATACTTTGCATGTTCAAAAGCAATTTTAACCTTTCTTTTCATTTAATACCACTCAACACTGGATGTCAAATTCTTTCCACCCAACTGTGTATTGTTAATAGTGATAATGGAGATATCAAATAATGCCATTTCCAGCATCTCTGTTGGCCAACATTCTTTCTGGCCATAATAATATTCTTAAAAAGCAATACTATTTACATTTATTCATTATTCACAATACATTGGTATTAGGAATATTCAGGACACTTGAAATACAGTATAAATAATAACGGTCCAAACTTGGATTCTTCAATACCCTTCATTAGTATACATTTAAGGGATTTCTTCTGGACAAAAACCATTTGTCCATTTATATTTATCATAGGATTTTGACTGCCCACAATATATTATTGAACTACTTATTTTTTGTAGTGTCGCCATGAGTCATTTTAAGATGGAGAAGGTAAAGTACATTAAAGTTATTGTCTTTTCTCATTATGATGTCTCTTTCCTCTGACTAACTGAACCCACACAATATTGTTTAATGTCATGGTCCAAGTCAGCTATAAATTAATTAAACTCTCATAATATGTGATAATCAATGTTTGTTTATTCTGTGACTCTTATAATAACTTTAGTGATCTTAACTTCAAATCATTTCTAATTTCTTCAACTTTCACAACCACATCTGCTTTCTAAATTATTAGAAGCCTTTTTGTTTTTTTCTTTAGAAAAAATGGGGTTTTTTGAAAAAAAATTGAAATGAATCTTGTTTATTAAAAGAAACAAATTATAAAATTTGAAAAACAACATATGCACATTGGCATAAATACACTAAAAGCAAATGACATTAGAGAATATATTATCATTTACCATTAAAATGAACCATTAAGGAATATCCATTTGTAAATATAAGAAAGTACTATTTTTGTAGTTTATTAATGTAGTTTATTTTTCTCAGTCATCCCACTCCTTTAATTTCTCTGAATAATTTTCAGTGTAAGCACAGTTTTACCTAAAAGTTATATAAATACTAAGAATACTTGTAAAAAAATCAACATTTCGATATAAAAACTTCTTGAAATGGAAAAAATATGAATCCCATTAAAATGATTTTAAAGAAGACCATTTGAATTTTGGGAGGAATTTGGGGCAATTTTATATTTATGATTTGATATAATATCATTGAATTTCATAAATGGAAATTATAAAATGTTACCATACTGCATATGTCACAAAGAACTAAATACAGAAAAACTTAGTTTTCTACACATTTACTGGGGACTACAGATATAATTGAAGAGTTGATCCAACCCTAAAAATTATGGTATTTTATGTCCCTCAGTTGTTATTAATGAAAAGTATTGGATTAGTGTGAGTCAACACAAAGCTTAAAGTGCCAAAAGTGCCATGTGTATCATTTTTAGAAAAAGTTATGGATGTACATAAAAATAGTATTGAATGAAACTTTGTGTGATTATCTATAAATGATGGACTATAAACAACTTTTACCCTCTTTGTATTTATCTGATTTATTTACATTTTTATTATAGCCATAGAATGTTTTTTATTTATAATATAATAAATTCTACTATAATTTGTAATGAAAATACTTGTAGTTAAAAGAAATATTAAAATCATCTTCCCCAAATTGCAGTTTTGTACAAAGCAAAACTTAGCCTTATCCAGCAGTTGTGCTCCTAGGTATTTATCCTATAGATGTGAAATGTATGTCTGCATAGAAACCTGCATGTAAATGTTAATAGCAGCTTTATTCATGATTTGTGAAAACTAGAAGCAGCCAAGATATCCTTCAACAAGTGAAGAAAGTAACAACTATAAAACAACATACAATGAATTAGTATCCAGAGATAAAAAGAAAAGAACTATCAAACTCCAAATGACATCCATGAAACGTAAATGCATATTACCAAGTTAAAGAAGCCAGTCTGAGAGACTATGAACTGTTTGATTTCAATTATATGCCTGATCAGCTGGTGCTGTGCTGAGAGTATCAAATAGATGGGGACAGGGGATTTGATTTTTAGGGTGGTGAAACCATTCTGTATGATACTGTAATGGTGAACATAGCATACTGAGCATTTGTCAAAAATGCGTGGAATGTTATACAATAACAATGAACCCTAATGTATTGGAATTTAGAAAAAGTCATTTAGGAGGTTAGGGATCCCAGGATGGGATGCAGAATGTTATAAAACAATCGAAATGTATTACAGGTGCATGAAACAGCTGCACTGAAGGAGAAGAGGACAGAAGCTGCCGAACTAATTACCTTTGGACATTAAGGGAGTGTACAGGCAAAAGAAATTATACATAATTTTATAAATGCAAATTATAAAGCACACTGTACCCTAGTTGATAAAATAGTTTCTGACAGGGTCCAGGCTAGCAATTCTGAAGCCATTACAAATGTATTCTGAAACTGAATAATTAAGTAAATGGATGGCATCAGTGGGAGCTGGGTTTCTCACTGTTGATGTTGGATATTACAGGTAAGCCAGTGAAGGATCATTCAATAGTTATACAGTAATGGACTAGAGTTGGAGACATCTGCATGAACTCATGTTTAGCTTAAGAGAGGTACATATAGTTGCATGTAAAAATACTCATAGGGGAGCCTGGGAAGCTCAGTTAGTTGAGGGTCTGACGTTGGCTCAGGTCATGATGTCATGGTTTGTGGGTTCGAGCCCCACATTGGGCTTTGCACTGATAGTGCAGAACCTGTCAGATTCTCTGTCTCCCTCTCACTCTGCCTCTCCCCTGCTCACGCTTCTCTCTCAAAAATCAACACCAAAAAAAGAGAAATATTTATAGATATGCATCTATCTATACAAACATGTATCTATCTACACAAACATGGGTTTATATACAGACATTTTGTGCTATGAGCTACAGGGCCTAAAAGCAATGACACCCAGGAGCAATTTCTAGCCCCCAGGTTTAATAAAAGGAATCAGAGTTCCTTGTAGAAATGACTGGTTCTATGACAAGGGCAGGAAATACACAAATAAGCCCCAAATGCCTTGTAATGCCTGAAAGTAATGAAGTTATCTAAAAATAAAAATCTGCAATAATAGAGGTAAGTCAAAGACTCACAAGAACCAATTGAAAAAGCTCCTAATGCTCACAACTGGCACTATTCATGTGGAAAAAAGTAATAAAAATAGTATTATAATATATCCATGAGCCCTTGCTGATATATACGATATATACATGTCATTGAATAAACACATAAATTGGAGATAATAGACAATCTTCTGTCAGAAAAATTTAAATAATTGATGTAGATATTCTACCTCAAAGAAGCAAAACTCAAATCTCCACTCAGTAAGTATGGGTTACACGTTGTGGCTTCTCCCCATGAAATAGAGTGTGGAAAGAGAGGGAAAAAAGATTCCAGTGGAAAAACCTGAAATACTCTACCTCAGCCAGGTGAGCAAGAGTATCCTCAATAAGCCAAGTTGTACCCTTGATACAAGGTGATAAAATGACACTGTATCTTTTGATCCTCCACTGCAAAAAACACACAAACTCAGTGTAACCATGAAGCAAACATTAGCTGAATTACAGCAGAAAGCAGTCTACAAATACCTGGTCGGTGCTTCTAAACCGTCTAATCATCAAAAACAGGGATGGTCTAAGAAAATATCACAACCAAGAGAAGCCTCTATATACAATGTGTTAACTTGGATGGGATCCTGGAACAGAAAAAAAGACATTAGGTAAAAAGTAGGATAATCTGAATAAAGTATAGACTTTAATTAATAATGCTTTGATATTGGTTCTTAATTGTGACAAATGTTCATACTAAGTAAACTCATCTCAGTTATACTGGAACTGTCTGTACCATCTCCACAATTTTTCTGTAAATCTAAAACCATTTAAAAACATATAAAATGTCTCCCTCTCTCTGCTCCTTCCCCATCTCATATTCTATCTCTCTCTATCTCAAAAATAAACATTAAAAAAACATATAAAATGTTCCTTTAGAACATGTGTACTTTAATCAACAAGTTAATTTAGTTCACTAAATTTTATAAACTTACCTTTAAGTCACGGTTAAATATCAGCAATTAAAATATCAAATACTCCATAATTCTTTATTAAGGACTAATGAAAAAGACACAAGGATAGACACTGGGTAAAAGCATATGTAAAACACACAGTCTTTTTTCTCAACTTGTTTGCATTCCAGTGAAGATAGAAATGAATATATTATTCAAGTACTATGCTGGGCATGAAGACCATTATAATTTAATTAAACTGAAAAGAAAGCCATTATCTAATAGATGAATTAAAAAGACTTCCCAGATAATGGATAATTAAAATACATCTTGAAGGGGCGCCTGGGTGGCTTAGTCGGTTAAGCGTCCGACTTTCGCTTAGGTCATGATCTCGCAGTTCGTGGGTTCGAGCCCGCGTCGGGCTCTGTGCTGACTGCCAGCTCAGAGCCTGGAGCCTGTTTCAGTCTGTGACTCCCTCTCTCTCTGACCCTCCCCTGCTCACGCTGTCTCTCTCTCTCCTAGAAATAAATAAAACATTAAAAAAAAAATTTAAAATACATCTTGAAATATTAGTGCTCCTTCAATTGACAGTGAAGGCAATGAAATGTAGCTTCCAAGTCAGGGACTCTAGAAGATTCCTTCCTCACTTCCTGGAATGCTCCCTTTGGAACCCAGTCATGAAATGAGAAGTCTAAGTCACATGGTTTCTCCTAGTGGATGGAAACCAATGTGCCCTGTAGGAACTTAGTTAAGGAACCTAGTTTAACTCTTAATGGAGACCAGTACCTACTGCCTGAAGTCAGTCATCTTGGATGCTCCTGGACCCAACTCCGTCCCCCTCACCCCCATCACCACCTGTCACCTGCACCTAAGGTTGCAGTGAAATGGGAATCTGTGAATGTTGGGAGCAGCTCTATGTATTTTTATGTGTGAAGAATATAAGTAACCTATAGCTAGTCAATCTACAGAATTGTGAGAGATATTGAATGCTTTAAACCATTAACTTCAGGATCTTTTGTTCTTTATCAATGTGTAATTGAAACAGAAATTGGTCCTTGCCTTTGGGGCCAGGCATAAAGCTCCAACCTGAAGGGTTTAAAACAGGCTATTTACTCATAAAATTACTACTTAAATTGTTATAAAAGAGACCCCAATTCATATACAGTATAAGTACTAGCTAAGTGTTACTTGAAGAAAAATGTAAGCAAAGACATATATAAAATGAACTTGTGGATCTAAACAGGAGGTTTTCAGGCAGAATGTTTTAAGTATGAACTGGCTTACTTTAACCGAATATGAAAAATTACATGACCCCAAAGAAAGAAAGACAAAAAAATAACTTAAAAATAATGGAGAGTTTTCAAAGAAAATTTAGATAATTAATGAACTAGGACTGAGTTAAAAAATAAAATAGTTTTTCTAGTTTCTCCACCTATCCAAGATTGGCCACTTAACAAATGGTTCCAGGGCAAAGATCAAATCCAGTATATATTAAGTCAAAGGCACGGCTATAACATATATAAGAATAATTGAGAGGTGACTACCTAGTAAGATTTATGGCTATTGCTTTAATATAATAAAGTGGATTATAATTTGATATATAGAAAATTATTTTTTTATTTAAAAATTTTTAGTCTTTATTTTGAGAGACAGAGTATGAGTAGGGGAGGAACAGAAGGAGAGGGAGACACAAAATCCCAAACAAGTTCCAGACTCTGAACTGTAAGCACAGAGCCCAGGGTGGGGCTTGAATCCATGAACCACAGGTTCATGACCTAAGCCAAAGTCAGATACTCTACTGACTGAGCCATCCAGGTGCCTCAATACTTATAAATTTAAACAGTATTAAAAGGAGCTTTTTTACTTGGACCGAAAATGATGGAGACAGTTCAAAATGAAAAGATGCCTTTTAGCCCCTAGACTTCTATGGTCAGGAATCAGGCTTAGACAATTACTCAATTGCAAGCGGCTATTTTCTATGGAAAGGTAACACCAAGGACCCTGATTGATGGTGGAGTCTAGACTCATGGAGAAATGATCTTGTTAAACAGAACTGATTTCTAACCAAGGACCATTCTCTTTCCCTGGAGCAGGGAAATCATTAGCATGTGCTTGGCTGAATGTTCTCCATACTTCCTTCCTATATTAAGTGGTGGATTAGCACACCTACCTTAATGGCTGTCATTCAATTTAATCATATCTTAAAAGGCCTTCTGTCCAAATAAATCACTTCCTGAGGTGCTGAGGATTAGTGCTTCAGCATATGAATTTGGGGGCATATAAGACCTCATTTTTGAACAGGAGTGTACTTTGCATGTATACCGTTTCTGTCACTCCGTTTTGTATTGAGAGTAAGGGACAGTGAAGCAGATAGACCTCTGCACCCAAAAAAAAAAAAAATGCATGCAAAGAACTTCACCTCCAGTTGGATCTTACTTAGATGAAAAATCCTGGACCTTAAGCCCGATCATGATGCCATTAGAGGATGAGAATTCAAGAGGGTCTAGGAAAGAGAACACATTTTGCATATAGGAATTAAAATAAATGATTCTGATGAGTCAGATGGCCTCATCTGATGGCTATAAATGATTTGCCATTCTTCCTATTGAGAGGTAGAGTCATGTTCTGCCCTGCCCTGAATCACAGGTGCCCCTGTGGCTTGTTGTGACTGATAGAATGAGGTGCAAGTGACCCCTTGCATCTTCCATGACCTCTGCCTGTGGTGCTAGGAACTCAATCTGGGAACTCAATGGCCATGCTGAGACGAGCCTAAGCCACAGGGAGAGATGCCACGTGTAGGAGAACTGAGTTGTCCTAGTTGATAGATCTCGCTGAGCCCTCAGCCGAGAGACAGCATAAACAACCAGCCTTTATGACTGAGAGACTTATTGCTTCTAAGCCTTTAGGCTAAGATCAAGTGTGTGACTGACAGACTTTTTTTTTAAATTTTTAATGTTTATTTATTTTTGAAAGAGAGACAGAGCATGAGTAGGGTAGGGGCAGAGAGAGAGGGAGACAGAATCCAAAGCAGGCTCCAGGCTCTGAGCTGTTAGCACAGAGCCCAATGTGGGGCTCGAACTCATGAACCAAGAGATCATGACCTGAGCCAAAGTAAGACCTTTAACCGACTGAGCCCCCCAGGAGCCCCTTGTCTGAGAGCCTTCTTGAATGTGTCCACCTCAGTGAAGCCTTCAGGTGACTGCAGCTTCAACCAGCTCCAAAGAAGCAAAGGAACCACTTACTCAAACATTATCAATTCGTAATTCATACATCTACAAGGATAATCAAGGTAGGTTTCAGACTCTGTTTCTATGTGAGTTTGTGAAACAGTAATAAATAACAAAAGTGGCAGTATATTATCATAGTCAGGCACTTTAATAAGTAAAATAATAATAATTACAAAAATTTATCAGTGCTATGAAATACCAAAACAGTTTTAGATACAGAAAAACAGATATTTCGGTGAAAGCTATTTTAGATAAGTTCTCTCTAAATTTAAAGGAGAAATGAAGATTTCCATCTGGGACATGTTAAATCTGGCATACCTGTTACACATTCAAAAAGAATGTTTAATTGGCTGTCAAAAATAAAAGTCTGGACTTTGGTTCCAACTAGAGATAAACATTTTGGAGATGTTTGCCTATAGAAAATTCTATAAGTCACATGATCAATATTTATTACAATGAGAGAGAATTCTAAGAATGTTATAGGTAGCAGCATGGCAAATAAAAAAGGAAATTAAAAGCAGATATGTGAATGTGCACAGGAGAATTGGGAACAGTGAATAAATAGTGTGATGGAACTGAACCAAGGCAAAGGGCAGTGAACAGAAAGGTGTCATAGGTCCTGAATAGAAGCTAAAGATACTATATATATATATATACACATACATACATATATATGTATATGTATATGTATAAAATGATCTCCTGGGGCTATTATCGCAGGAGGAATTAAGACTAATGAGAGGTGAGAAGAACTTCTGTTGCCAATGATAGTTCAGTAAATTTAATAGACTTTGATGGGCCATCTTCATATTTTATACAGCTTCTATATATTAATACCTTTCCAAGAAAGAGATTAAATTGTGTGTGCTTTGTATATTAATATATGATAGCATATCATGTTATAAATTTATTTTTGTTTTTAAGTTGTGTTAATGTTTATTCATTTTTAAGAGAGAGAGAGTGCAAGCATCAGTGGGGGAGGGACAGAAAGAGAGGGAGACCTGACAAGTCTCAAGCTCATGAACCACAAGATCATGACCTGAGCCGAAATTGGATGCTTAACCAACTGAGCCACCCAGGCACCCCTAAATTTATTTTTAAACAAAAGTCTTTCTCATTAAAAAGTAGAGAGAGTAGACTTAGTTTTCTGTTACTTCAACTTTAAAATTCAATGCGTTTTCTAAAAGGTCCTATTATTTCTAAGAGAAAAAAGGAAAGTTGCATCAACTATCAAGAATCCAAACTCAGTCATTTGTTAATCTGCTTTACACAAGTATATCCACGCTTAACACAAGCCCTCATCTTTTCAAGCTCACTTGCTCACATCACTTCTACTCAGACTTTCTACCAGCTCTTTCCCTCAATCACCAACCCTGTAATATGTGCTGTGACTTGTCTTCCAGTTCACTTATGTTAAAACCCAGAACAATCTTCAGGTGCATATCCAATTATATTCTCTACTCAACAATTTCAAAGTCACTGAATGCATTATTCTCTACCCGCAGCTACCAATGGAATTG
The DNA here is from genome assembly GCA_017311185.1 of Proteles cristata cristata. NCBI lineage: Eukaryota > Metazoa > Chordata > Mammalia > Carnivora > Hyaenidae > Proteles > Proteles cristata. The sequence goes on along the minus strand of JAESUZ010001903.1, from coordinate 793,394 downwards.
AAATATGTGTTTCTTACATAAAAACAAAACTATCTATGTTGTAGTAGAGGAAATAATTTTATGATAATAATAACAGCTAAAGAATTCTTAAGAAATGCTTAGGAAATGTAAAGACGTAAAATGAAAATACTAAAATTCTGGTAGAATCACCCGGTTCCTTCAAAGAATAATTCAGTCTAGCTAACCTGGAGGGTGAGTGTGAACTAAGCAGATCAATATAAAAAGGAAATGGGGCCTAAACACTCATGTGCCTGTGTGCCATTTTAAAAAGTGGAAGGTTTTGGTTTAAGGTGAATGGGAAACTCTTGAGGACTATAGTTGCATAATTAGATTTTCGTTTCTAGAAGAGCATTCTTTTAAAAAAACAGTGAAGTAGTCTTTAAGGGGGTGAATATTACATATGAAGAAATATCTATTAGAGGGCCTGAAGATATATGGATGGTATTTAACAATTCCTAGAGTAATCCGTCAACTTTCATAGTATTTTCTGAAACAAGATAAACTCAGGGGAAGGCTTGGTGGGGAAGATAATAAGATTTGATCTCTGAAATTTAAGAGGACTAAAAGTCATCTATTTACAAGTGAGAGGATATAGTTCTAGCCTGAGGAATGATGTTTGTGCTGTCCCATTACAGACTTTCAATAATCACTCACTGACGAAATGAGCCATTGCAGCCCCTCTGGAAAACGGTGTGGAGGTTCCTCAAAAAATTAACAGTAGAACTCCCCTATGACTCACAGTAGTGCTGCTATGAATTTACCAAAGGGATGCAGGTGTGCTGATGCATAGGGACCCATGCACCCCAATGTTCATAGCAGCACTTTCTACAGTAGCCAAATCACGGAAAGAGCCTAAATGTCCACCAACTGATGAATGGATCAAGAAGTTGTGGTTTATATATATATTGTAGTACTACACAGCAATGAGAAAGAATGAAATCTGGCCATGTGTACCAACATGGTTGGAACTCAAGGGTCTTATGCTAAGCGAAATATGTCAGGCAGAAGACAGATACCATATGTTTTCACTTATAAGTGCAACAGGAGAAACTTAACAGAGGACCATGGTGGGGGGGGGAATAGTTGGGAGGAGGGAGGCAAACCATGAGAGACTCTTAAATACTGAGAACAAACTGAGGGCTGATGGGGTGGGAGGAGAGGAAGGGGGATGATGGGCATGAAGGAGGGCACTTGTTGGGATGAATACTGGGTGTTATATGGAAACCTACTTGACAATAAACTATTAAAAAAAAGAAGAAGAAATGAGCCATTTGCATATGTTGATAACTGAGATCGTTGATGTAATAAATAATTTGAGATGAAAAGACTCCAACCTTAAGGATGAAATGAAAAGAGATACTCTGAGAGAGAATTAAAGAGAATAACTTTTACTGTAGTAGGCACAAGAAAAGACCAAGGAAAGACCATCTTAGAGATATCACCTCAAGCCAGATAGAATGGCTCATATCAAAAAGGAAAGAAAATTCAACACCCAAAAAACAAACACTCCAATGAAGAAATGGGCAAAAGACATGAATAAACACCTCAAAGAAGACATCCAGAAGGTGAACAGACACATGAAAAAAAAAATGCTCAACATCACTCATCATCAGGGAAATACAAATCAAAACCACAATGAGATACCACCTCACATTCATCAGAATGGTTAATATTAACAGCTCAGGCAACAACTGATGTTGGCAAGGATACAGAGTAGGAGGGTCTCTTTTGCACAGTTGGTGGAAATGCAAACTGGTGCAGCCACTCTGGAAAACAGTTTGGAGGTTACTCAAAAAATTAAAAATAGCACTACCCTACAACCCAGTAATTAATTGTACTACTAGGTACTTATCCAAAAGGATACAGGTGTGCTGTTTTGAAAGGGCACATGCATTCCAATGTTTATAGCAATGCTATCAACAATAGCCAAAGTATGGAAAGAGCCCAAATGTCCATCAACAGATGAGTGGATAAAGAAGATGTGGTATATATATATACAATGCAGTATTACTCAGCCATCAAAAAGAATGAAATCTTGTCATTTGCAACTTTGTGAATGGAGCTGGAGAGTATTATGCTAAGTGAAGTTAATCAGAGAAAGAAAAATATCATATGACTTCACTCATATGAGGAATGTAAGATACAAAACAGATTAACATACAGGAAGGGAAATAAAAATAATATAAAAACAGGGAAGGGTCAAAACATAAGAGACTCTTAAATATAGAGAACAAACAGAGGGTTCCTAGAGGGGTTGTGGGAGGAGGGATGTGCTAAATGGGTGGGGGGCATTAAGGAACACACTTGTTGGAATGAGCACTGGGTGTTATACATAGGGGACGAATTACAGGAATCTACTCCTAAAATCATTGTTGTACTATATGCTAACTAACTTGGATATAAATTAAAAAATAAATAATTAACTCATTAAAAAAGAGAGAGAAAAGAAATAACAAGTGTTGGCAAAGGTGAGGAGAAAAAGGAACCCTCCTGCACTGTTGGTGGGAATAAACACTGATGCAAGCCACTGTGGAAAACAGTAGGGAGTTTTCCCAAAAAATTAAGAATAGGAATATTCACTTTAGGGTATTTACCTGTGGAAAACAAAAACGCTAATTCAAAAAATATATGTTCACACCAATGTTTATTGGAGTATTATTAATGATGGCCAAGATATGGAAGCAATCTAAGTGTTCATTGATAAATGAATGAATAAAGAGAGTATGGTATATATACATGATGAAACATTACACAGCCATAGAAAAAGAATAAAATCTTGCTATTTGTGATGACATGGACCTAACACATATTATGCTAAGTGATATAAATCACACAGAAAGAGACAAATACCACATGATTTCACTTACATGAGGAATCTGAAGAATAAAACAAATGAATAAAGTATGAGAACAACAAAAAGAGAAACTGACTCATAAATATAGAGAACAAAATAGTGGTCACCAGGCAGGAGGAGTTGAGGGATAGGTGAAATAGGTGAAGAGGATTAAGAGGTACAGACTTCCAGCTATAAAATAAATAAGCCCCAGGGATAAAGAGTACAGAATAGGGGATAGAGTCAATAATATTGTAATGTTTGTATGGGAATATACGGTAACTATACTTAACAGTGGTGAGCACAATCTGATGTATATATTTGTTGAATCACTATGTGGTACACCTGAAACTAATATATAATATATTATATATCAACTATACTTTAATAAATGTTTTTAATTTAAAAAAGTTTTAAAGCAACTGAAAATGTCAGAATGGCAAGTGCCAAAGAGAAGTCAAGCATGATAGAACCTTGAAGAGGTTGCTATTATTTACTCTTTTTCTAATGTTTATTTATTTATTTTTGAGAGAGCAGGGGAGTGGGCAGAGAGAGAGAGGGAGACAGAGAATCCCAAGCAAGCTCCACGATGTCAGCACAGAGCCCAGTGTGGTGCTCAAACTCATGAGTTTGAGATCATGACCTGAGCCGAAACCAAGAGTTGGACACTTAACTGAGCCACCCAGGTGCCCCTGGAAAATACTGTTTTTATATAAAGATATCAACGTTATCAAGGTTTATTTAAAGCTTTATAGCAATGCCAGAGGAGTCATAAATTGAGGAGTGACAAGTCAGTGAAGGCAAGTATTAGTCAGGCGCCAGCACTGATGATGTGAATGTGGGAAATAAAGGCAGAAGGAAATGGCAGATGAAATCAAATTTCCATATAACCTGCTGCCCATTGAAAATACTTGAGGCAGGCAGAGTATAACATCTCTCCAGGAACTCCCTACTGTCTTAATTTTAATGCTTTTGCTAGGAAGGAAAAACAACCCTAGTCTGGCAATAGCTAGGCCTCCACGATCGTATGAGTCTTCTTTAGCCTATGAAAATCCTTTTAGAAACTTTCCCTTGCCTTTACCTCCCCAAACTCCCAAGTATATAATCAATCTTTCTTCAGAGTCCTGGGGAAGCTCTTCCTATCCAAGAGTCCTGTCCCTGTGCATTAATAAAATCAACGTTTTGCACAAGAAACATGTCAAGAATTCCTTTTTGGTGGTCAGCTCCGGACACCCACTAACCCAAAACACCATCAATGTGATCCATAGAAATTCTTTTGGTTAAATTTTAAATCGGAGGCTTTTCAACAGGTTAACTGATGATAGAAAGGAACCAACAGCAAATGAAACTAGTGAAGTGATAGCAGTTAATTTCTGAGAAGGCAGAAGTTTTGAAATCTGTACCTCAGATTGGAGGTTTGGCCTTGAACCTGAATCTGTATTTTTTTTCTTTAACTCCCTGCGTGTTTCAATTCCCATTCTGATAATGTCTCAAGTTATACATTATATAACTGATTATATTCCCACAGTATGACATTTGTGCCTCACATTTTCTTTATCCTGGTTTTCACTGCAGTTTCATTCATACTTGCCTTGTGATATGTAATTTCAAAAGTAAGTTTTTCTGCCTCAGCCCAGAGTTTCCTTTCCTTAAATTGCAGTATCTTATCATAGACCACCACCTCCTGAAACGGGGTATATCAACTTTTGTCAAAAGAGAAAAGATGTAATAAGGAGATCAGTATTTATTACAGGATTATAGAATTTTCCTATTATTGCTGTAAAGATCAAACATATTAATATTTGTTATTTTTTATATCACCCTATTTTATCAGCTAATTCACAAAGTAAAATAAAATGATAAAAATGTAAATTATTTGCTTCCTTGAAATTCTGTACACTAATCATTTTTTTCTTTCTTTCTTTCTTTCTTTCTTTCTTTCTTTCTTTCTTTCTTTCTTTCTTTCTTTCTTTCTCTTTTTAGTATCTAGAAGGAAGAATGTGAAGGCCACCTTTCAGGCTGCATACAAAGTTGAGGACAGATCATATTTGCATGTAATAGATGTAGGCTTGAGCCTACAGATCTTCGCCTCATTTCCTGTTTATGTTTGCATAAATTGTTAACCTGGTTGCCAAGGTTCTCATCTGACCAATAGGTGGATAGCAACATTTAATTCACAAGTCGTTTGAGAGATTTAAATGAGATAACCTGATACTATCTGAGCTCTGAATGTGCATTGAAAATGGTGCACTTTTATTAAAATAGTAGAATTCACACATAGACACAAACAACTGTCAGCTCATTACTATACCAACCTGAGTCATATGGTAAAGAGATCGAAAAGTACACATCTAGATGAGATGGAAACCGTGGGCAAATATCAACCATCGAGTTTAGATCATTACTTTTAGAAAAGTGTCAGAAAACAGCCCAAACCACAAGGCACAAGTCCATCATATATTTGACTACAAGCGTGCAAACAATTTCTTAGAGAGATGGCATTTAGAAGTTAAGAGGGTACAGTTTGCTCTCTATGACTTGAATTTTTTATAAGACAGTGTTTTTTTTTGTAAAGCTTGTAGTGTTGTCATCTAGTTCTTTTGCTTGTACTTGGCCTCACAATTACTGCTGTGTTTTCTGAGCCGGTGCTATAGATCTGACAAGAACCTTGCCTTCAGCTCAGCCTCTATCTACTCACTGGTATAACTGTAGACAGTGTTGTCATTATGCAACAGACAGAGCTCTTATCTTGATACTGACAGTTTCCTCCCCGCTTGGTTATTGGAAGTCAAAATTTCTCTCCTCTCTGTTTAGTCATCTGTCTATGAGTTACTTAATAATCAAGTTTATTACATTATTAGTAACAACAATGGATGGTGTGTGCACGTTAGCTTTAACGCTGCTGCCAATTCCTGTTACCAACAGAATTTGATTCAGTTCTATGCAGTTTCTTTCACAAAGCCATGCCTTAAGATATAATTAGGAACTTGGCAATAGTATCATGATAAGTGTTCAGTATTCTGAAATGATCTTCTTTTCCCCCACATCAATAAGCTTTATGCTGCATCTAAAGGCAGCCATTCAAAATTTCTTAATGATGGTGATTGCAGCATTTTGCTGACTATTCTGCAGTCACTATAGCTGTAAGAGCAGACAATTAACTTCAAAGGAACTGAATTCATGTCACAGTTACACTAAGCATAATCCACATGCTATCCAAATTGCATATGGGCAATTCAGATGTGAAAGATTACACTGAATTTTGCAGTGTTGGCAGTTGTTCTAATAAACAAAAAAACTCAAATACCAAATAAGAAAATCGGATTCGACAACATCTGGTGTTAATAGCAGATGCATAGAGGAAGGTGTAGAGTTTCCAAGAAAAGGCAAAGGAAAAGAAAGAACAATAACAACAACAACAAAACCCACGAGAACAATTTATGAGTCAATGACAGCAAGGAACCCATGCACTCCAAACTGACCAATCTACCTTAGCAATCACACCGTCCTACCTCTGACTTCTTCCTTGTATTCCAGTAAAGAAAACAATGACAGCAATCAGTAAGTTATATGACAACAAGCTATTTCAGAGAACAGTGTCAAAACTGTCTATGGAAACTGCCGGATACATGTTAGAGACTAAAAAAGAAACATAGATTCTCTCAGTTGGAAAAGAATCAGTAAATGATGAGAAAATCCGCTCCATGCAGCCCCGAAATATGCCCATGAATGCTTGACTCTTCCTGGTTTTAGGAAACTAATTATTCAGAAGGGAAAGTGTTATCTTTTGGGCTTGGTAGACATTAATTCGAATCCTTGATCTGCTTTTCTAGTATATAACCTCGAGAAAGTGAAATAAAATCTCTAGTGCTCAATTTCCTCAATTTGGAATCTCAAACCAAGGACCATAGTCACTATTTTTCAAAAATCATGTTTTATTTTCCCCTCTCTCTCTCCAGTTGCTCATCACCTTAGTTCTAAAGGTTCTAAGGCATGAATTATGTAGCCATTGGTATATCAATGATTTCCTTTCTTCATTTACTTCCAGCATGAAGACAGTAGTGGATAGTGATTTAGTCACTTCACCCTCATAGATGCCAATATCAGTGACTGAGTCATCATTTTAGCTCATCTTTTAGTATTTCTACTGCCACTGGACTCAGAAATCACCAACCTCCAGGCTGGCTATAGCACCAAGGAAACTGGTCTTTTGATTTTAAGTCACAGAAAACCAATGTAAAGCTAAATAAAATAAATTCTGACTCCTGTAACTCCAGTCAGATTGGATTTGATACATCAGGTCAGTGACATCACTGAAGAACTACCTCCTTTATGTCTTTCTGCTTTGTCTTCTAAATTAACAGTTTTATTTTGATTAAGATCCTCACGTGGCTACCAGATGAATGGTAACAGTTCCTAGGGTCATATGCTCAGCACCTGCACAGGAGCCCCTAGCTCTACTCCAGACCAAAGGTGTATGTCAACCTTGAAACAGTCAAGATGTCCAGACTTCTTGCTGATGGTTGACTACAAGTAGGTGGGGCACTCAGCCCTACATCAATTACTGTGATGTGCAGATAGGAAGAGAGGGTTAGAGACGGAGTGATGGGGTCCGTCCATCTAACTCACAGTTCTGCTACTCAGATGTTATTGTAGGATGTCTGGGAGGCAATTACACTGCCCACAATATCTTAGTTACCACTGAGAATTCTCTGTTCTCTTAATGTCCTACGGTGTTTTGATGTACTCAGTCCAGTAGTACATCCTTACTCAGCATAGGTGATTTATAGTGAGTGGTCTCTCTCTCATGTTTATGTAACCTAATGCTTCCTCTTCTCTGCTGGTCCTTCATATTGTCTATGGACTATTTCACAAAAGTCTTATTATTAAATTTATTTTTTAGAGACACCCATATACAATGGATATAACACACCAAAGTGAGTTCTGAGACAGACCACCTTTCAGATTGCTGAAAGTAGATAAAAAAGAACCCATTATATTCCTTGTAACTCATAAGTCCCTCCCCAAATTTAGGCTGTAAAGGAATGGAGATAAAAGGAGAATACTATAAGGGAGGTTTTTCTGCAGTGATCTTTTGGTAAGCTTCAAATTCCATACCCCCCGCTCCCTCCCAATTTGTAAGTAATGAGGATATTCCTCAGTATCTCAAATCAAGGAGAGGGGCTTTATGGAGACTAATCTAAGGGATTACTGTGTCCTATCCTGTGCAACTTGAGGAAGAGTAGAAGGCAAACATAGTGGCTTGTGTGAACCTCACACCTTAAAAATCCAAGGGCTCAGAGGGACACTGGATTGCTTTTGATATTAGTAAGGAAGAAGTGGCCATGCTGGGAAGGCTGCATTCTAAGAGTTCTTGTTAGCAAAATATAAGTTAAAGTTTCACATGGCCCACTCTAGTTGGTGCAAAATAGTCAGTCAGTAGAGGAATATATTCATATCTATTTAGTGGAGAAAAGCAACTGCAGAGGTTTACAGTATGAAACCTCAATATTTCCACTTAGCCACAGCTATGGATAGGCTTTTGGAAATAAGGGTAGGCT
>JAESUZ010001903.1:600000-782500 GCA_017311185.1 Proteles cristata cristata | reverse complement strand
AAATGTTGAATTGTTTCATCTGGCAAATATGCACAAAAACCCACAATGTATATCATCTATACTCTTTTTGCAAGAAAAAGAGAGGGATGGATGAAAAAAATCAAATTAATATGTCAAATTTATTTATTTTTTTAATTTTTTTAATGTTTTATTTATTTCTAGGAGAGAGAGAGACAGCATGAGCAGGGGAGGGTCAGAGAGAGAGGGAGTCACAGACTGAAACAGGCTCCAGGCTCTGAGCTGGCAGTCAGCACAGAGCCCGACGCGGGACTCGAACTCACAAACCGCGAGATCGTGACCTAAGCGAAAGTCGGACGCTTAACCGACTAAGCCACCCAGGCGCCCCTAATATGTCAAATTTATATCAAATTTATATGAAGCTTAAGTCAAACTCTTGCTTGTAAATCTCTAATATAACATTTAGTTTCCACACCATTTGATTTTTCTTAATTGTGGATAAATGGTACTCAGTTTAACCTTATTAATGTGCAGTGCTTTGTGTTAATATTATTTCTAGAAATAGGAAAAGGATAAAAATAAGAGGAATAGATCCACCTTTAGGGTGTAAGAAAGTAGAATCTCATTCCATCTTATCCAAGAAATGCTTCTTTAAGATTTCCCACGTGTCTCTGCTTAGGTATAGCATAAAACCTTCTGCTATTGCAAGGTAGCAATGTGCTCAACAAAAGCTAAAACATGTACAGCCTTGGAAATAAATATTTCTAATAATTACTTCTACTATTATTGAGTTCACATTTTGTGTGTCCTGTAAGTATGTGTGATTACATAAGCTTTCATCATCGGTGGTCTTTGTGAGCCCCAAGCCATATTTCTTCATTAATAATATCTTATTGATGTCTTTCACTTTAGTCTTTCCTACCACTTTATCTTTTTTTACTGCCTCCTTAAACATACTGCCTCCTTAAATATAGAAATACCTTTCAAGTCTACCTACCATGCTTTATTCAACCTTATTATGGACCATGAAACCAAGGAAAGTAGTCTACCTAGAGAATGAAATGAAATTAATAAGAATATCAGTAGACTAGAAAGAGTTATGATCCTTCACGAAGACATTGGCAAGTAAAATAAAAATGCTTTTTTTTAAACCTGCATGATATATACAAATAATTATATTTGTCAGTAAATTTCAAAATGCTTATCTCAGAAATTTATTGTAGTACTTCCAGTTGTTAACTTTGTCTCTAATGCCTTAGTTTAAGAACACATTTAAGTATTGGGGTAGAACTATCTGAGCTGATGTTGATGGATCCTACTGAGTCTTATAAGGCACAATACAAAATCGGCATGCTGACAGAGATAGTTACAAAATTGGATTCCTGCCCAGGAAATTATTACCTTTAGACCCACTGTGGTTGTGATAGAGGAAAAAAATCACAACCCCTGAGAAATAACCAATATCAGAAGCTTTGAAGTTAAATTGGTCTGGAAGTTGAGGCCATCCCTCATGAACGATCTTTTACCTACACCCCTGAGAGATTGATTGCCTACAGGAAAACAAAGATTATTGTAGAGATATGACATTATAATTCTAACATCTTAACTTTTTCTACAATAGAATCTCTATAATATTAACTATTTACTTAGTATTAGTGATTTTAGAAGCTTAAAAATATATAGATCAGATGGAGTTCCTTGTGTTTAGTAAAAAGAACATTTAATTTTTGTAAGGATACTGAAAATTTATTTTTAATGCCTGGCAAAACGTAATTTTGCAGTGCAGACACGCTGAGGTAATAGATTGTTGTGTAGATATAATATACTATTAGAAGTACACGTAATGACCCAAGGGAACACAGAGGAGAAGTTCAGAAATGGCCTGTTTCCCAAGAGATGACTATTGTGATGAAATCAAAGGATGACTGAGTCTTAAAAGGTGGGTAGAGTACTCAGGGAGAAAAACAATAAAAAATCAATGTGGTGGATAGAGTGGAAATCACTCTACTGTCCACATTATTTACACACCAATGGCATAGATATGTAGTATAGAATACAATAATTTATATACACACACTAAAACAAATATGCGAATATCAAAGAAATGAAGCAAATTTCCAGGTGTCAGATAAAAACAAAAATATATCATCAATTGAGAAGACAGAAGTAGTAATTGGAGCCAAACTCTCAGAAGTACATGGAAAACAGAAATAGCTCAATGGTTGGAGTTTTCACAACCACATGGGGAATTAGTCACTCAAACCATCCATGAATGTGAGGGAGCCAGGACTCCCTAACACTGTTTTTTCTTTCACAAAACTAAGGCATCTGAAGAGACAACATTAAAAATAAACACTGGGAACTTTTTGGAATTGAAGAAAGACATATATGCAAAGCAGAATAAAGCACACTGTGTCCTGAAAAAGATAAATAAACCCAATTCATACCTGGACATACCTAGTGACAATGAACAAAACAAGCAAAATGAAATTCATTAAAAGTTGTGGAGGGACGCCTGGGTGGCTCAGTCGGTTAAGCATCCAACTTCAGCCTAGGTCACGATCTCACTGTTCTCGAGTTTGAGCCCCACATCAAGCTCTGTGCTGACAGCTCAGAGCCTGGAGCCTGCTTCAGATTCTGTCTCTCTCTCTCTCTCTCTCTCTCTCTGCTCCTTCCCCACTCACAACTTGTCTTTCTTTCCAAAAATAAACATTAACATTTTTTAAATAAATAAATTAAATTAAAGTACTGGAGAAATATGTAGGTCATTTAAATGGGAACAAACTTCACAATAAGAGTATCTCATCCAATCAGGATATATAGATGCTGGAAGTTATTAGAATGTTTTTTAAATAATAGGGTAAAATAACAATCAATTCAGAGACCGACACTCAATAAAATAAGTATTGACGAATGAAAAAAATATTAAGGTAGTTTTAGACATACAAAAGAGTTCATCAATGTACACATTTACCATTGGATTTTCTGATTTTTTTTGGTGGGGGGAATAAATGTCTATTCATATATGTGGCCCATTTATTTTAAGTGGATTGTTGATCTTTTAATTTCTGTGTGGTATAAGTTATTTCTATATTCTGGATAAATGTCCCTTATCTGATATATATCACTAGCAAATAATTTCCCCGTTTCTGTGGGTTGTCTGTGCACTTCATTGAGGGTGTCTTTTGAAGCACCAAACTGTTAATTTTGATAAGGTTCAGTTATCAAACTCATATTCACATTCATTTTTTGTTAGTTGTGACTTTGGTGTCATATCTAAGACAAAATTGTCTCATACTAGGATAAAAGATTTATTTTTATATTTTCTTCTAAATATTTTATTTTAGCTCTTACATTTAATTCAATGATCCATTTTGAATCCATCTCAAGTAGGGATCAATCTTCATTCTTTCTTATAGATATATAATTGTTCCAACACAAGTTTTTGGAAAATATTTTTCTTTCCTCATTTTAATTGTCTAGAAACACTTTTCAATAATTAAATGATTATAAGGGTAAGCATTTGTTTCTGAAATCTCAATTTTATTTTACTGATCTATGTATGTCTATTCTTATACTAGTACTATTTTGATTACCTAGCTTTGTAGTAAATTTGTAAGTCATAAATATTAACCACCCACCTTCATTCTTATTTTTCACTATTATTTTTACCATTCTTCACCTCTTGCATCTCTCTATGAATTTTCAGTTCAGCTTATCAATTTTTGCAAAAGTGACAGCTAAATTTTGATAGAGGTAGATCGAATCTTTTGACCAATTTGGGAAGTATATTCATCTTTACCAATTTTAAGTTTTTTGATCAATAAATATGGGCTATCTTTTCCTTTATTCAGACTTACTTTAATTTTTTAAACAATGTTTTGAGTTTTCAGTGCATAAGACTTAGATTTATTTGGAAGTATTATATTCATTTGAATGCTACTATAAATAAAATTGTTTAATTTCATTTTTGGATTGTTTATTGTTAAGGTATAAAAATGTAATTATAGTATTTTGTAAATTGATAATGTATTTTGCAACCTTGATTGAATGTATGAGTTCTAATAGTGTTAATGGTGTCCTTAGGATATTATATATACCTGGTTAACTCATCTACAAATAGTTTTACTCCTCTTCCAATCTCAATGTCTTTTATCTCTTTTTTGTCTTTTTGCCCTAGGTAAAAATCTTTGGTATAATGTTGAGTGTACATAGAAAGATCAGATATTCTTGTCTTGATCCTGAATTTACGGGACAAGAACTGTTTCACCAGTACTTCTATCATTCTACCTTTGGGGCAATTTTGTAAAGGAATGGTATTAACTTTTCTTTAAACATTTAGTAGAATTAATCAATAAAGCCATCTAGGCATGGAAATTTCTTCTGGCATTTTTAAAAATTAACTATTAATTAAATATCTTTACTTATCACTCTTTTCAGATTTCTAATCCTTTTTGATTCAATAATTGTTGTTTATGCATTTATAGTAATTTTTCCTTTTTATCTAGGCTATATAATTTATTCATAGGCAATTAGTCATAGCGTTTCATTTTACTTTGTTTTTATTTTCCTTTAAGGTCAATAATAATGTTCTATATTATTACATTTCATTCCTGATTTTAATGATTTCAGTCTTCTTATGATTATCTTGGTCAGTCAAATAAAGGTCTGTCAATTTTGTTGGTCTTTTCAAGAACCAATTTTTGGATTTTTTGATACAGTATTTTTTCATTTATTTTATTTTCTTTATTTTCATCCTAATCTTTATTTCTACCTTCCTTCTGCTTGCTTGATTTTTTGTTCTTTTCCTTCTGGTTTCTAAAAGTAGAATGTTAGATTATTGGATTTTAGAGTTTTTAAAATATAAAAGTTACTGCTACACATTTCTCTCTTCACACTGCAGTAGCTACATCACATAACTTTTGCAATGTTCTGTTTTCATTTCAAATTACCTCAAAATATTTTTCTGATTCCCTATGCAATTTATTCTTTGACCCATTAGACGTATTCTTTAATTTCCAGGTATTTTTAGTTTCTTACTGTGACATAATGTGACAACTCTGGAAACCAGATCCCTCTCTTCCAGAGTTTATTGTTGTTGTCATATTTTTTTCATGTAGTTGTTACTGTTTGTTCAGTGACTTTCTTTTCTTCTTTTAAAAATTTTTTAAAAATGTTTTATTTATTTCTGAGAGAGAACGACAGCATGAGCAGGGGAGGGTCAGATAGAGAGGGAGACAGAATCTGAAGCAGGCTCCAGGCTCTGAACTATCAGCACAGAGCCCTACATGGGGTGGAACCCATGAACGGCGAGATCATGATCTGAGCCAAAGTCGGATGCTTAACCGACTGACCCACCCAGGCGCCCCTGTTCAGTGACTTGCTTCTATTAATTCTGCAAAGTCTATATTCTTCATCATATGTGACCACTGAAGAGTCTTCATTAAGTCAGTGGCCAACTAACAGTATCAATATTAATTTTCTTGAAAAAAGACCCAATCTTTGCTGAGGATATGTGTGCATTCAATGCTCTGGCAGACAGTTTATAACATTGTCCTATTCTTCAACTCCTACTTCCACAGAGCTTCAAGGTCAGCCAGAGGAAAGAGATTAGGACAATCTCAGATCTGTCTTCAGCGTGTGCACAGCTCTGTGCCTGAATGTGGTTTTCTAGACTCCCAAGAATATGTCAAAACTTTTTAAAGCTCTTTATGCTTATCTCATGCCACAGCTTTTCCCTTTAAGTTTCTTAGTTAGTTTCTTGTTAGCCCAAGCTACATTACCACCTGAGGCAGTTGCAACGTTAAACCAATTGACACTGATTTTTCCCAAACATGCCACGGAAAAGAAATTGAGCAAACTCTAAATCACTTCTAATACAAATAAGCCTGGTATGCGGTATTTTCAAGGAGCTGCCAGATATGTGAAATAATAACAATTATTTGGGTGGTTGGGAAAGCTCCAAACCTGTTTTCTCTCCATTAAGTATTTGGCTGCTGTTTTTTATGGCTACCATTATTATAAGACTGTTGGTTTTGGAAGTTTCCCTTGGAGCTGGGCACAGCAGAAGGGGAAATGGGCAATTTAACATTCCTTAAAACTCGATCTTACTGAGAATCAGCTATTTTTCTTGAATTAATATCCCTTGGACTATTGCCAGTCTTTGGTTAATTTCCAGAATTCTGTAAAGGTTGATTTTAATAATTTTTACCAGTATTCTCATACTTTTATAGTGAAGTAAATTTTTGGAGGTCGCTAAACCTGTTATTCTGGAATTGCTTTTCTATATATTGTTTTTAAATTTCAGCAGTGGCTAATAAAAGACCTAAGGCTCTAAATAACAACCTTAGCATAAAAATATCCTTTAAATCCAATGTTAATGCTAAAGTTTATTTAGCTCTCTTTCTATAATACAGATATAGGTATAGATTAGATGTATATTAGAGATAGAGATAAAAAGAGAGAGAGAAATAGAGAGATAGAAAGAAATTTAAGGAACTGATTCACGATTGTAGGGGTTGGTGGCAAGTATGAAATTTGGGGCAAACTGGCAGCCTGGAGATACAGGTAGAAGTTGATGTTCCCATCTTACATCCAAAGAATGGAAACTCATGCAGAGTTTCTTTGTTGCATTCTGAATGTAGAATTCTTTCAGGGCGCCTGGGTGGCTCAGTTGGTTAAGCATCCATCTTCGGCTCAGGTCGCGATCTCACAGTTCGTGGGTTAGAGCCCCGCATTGGGCTTTGTGCTGACAGCCAGCTCAGAGCCTGGAGCCTGTTTCAGATTCTGTGTCTCCCTTTCTCTCTCTGACCTCCCCTGCTCACGTTGTCTCTCTCTCTCTCTCTCTCTCTCTCTCTCTCTCAGAAATAAATAAAACATTTTTTAAAAAATGAAAGTAGAATTCTTTCTTTTCTGAGAAACCTTTATCTTTGCTCTTAATGCCTTTAACTATTTAGACAAAGCCCACCCACATTATGGAGAATAATCTCCTTCAACTAAAGTCAAATTATTTTAACTGATGACATCTAAATCACACCTCATAGAAACATCTAGACTAGTGTTTGACCAAACAACTAGTCATCATAGTCTGGTCACATAAAAACATAACAATAATTATTAACCTTCCTTCATGTGTGAAGGAAGAGTTAAAATGGGTTTCAAGGCTGTTTCTTCCAGTGAGTTCAGGTCCGTTTCTCCAGTTCCCCTGATTCTTCCCAGCCACATGTTGGCTTTATCTTCACAGATAGTTAGATACCACATTATCCCCAGACCTCTCATTCATTTATGCAGGACAAATCCCTGAAAAAAATATAGCTTTCACTAGATCACACACAAAACCTACGAAGCAACCAACAATTGTGCTCATCCCCCTTTCAAATGTAGCTGGCATAGCAGTGGACTAAATTTGAGATTGTGTCTCTCTCTGGGAAGTTAGACTGTCCCTGTTCTGACAAGGTCCATCCTTGTAGGTGAGGTTAGGGTTAGCTTCTCATGGTATGAAAAAAAATAGACGACAAACCAAACTGGAGCTCTCTTAGAAATGGTGACATGGAATGGATACAACTTAGCAATTTGCAATGTCCCTCATCCTCTACAAGCAAAACTTGTTCTAAAGGCAACCGGAAAAAAAACACAGCAGAAGCAGCCATACCAAAACTCATCAAAAGGATAACTGCAGACAGAATTAAATAAGAATAGAAACGTCTAAATAAATACTATGAGAAGTACAACTGGGGCATGACCATAGCTAGAATATTTCTAATTATTATGGAATACTTTGAACGAATTATGCCAATAGCTCATTTTGAACTTATTTATTTTGTTATGAAAAGATGTTTAGAAATTGACAAATTAAAAGTATTTTTAAAGGAGCAGAAAGTGTAAGTAAACAACAGCAACAAAAAAGAAATAATATTGTTGTCACCTCTACTTTTTAACCAAAAGAGCTAGTTTCAGACAGTTTTATAAACAAGTTTGCCAACTACAAGAAAGATGAGAAAAAGGGGCACCTAGGTGGCTCAGTCGGTTGGATGTCCATGTTTGGCTCAGGTAATCATCTCATGGTTCATGGATTCAGGCCCTGTGTCCGATGTCTGTGCTGACAGCTCAGATCTTGGAACCTGCTTTGGATTCTGTGTCTCCCTCTGTTTCTAACCCTCCCCTGCTTGTACTGTCTCTCTCTCTCAAAAATAAATAAGCATTAAATTTTTTTAAAAAATTAAAAAATTTTTTTAAAAAAGATGAGAAAAATAATTGTAAAATGATTCAGAGACTGTGAAAAGGAATGAGGCTGTCTATTTCATTACATGAGTATATTGTAACATTGATACCAAAATAAGACAAGTAGAGGAAAAAATAGAATTTTTTATGAATAAAATATTCATATTCATAATATTCATAATAGAATATTCTAAGAGAAAATATTATGACCCAATATAATATAAGCATAGATGTAAAAATCCTAAATAGAGGATAGCAACTTAAAACTACCAAAAAAACATTACATAGCAACTTTGGCCCCAGGTGTGCAGACAATATTTTAAAATTATAAATCCATTCATGTACATCATCCCATTAACAGATTTACCTAGAAAAGACCATGATCAAGGAATCCAAGAAAATATACAGAAAAATTAATAAACATTAATGATAAAATATTTTGAGACATTTAATATGTATCAGTGATAAAAGTTCTGAGCAGAGGAGAAAAAATCTTGAAATGAAAAACAGTTTTTACAAAACCTACAGTAAAGCTTATAGATCATATTCCATTTTAGAAGTGTCCCAATTAAATCCAGGTGGAAGCCAGTTATAAGCATTGTAACAGTTAGGGGTTTATTATCAAACAGAAGCAGCCCCAAATCCTCCTTAAAGGGATAGAGACTGATTTTGTTCAGAAACTTGCAATATGGGAAAACAGACCTCTGTATAGAACTGGGCTCAGTTCAGAATACAATACAACAGCTAAGGATTTGTACCGAGGAAAAAGGTGAGGAGTGGGGATGTGGTTCAGAGGATGAAAATTTACTAAGAAGAGACAACAAATGTTAAGAGGGAATTCTTGCTGAGGCAGCTCAGGATGGATGACCAGATATGAGGAGGGGAGGATGCTGTATTTGACTAGAAACTGAGACTAATCACATAACAGGTGAGGGGAAGATTCTCTCTAAACAGAAGGGTTCTTGTTAAAACTAGGCTATGCATGGGGCGCCTGGGTGGCTTAGTCGGTTAAGCGTCCGACTTTCGCTCGGGTCATGATCTCGCGGTTCTTGGGTTCGAGCCCCGCGTCGGGCTCTGTGCTGACTGCCGGCTCAGAGCCTGGAGCCTGTTTCAGTCTGTGACTCCCTCTCTCTCTGACCCTCCCTGCCTGCTGTCTCTCTCTCTCCTAGAAATAAATAAAACATTTAAAAAAAAAAACAAAACTAGGCTATGCATGGATTGGGGCCAAGGTCAAGGCCTTCTTGCAAACAACCAGACTGAACGTTGGCCAAGGACAGCATCTTGTCACCATTTTTTATTAGAAATACAAGACAATAAAACAAGCAAAACAAGAAGTAGTAAAAGATTTGAAAAGAAAAAGTTAATTTTTCCAATTCAAAGGGCTCTATAGACAAATCATAGAGCATGCTGATTTGCTGGATACATTTTAAAATGGGAATACCAACAGCACTGCAAAAGCAGTGGCTTTATAGAAAAATAAAAGTGCGAGTAAGCTTTTGCCCATCAATAATGTCTACTTAGAAAAATAATTTTGGGGAAAAAATTATAAAAAAGACATTACTAAAGTACATAAAAGATGAAGCAAAAAATGAGATAGCTCATTTAATGAATAAGGAAATGCAATGCTTATAAAATTCATCATCATCATCATCATCAAAGCCAACATTTACTGAGTGTCCTCAATGTGTCAAGCACCTTTTCCAAATACTTTACAAAATGTACTTTATTTAATTCTTACATCATTCTGAAGATTGCACAATGATTAAGTTCATTTTGAAGGTGTAGAAACCCGACAGGTAAAGAGTAACAATTCTTTCACAATGAAAGTAAAAAGCAGAAATGGAATGAGCATTTTTAAGTTCTAATCTAAAAATTTAACATAAATCCAATTAAAAAAAACCTAATGGCTAAGTATTTCTTTTTTTTTTTTAATGTCTATTTATTTTTGAGAGAGAAAGAGACAGAGTGTGAGCCAGGGAGGAGCAGAGAGAGAGAGGGAGACACAGAATGCGAAGCAGGCTCCAGGCTCTGAGCTGTCAGCACAGAGCCCGACACAGGGCTTGAACTCATGAGCTGCGAGATCATGACCTGAGCTGAAGTCAGATGCTTAACTGACAGAGCCACCCAGGTGGCCCAAGGACAAAGTATTTCTAAAATTTTTATAGAAGTCTTATTTTCTGAATATCCAGAGAAATTTAATGTTTAATTCCTATTATCCTTACTTTATGGATGAGGAAATTTAGACACTGCAAGTTTAAGTCAAAAGACTATGGCCGCACAGCTAGTTGGTGGCAAAAAGGTGACACAGGATAATCCAATTATCAACTTTAGGCTCTGAACAAGTATTTCATATATACGAGCCTAGAGTTTATAATATATATTGCAAGTATGAGACAATGGCAACATTGCTTAATTCTTGACAAATATTTCTGTCATACAACTGTAAATTTTTCTATATTAAAATTTTTAACAAGAAGAAATGAAGCAAAGTATATTCTAAGTAGGCAGAGGTTTAGTGGCAAAATGCAGAAGTGTTTCTTCACTCTCACAGGCAGAGTGCAAAATAAGATGTATTCACAAATGTATCTGGAGAAATAGGGACTTTCAACATGTGCCAAGCTAATGAATATAAAGTAGATGGACCTTGGATGAATGTTAGTAAGTGATTATAATTCCTATTATAAGTATTTCATCTGTCTATAATGTGTAAGGTAGAATTGAGAAGCCAAACATAAGAAGAGGGAAAGAAAACAATTAGAAGGACACAGTAATTGTCCAAATGAGAAATGACGCTCACTCACTAGTAAATATAAAGCTGCTGAGAACAGGACTTAAGAGAGAAGCACTGAGGAGGTAAGAATGCTCAGAATGGTGGGAAGCTAGAGTGAATGCCATTTATCTGGTTTTCATAATTAAAGTTACAATGGAATGGTTCTACATGGTAAGACAGGAAGAGTAGGCTTGGGAAGGAAATGATTAATTATGCTAAGCTTGATGATGGAAATCCAGAGTAATGCTTCTTCACCTGATTCCAAAACTCAGGAAGGATGTCAGACCAAAAGTGGGAAGCCAGACAGAACAAAACGAAGAAAAGCAGGGGCTAAAGACAAGATGTAGGAGAATTTGATGTGTTATCAGCAAAGGAAGAGGTGGAGGATTTTGTGGGAAAGGCAGAAAAGTGAGAACTTAAAGGGTAAGAAGATAAGAGAGATTGGTAGTGAGGGCCAAGAAAACAGAGTTTTAATGAGTGTGTGGCCCACAGTATAAATAATAACGTAATCAAGCTAAGGTTTAGTGAAATAAGAACTGCATGGGCCCATCATCTCTGGCAGGATGTTGAGCATCAGATGATTTTGTCAATTACTGCACTACATCTTGAATTATGGCAGATTAAAAGCCTTGAGTTATCAGACAAAGATAAGGGGAGGTCAGAGAGCACACCATGCCTGTAAGAAGCTTGGTTGAGAAAGGTAAGGATGGACAGGCAGAGAGAAACAGTAGCGAGAAAGGAAGGTGAGAATGCGGATAGTGTCATTGCTGTTGTTTAACAAGATGGTTCCAGTCTTAGAGGGAAGAGCTAAAAAAGAGAGCTTTTTAAAAAGAGAAATAATTTATGAAGTGAATTCTTAGAGGTTACAGAAACCATGAGCAAAAGTGGAATTCAAGTGCACGCTGCATCAGAGTTACATAGAACCAATTAGGAATAAAGTGTAGTCTGTGAATTGGACCCATACTCCTCAGGGTGTGGTCCATACAGCAGCAACATCAGCCATAGGTGATCCACTGAATCAGAATCTCTGTGAGTAGAACCAGAAATCCCCCTTGTAACAAGATCCTCAGGTAATTCCTACGTATTTTAAATTTTTCATAATGTCATGAGTCATAGAAAGTTGACAGAGGCGTAAAAAGCCTTTTTTAGACAAGATTTTTAAATCTACCATTTTAGTCACATATAATGAAGAAACTAGAGCACAAGGAAAATGGATAGGTATTTGATAAGATGACTTTCTTGTTTCAGGCTTTCATCAAGGGAGGTAAATGTGAAATTACAGTTTTCCTTTTCACATAATATAAACTGCCACTTTCTCTATCAATTGTATTTAGTAGTTCCAATTTCTTTTCTTTTTTTAGTATTTATTTATTTTGAGGCAGAGACAGATGCACACAGAGCACGAGCAAGGGAGGGGCAGAGAGAGTTCACTTACCTCCTGAGATGCTCACTGTCTAATTACTGTGTTAGACAATTACATTGACTTTATTATTTATTTATTCATTTTAAGAGAGAGATAGAGAGAGGGGTGCAGCTCCAGAGGGGAAAGGGTACTGAGCAACCCAGGCTCCCTCACAATCTCTTTTTTTAATTAGGCTTTCAATTGTTTTTTAATTGTTTAGTCCAACCATATTTAATGCAATTATGTGTGTGGTTGAATTTAATTTTACCATCTTTCAGTTTGTTTACCATTTGTTTTATTTACTTTCTCCTTTACAATCTCATTTTGATTCATCAAATTCTAATTTTCAGTATTCTTTTCATGTACTCTATTACTTTTTAGTTGTATCCCTGGGGGTTTGTTTGCTTGTTTTTAAGTAAATGCTGTAGAAAATGCAATACCACTTTTAAATTCTCCCAATATGCCTTGAGTTAATATATCACTTTTTGTATAATGAATAAATCTTAAAATACTATAATTCCACTTATATTTTCTCCCATTATTTGTGCTGCAGTCTTATTTAGTTTACTTCCAAGTACTTTATAAACTCCATAACACATGTTTATAATTTTGTTTAAAAAACATAATTTGTCACTCTCTGTAAAACGATGTTTGTATTAAAGGAGATATACAGGGGTGCCTGGGTGACTCAGTCGGTTAAGCGTCTGACTTCGGCTCAGGTCATGATCTCACGGTTCGTGGGTTCGAGCCCCGCGTCAGGCTCTGTGCTGACAGCTCAGAGCCTGGAGCCTGTTTCAGATCCTGTGTCTCCCTCTCTCTCTGACCCTCCCCTGCTCATGCTGTCTCTCAGAAATAAATAAAACATTAAAAAATTTTTTTAAATAAAAAAAAATAAATAAAGGAGATATACAATTGACAATGATTAAATTTCTAACAAAAATGATAATGGAAAATCAATACATCAGAGTCTGTAAAATATATTAAAAGCATTGATCAGAGGAAATTTGATATGACTATACATTTTTGTAAGTAAAAAAATATAATGGAAATGCATATAAATGAATTAAGCTCCCAGCCGAAAAAGCTAGAAAAGGAACAACAAAGTAAGCAAGAAGAAGGTGCAAAAAAGAAAATAATAAAAGAGAAAACTAAAGTGACAGAAAATAGAAAAAGAATAGACTTCATAAGTAAATTAAAATCTTGGTGTTTGAAAAATATTATTAAATATATATCAATGCCTAACATGCTTATTTTTTAAAAACATATTACTAAAGCACAAATGTATAAAATAAGAAATAAGCAAGAAGGATAAATAACCATTGATATAGAAGAAAATATGCATATTTTTAGATCTTAAGAAGCTATTTTGAAGACCTCTGTGTACATAAACATGAACACCACATTGGAAGGGATAATTTCTTAGTAAAATATAGACTAAGGCAATTAACCCATTAGAGCTAGGAAACCTAAACAACTACTGTCTATGGATGACAGAAAATTTTACTATATAACTACAGATGGGAATTTCTACCAAATTTCTAAGGATCAAACAGTTCTGATACTCTATAACAGAGTCTCTGGTTTTGTGTTACACAACTAGGGTAGATACAGTAGAGACTGGTTGAAGGATTTCTAACAAATAATGATACCGTAATACATACACTTAAATACACGAACACATGGAGATATACATATATGTGTAATGGGTCGAATATTGGCTCTAAAAGAAATATGTCCACATCCTAATCCTTGGTACTTGTCTTACCATCTTATTTGAAAATAGGGTCTTTGCGGATGTTGGTCAATTGAGTGGATGCTAAACACAATGATATGTGTCTTTAAAAGACACAGATTTAAGACACAGAAACACTCAGGTGAAAAAGAAAGAAAAGATGGAAGGGTAGCCAGAGTCAAGGAAAGCCAAAGAGTACCAGCAGCCACCAGCAGCATAGAATGATGCTCCCTGAGAGCTTCCAGAAGGAACCAGCCTTGCTAACAACTTGATTTTGGAAATCCAATCTCCAGAACAACTCTGAAAGGATAAAATTCTGTTGTTTTAAGCTGCCCAGTTTGTAGTGATTTGTTATGGCAGCCCTAGGAAATAAGTAGATGTTGGCACTGAGAAGCTGCTGTCACAAAATCCTGAAGATATAGAATTGGCTTTGGAATTGGGTAGTGGTGGAAAATGGAAGAATGTTGAGGGGGATGACTGAAAAAGCCTAGGTTACCTTGGAGAGATAGTTGGTAGAGACTTGAACACTTAATAATACTTGTAATAGTGAGGGTTCAGAAGAACATTAGGAAGATGAGAGAGAAAGCTTCCATTTTGTTAGAGAATAAATATATTGTCACGATCACAATACTGGTAGAAATGTAAATATTAAAGACGTTTCTGTTGAGATCTTGAAAGGGAGGAAGGAATGTGTTATTAGGAACAGAAGGAAAGGTGATCTTTGTTATAAAGGGGAGGCGGTGGGCTGAATTGGTTGTTGGGTGTAAAGCAGAACTTGTCAGAGAAGAACTTGGATTTTAGCTGAGGAGATCTCCAAGCAAAGTGTTGAGGATGCAGCCTGGTTATGCCTTCCTTCGTGAAAAGGAAAAGAAAGATTGAGGACAATCCATTAAGCAAGAAGAGCCACAACTTGATGATTTTGTACATTTTCAGCCCATTCCGATTGCTAAAGATGCTAAAATTTGGAAGTCCATTGTTGGTAAAGCTACTGTGGAGAGAAGGTCAAGGGTGTGGCTGGAAAGCTTTTGGGGAAGGCATTAGGTGTGAGAGTCATGAATCTAATTAATCTTGGTAAAAACAAGGAAAAGATGGGATTTCTCAGGACAGATATAACAGATAAAAGGAAAGCACTCTTGTATGATGGGACCAATTGTCTTGACATAAAAACAAAATCTGCAAGGGTTCTGAGGACATTATATCACTAAAGCACTAAGGAACAGAGATGGGATGAAATATACTAAGACTATCAACTTTCTGGGTATTCCAGGGGCAGGAAATGGAATGGTGGATCTATAAACATTTGCTGCCTATCAAAGAAAAGGAAGAATAATTCTAAGAGCTTCAGGAAAAATACAGAGGCCAGAGAGATGAGGCTAGACCAGGAGGGAGGACCAAGCAGGCCTCATGGGCCCAGATGGCACAGCATCAAGCCACAGAGAACTATTCTCAGGCTTTGAAAGGTTCAAAACTTCGACCTGCTGGGCACCAATGACACCATTATTCTTCTGATTTCTGCCCTTTTGGAATGGAAATAGCTATCGCAAGCATGTGCTAACCTTAAAAATAAGTCTGCCAGTTATTTTACCAGCAAAAATGGGTTTATTAAGGATCAGCAGAGAATTCCAATCAGGAACAAGCAAGCCATGCCAAAACCACAGACAAATCTGTAGAACAAAGGAGAGGAGCCCTCTTCTGTAGAGGAAAGATGAGAGTTGGGAGGGGTTGTTATAAGCAAAAAAATCCATTGATATAAACTGGAAGTTGGAAGTATTGTGATTTTTCATTGGCTAAGCTATGACTATCTCTCACTGGATAGGAGAGAAGAGAAGAAGAGAGTCTGGGAGAAGACAAAGTCTTTCTTCGTCTTGCAGAGCTGGTTAAGTAGTCTCGATCTGCAAGGTGGGTCTCTTCCTGTTGAATCTGCAATTGACAACAAGTAGTAGAGAATTAGAACTCCCACTACCAGCCCCCCTTTAGACTCCACTTTAATTATTTATTTAATTACTAAATAATTAAAAATTTAATTATTAATTTCATATTTGTCATACTATTTTATTTTGATAGCAGATAACTCACTTTCTATTCTCATAAGTCTGCAAACAGGGAGGAATTTTCTCTAGGATGAATCATACATAGAGTCTCAACTACCTTATATCTGATAAGTGACTTAAAAGATGAGATTTGAGACTTTACAGGCTAATGATAGATAAGATTTAAGACAGCGTCAATTGATTGAAATATTTGGTAATATTGAGATGGAATGTATGAATTATGGAAATAGGGCACATATGAATTTTGAGGTGCCAGATAGCACACTGTAGTGGATTTAATAGTGGCTCAAAAAGATGTGTCCAAGTCCTAAACTCTTCACCTGTGAATACAGCTTTACTTGGAAATAGGGTCCTCACAGGTATGATCCACCTATGGACCTCAAGACCAGATCATCCTATAATTAGGGTGAGCTCTCAATCCAATGAGACAGACTTAGACACAGACACATACAAAGGAAGAGACTATGTGAAAATGGTGCAGATATTAGAAGGACAACACGAACCTAGGCCTGTCAGAATTCACCAGAACCACTAGAAGGCATGAGATATATTCTCTCAGAACCTCCTGGAAGAGCTAACTCTGCCAATGCCTTGATTTTTGCTGTTGTTGTTGTTTACTCCTCGCCTCCAGAAGTGTGAGAGATTAAATGTTTGTTGTTTTGAACCTCCCAGCCCGTGGTGATTTATTATCTCTAGGAAACATACAATATGCATACAGGTACACAGATATGAAAATACTTGTAAACATAGGCATGGATGTAGGCGGATGCTGGTGACAGATATAGAAAAGTTCTTTGTACTGTTTGCAACGGTTTCATGGGTCTGAAATTTTTTCAAAATGAAAAAGTTAAAAATAAAAATACATGAATTAGTAGTTTAGTATTTGGGGGTAAATACCCAGTAGTGCAACTACTGGATCATATCATAGTTCTATTCCTAACTTTAAAAGGAACTTCCGTACTGTTTTCCACAGTGGCTGCACCATCTTACCTTCTCACCAACGGTCACTAGTGTTCCCTTTTCTCCACATCCTCGCCAACAGTTGTTTCTTGTGGTTTTAATTTCAGCTGTTTTGATAGATCTGAGGTGATATCTCATTGTGGTTTTGATTTACGTTTCCCTGATGATGAGTGATGTTTCATGTGTCTGTTATACATGCACCCCTGTGTTTCCAGCAACATTATTACAATAGCAAGTAACATCTATTGATGTAACCCATTGATAGATCAATATCGTGTGTGTGTGTGTGTGTGTGTGTGTGTGTGTGTGTAGTGGAATATTATTCAGCCATAAAAATCAATGAAATCTTGCTATTTGCAATGATATGGATGGAATTGAAAGTATTATGCCAAGTGAAATAAGTCAGTCAGAGAAAGACAAATACTGTATGATTTCACTCATATACAGAATTTAAAACACAAAAAAAGGGGAACAGAAATAGGGGGGAAAAATAGAGAGAGACAGAGCGAGAGAGACAGAGGCAAACCAAGAAATAGCCCTGAGAGCACACTGATGGTTAACAGAGGGAAGGTGTGGGGGGTGGATGGGGATAAAGGAGTGCACTTGTGATGAGCACTGGGTGATGTATGACATTGTTGAATCACTGTATTGTACACCTTACATTAATATATATGGTATTATAACTATACTGGACATCAAAATTAAGTTAAAAATAGTCAGTTGACACTTAACATACATCTTTATGAAAAAGAATACTCTTTTATGCCCATATTTCCTATTTCCACCATTCTTCACTTCCGTCTCTAAATCAGTTTTTCAATATGATATTATTTTTCTTCAGTTTGAAAATTTTTTATTTCATATAGTATATGACAATTGGTGACAAATTCAATTTCACTTACCTAAAAATGTCTCCATATTATTTCCTTTCAGTCTCAAAGATAGTTTGCCTGGGTTTAGAGTATTTTTCTTTCAGCATTTTAAAGGTGTCATTCCATTGTGTTCTGGCTTCACTTTTTATAAAGAGAAGCCATACCTCACTGTATGGTTTCCCTCCAGTATGCAGTGTGCTTCTTACTGTTTTGTTTTGTTTTTAAGATTTCTTCCCTCTTTTCTGGTTTCCATAAATTTGACTTGAATCCATCTAAGTGATATTTTCTTTCTAATCATTATTTTTGGGAGTCACTGGGATTTGGATCTGGATTGACATTTTCCATTATAGTTATAGAAATTATATCTATTAGTTTTCAAAAAACATTGATCCCTGGGCTCTCTCTTATCTATGGGGGGCTCAAATCACACTTAATGTTGGCTGTTTGGTATTGTCCCACAGGTCACTGACTCCACACTTTCCTTTCAGTTGTTTTTCTCTGTGAGCTTCAAGGGGGGTATTTTCTAGCTGACCAGTTCTTAATCTGCCTCTACACTGGTCCTTTCTTCTGTAGTGTACAATTTACTGCTAAGCATTTCCAATATTTTTATTTCAGATATTTTATCTTACTATTTTCTGATTTTTTATTCCTTTTAATTTTTTTAAATTTTTAATATCTATTTTTGAGAGAGAGAAAGAAACAGAGCTTGAGGCAGGGAGGGGCAGGGGGAGAGGGAGGCACAGTCCAAAGCAGGCTCCAGGCCCTCAGCTGTCAGCAGTGAACCCAATGCAAGGCTTGAACCCACCAACAGCCAGATCATGACCTGAGCCAAAGTTGGACGCCCTACCGAATGAGCCACCCAGGTGCCCCACCTTTTTATATGTTTTAAGATATTTATTTTGAGAGAGACAGAGAAGCATAAGTCGGGGAGGGGCAGAGAGAGAGAGAGAGACAGACAGAGAATCCCAAGCAGGCTTTGCACTGTCAGCACAGAGTCCAGTGAGGGGCTTGAACTTACAAAACAGTGAGATCATGACCTGAGCTGAAACCAAGAGTCAGATGCTTAAGACAGATCAGGTGCCCCTGATTTTTTAACTCTTTTTAGGGTTTTCATTTCTTTTATAAAATTCTGTGTCTCTTCACCCATTTATTTCTATATTATACACACACACACACACACACACACACACACACACACACACGCACACACTTTTCATACTTGTTTTGAAGTCCGTTACATTAATTCCAATGACTAGGTTCTCAGAATTTGCTTCTCTTGGCTCCTTTTTCCATCTTATTAGAATTGCATTTTCTTGTTTCTTTCTGTTTATTTTATTTTGTATTTTATCCAGATATTGTTTAAGGGGGGAGGACGGAATGCAGAATGGAGTATTTCTTTTAATTATATTTGTCATTTTCACAGAAATCACAAGACTTCTTCTGTAGCAGATGGCTGTTATGACGAGGACCTGATTATTTAGATTCCTCCATGGTTGGTCAGATCTGGGACCGAATCACATTTTTATTTAAAATTGAGTACATTTAAAGTCAACTCTTTAAATTCTACGCCATCAAAAGGCTAAACTTTTGACCTTATATGGTTTGAGCCAAGAGGGGATTGTTCCCGTGTCAGTTTTTCTTCAAATGTGGATTCAATTTTGCCAGGACCCCAGAATTAAGCATCTTGAAAATACGAGACATTACATAAATTCTCCTTGATTTACTACCTCTTCACTTCTCTAGTGCTTCCTTGGTTTTAGTCTGATGGGAGGGTGACAGAGGAACATTGTGGTTAAGCGATTTATTTTCCCATTTGGGGCTGTCCAGATATCAACCCACCCCTCTAGCTTAGGCTGCCACTCAAAGCTTGATTTATGTCTTCTCAGTCATGCACATTTCCATTCTCCAGTCTATTGCAGATCACCGCTCTGCATACCGAATCTATAGAAGATGGCACGGTTCTCTGTTCACATGTACATCATTTCTACTTCTCTCTGTTTACTCAACCAAATCTTCCTTGCACCTACTGTTTTCAGTAGTCCCATAGAAGTGTATGACTTTATTTTACCCATTAATCATTTTTCTCTTTTAGTTAAAAGTGACTGACGATCATTTAATGTTTTAGTACATTTTAACGAGATATGAAAATAGTATCCTTAATTTTTAACCAAAGGCATAAAATGGGATTATTATAATATAACAAACATTAGATATTTAAATAATTTCTCTTGAAGACTCATGTTACTTTTATGTAGATAAGATGCTAACATCTTATTATTGTTGGAGTTTAGCAAATAACCTGTCATTCAAAAGATTGATGTTATATTAATTGATAGCACTCCTGTCATGTCATCTATGATTCGGCAAGTATGTTACGCAGATCTTCTAATAAATAAATGTTATCAGTAATAATGAAATGAATAACTAACATTTTTTATGTTATCTCCAAAAGTGCTATAAATCCATGTTGTGGATCAATTATAATTGTTGCTCCCTCTGCTATAGAAACAATGACATTGGTAAAAGACATTATTTTTTTCTATAAACTGATTTTTAAGGAGTACCTATACTACCAACCCTTTGTATCCTTCATAAGTAGCAATGTTAAAATAGCATTTTCTCTATGACTTTTACATTCCATAAGCAGCTTATAGATGCTATTGGTTAAACATCATTTGTCACACAAGATGATTTCAATGACTTGTAATAAGAATTTGTCTGTTACATGGTTATTTTTTGAAATGTTTTGACATCTCATTGATTCTTCTTAAAACAGTATCAATGCTCACTTGGACAGAGAAATAACTTCACTTGAATTTTTTATCAGTGTATTAATAATCCTTTTCACATTCGGTAAGATTAATTTTGCTCCAATATTCCATGGTTTATCAGGGTTATTACTTCCTGCTATTTTTTCCATACAACTGATGCTTTTGTCTTGATGATTAGTAGATTTTTAAACATTACAAAGATAATACTCAATAGTTTCCTTCTGTATGTCTGAAGCAAAATATGTCTTTTCAAATATTTTTAGTAAATGTAGGCAAAATATTTACTTAATTTTGACAGTTTCCTTGCTTCATTAAAAACAATGTTTTGGCATAGTAAGAAAAGTGCACAAAGATATGAAAATAAATTCAATTATTTAAAGAAATGCCAATCTTAAACTTTATGAAAGAAGTTTTCAAAAATATTGTTATGTACAGAAGAATAACAAATGCAACAACAAAAAATGAAACTAACACATTTCTTGAGTTGGTGGCTCAAGTACTCAGTTACTGACATAATTTTCCAAAATAGTAAATTCTGGGGAATGTCCCAAACAAAAATATATTTCTTCAATAACAAATTCATATGCATACCTGGACAATTCATTAAATAATAAATATTCAAAGTATAATTAATGGATATCTAAAATGGATACTCATGCACTGTTTTTCACTGACATGTTGATTGTTAAAGATGTTTATTGTTATACAGGATGCATGAAAATTCTCTATGGACAAAATTTTCTCAAATATTATGGGTCACCTAGAGCCCTATCTCCATACCTATTAACCATATTTGCACTTTTTGGTCATTAGGACACTAAAGAGTTAAGTAATTTTCCAAATTTTATTGTAGAGATCATAGAGAATCATAACTTAAATAAATTCATAAAAACAGAAATCACCAAAGTTAAATCTTTCAATGTAAAACAAAAGAACTAGAAATGAGGAAACAAAAGACATAATAGTGGCTACTGTCCAGGACTCAGAGGATGTTGAGAGAAACCAGTTTATTTTCCCAGCTGTGTTTCTACCACAAATATGAGAAAAATCTATGTAAAATATTTCCCCGTGAAGACGGTTGAATCCTGTTGGGTTTTATGAAGGAGCTCTTTAACATTTTCTCTATTTCCTCTGGCTAATTGGATTCTATTTCACCTAGAATATAGTTTGAGTTTTTGTTTGTTTGTTTGTTTGTTTGTTTGTGTGTGTGTCTGTTTTTTAGCCTTAACAGAGAATTCTTTATTTTGTCCAAATCAGCACTTGAAGAACATCTCTAATCATTCATATGGCTATATGTAAAATACAGACTATTGCCAATATTTTTTCATTTATATGACATTATGCCAGTATTTTTGCAAGAGAAAATATTGTTCACGATTTAGGCAATGACCTAATTAACCAGGCATTAACATTCAAAGGTCAGGTAAACAACAGTTTTAATCAGAAAAGCTATATTAAAAGAGTTTCTGCAAAGCTGGGATGTATATGATTCGTTTTCCACTCCTGGTCATTTCATGCAACAGCCTGACTCTTCTCAATCATGGTTCTCTGCCTTCTTTCACAGAAGAAAGAGATTATTTGGCATGGTACTAAAAAAGTTCAGGGGGGACGCCTGGGTGGCTCAGTCTGTTAAGCATCAGACTTCATCTCAGGTCATGATCTCACTCTCATGGGTTCAAGCACCGCGTCGGGCTCTGTAATGACAGCCAGCTCACAGCCTGGAGTCTGTTTCAGAGTCTGTGTCTCCCTGTCTCTCTGACCCTCCCCTGTTCATGCTATCTCTCTCTCTCTCTCTCAGAAATAAACAAAAAACATTAAAAAGAAAAGTTCAGGGAATGCCAATCCCAACACTAGATTTTCATCATGACAAATAATAGAAAGACAAACTTTTAAAATAAGTACATTAGATTTCAGAAATATGTAACCCACTGGGACGCCTGGGTGGCTCCGTTGTAAGTGCCAACTTCAGCTCAGGTCATGATCTCACAGTTGGTGGGGTTGAGCTCTGGCATTGGGTTCTGTACTGACAGCTCGGAGCTTGGGGCGTGCCTCAGATTCTATGTCTCCCTCTCTCTGTCTGCCTCTCCCCTGCTTGTACTCTGTGTGTGTGTCTCTCTCTTAAAAAAAAAAAAAACACAAATAAATATTTTAAAAAATTAAGAAACATGCATCCCTATAATTTTTAAGAAAGCTTACTGTAAATGTTTCCAAAACCACCAGGCTTTACAAAATATTGTACAAAATGCTGTACAATTTACAGTAGGGAATAAATATCTATTTAGGCTATCTGTTCAATTCTGTTCAGTAATTTTCTTTCTGTTGTATTTTCGTCTCAGGAAGGTCAATAACCATCTGAATTCCTCTTTACCTAATGATCTCATTAGCCTACTTTTAACAATGGAAGAAGACACTGATTTATGAGTTAAGTCAACTGGTTCTCCTTACTTACCATAGTTTCAATTATGTTTCAGCATCATATTATTGTGAACTTACAGAAGGAATCCTTCAGCCATGAAAAATAAAACATCAGTTGTGGGGCTTACAAAGTAAAAAGGGAGATTCCTTCCCAAAACCTTTTTTTTGTTTAAAAAATAATATGTTTTTAATCTGTATGTATTTTTGAGAGAGAGAGACAGAGTGTGAGCAGGGCAGAGGCAGAAAGAGAGGCACACACACACACACAGAATCTGAAACGGAGTCCAGGGTCTGAGCTGTCAGCACAGAGCCCAACACGGGGCTCAACTTATGGTCAGTGAGATCATGACCTGAGCTGAAGTCAGAGGCTTAACCGACTTAGGCATCCAGGTGCCCCACCCCCTGCAAAAGTAATAATTTAAATGTACAAGATGAAGCACAGGCATTTTCCAAAAGCTGAAAATAAAGTAAAAGCATGAAATTACTCAATGGTTATAGAAGAGAGCTCTGATTTCTTGTGTGTGGTGGTGGAGAGGGGGTATCTCTGATTGCTTCAGCATAAACACTGATCATTGGATGCTCTGACATTTCCTCCTCTTTTTCTGCCATCCCACCAAGATACGGGGGGTGGGGGGGGAGGGCTCTCACAATTCTGGGTGGAGGAGACTTGCAAAATTGCAGGCGTTTAAATGAGCAGCTACTTTCAAACGTGTGTTCTCCAAGATCATGAAGAAGGGTCTCTTCTTGCTCCTGATTTTTGTCGTCTGCTGCTAGGAAATCCCTGCTCTGGAAGGAGTTTGCTTCAGGGCTCCGACTCCTCAGGTGCACGATTGGAAACCCAGAGCTGGAGAAGCTGGCGCCCCAGGATTTGCACTCCTCGATTCGAGGCTTGAGGAAAACGCGCTGGGACACACCCTCCTGGGGAGCTTCTGTTCCCGAAGGAAGTGAAAGCGGCACCATTATGCAACAGTGTTTCCAATCACCCCCCAAGCCGCACACCTTCAGCAGGTAAGCCCTGGTCAACTGTGCCCCACCGCGGTCGCACTGAAATGGTTCAGTTCCTGAGCGGGTGAGCAGGTGCTGGTTTAGGTTCTGAATATGGGGTGGGGGATCGCACCCCCAAGGTGGACCCTGGAAAGGTCCGCGTGGACCTTGTCGACTCCGTGGCTCCGTGGTGCTGGCAGAAGAAGGTGGAGTTGGTAGGGATGCTGGACCTCTGCTGCTCCATCACATCGTCTGCATGAGCATGGACCCTAGGCCGGCTGTAAAGTGTGGGTAGCCCTTCAGTGATGCCCCATCTACTGAGCCTGCGGACAGTGCCGCTCCCGCCAGGGGGCGCAGTGGCGGGAAGGGGAGAGGGGAGAGGGGACCGGTGCGCAGCTCGCAGCCTCACCCCTCCACAGGGAGACCTATCTGCGGTCGTTGTGCCTCGGCCCGCGGACAGCCTGCGGTTGGACCGTGTCAGCACATCTGCACCATGCCTGCAAGGTGAGACCTCGCCTAGAATATATTCCCATAGTGTTTTTTTCTTTTTTACTTTCTAAGAAAAAGGCCTTTTATTTAAAATTCATTATGCTATAAATTAATCAGAGAATGCTCTTCGGGTTATTTGCATCTTTTGTAATTCATTAGGGTTTTCTTTGCCTAAAACTAGAGTAATATTTCACATACACTTGGAAAGAACAGGTGTGCTCTGCTATTTGTGTGGCAGTGTTGATGCATATCTATAAATAATCTGCATTGTTAGTTGTGTGGGTTAGGCTTCTATTCCTTGACCTGTCTTGAATTGACACACATGTGTTCATCTCTTCTACAATTAGCTTGATTCTATTCCTCGAAGTATATGCAATTCTATATCCCCTGCTCTTAAGAAAGGTGTTGCAGTGGTTTGGGAAACATGATAAATAATGATCGTAATTGATATATTTTCATTGTTAACTGTCAGCTTTATATACCTTTCAGCTTTATAAAGTAACCTTTGTCTTTTTCAGTGCTTCCTGGTCTGAATTCTTCCTTGTCAAATATCAAGTATGAGACTCCTTTTCTACTTCTCACTTACTTATTTTTGGCTTATATTAGTCATTCTTTATTATCATTATTATTATTATTATTATTATTATTATTAGGGAGGGAGAGAGTGAGCGGGAGCTGGGGAGGGGCAGAAGGAGAGGGAGAAAGAGAATCCCAAGCCAGCTCGGCTACCAGCATGGAGCCCAGCATGAGGACTTGATCCCATCACCGTGAGATCAAGACCTGAGCCAAAATCAAGAGTCCGGCACCCAACAGACTGAGTCACCCAGGTGTCCCTTATTTTTAAGTTTTCTAAATACTATTTTATACAATGGGAGTCCCTTGTACTTAGTACAATATTGGATTTCACTTATTAGCTATCTGAAAGTCTTTGTAAGCTGTCAGTGACATAAGCACGATCCCATGTGTATATGATCAAATATCTGGTTTGGGTTCTATAATTTTAAAAAAATCAGATTGTGGTTTTGTGAACTATTTTATTTGCGGTGTATCTGCATATTCTCTTGGCATACTTCCCGAGATTTTGCATGTTTATTACAGCCCTCCCCCCCCCACTCCCCTGGCATTTGAAGTCAATCTGGTCCGATATGTAGTCTTTAGTTCTTATTTTCTTTCCTTGATGAACTTTAATTCACTACTCCATTGTCTCCAGGGATAAACTACGGCTGACAAAAGGCTGATGTCAATTTGATTTTTTTTTTCTTCTGTGAAGAGGAGGTTAAAATGCTCCTTTTTGCTGGAATATTCCTGCTTAAAACAGTTTCCCTGCGTGTTCTCTCCTTTTACTCTCCAGTCTCCTGGTTTGGATAATAAATTAACTAACTGTTCACTCTAATTAAAAAGCCATTTAGATTTTTCCATGAATAAGAGGATATTTTTTTCTCTAGTTTTCTTCAGAATTCAAGTTTTACTGAAATACATCTCAGCATATGATTTTCCGAAGTATGAAGTGTATTCTTTCAATACAGATATCTAAGTCAGCTTTATTTCAGGAAAGTTTTCTTGGATGGTAGCTCTTCCCTCTTGCTCCATTCCAATGCTTTGGTTTTCTTCTTAAGGTGTCCCTTCACTAGACGCTTTCTTCTGTGGCTATCACTTTCTGTCAATCCACTCTTATCTATGTTTTATTTCTCACATGAGATTATCTTTGTGTAAATTCACTCTTCTGTTCCGTGCAGTGTAATCTTTTTTCAAAAATGAGTTTTACTTATTTCATTAGCAATTCTTCATTAGTTGTTCTCAAATCTCTTTTCTCCAAGCATCTTCTTTCTGGTATTTCTGAATCTAAGATGTGTTTTGTCCTCATAAATGTTATTGCCTTTGTAGTTTACTCCAACCCATTTTGACATAGGAGGTTACAGACTGCATCTGCTTTGAAGTCTTGTCTTTCTGGTAAAGCATTGTCACTTTTTAAAACTCTTATTCTATTTTTCACAAAACTTCTAGGGGATCTGGCTGTACAATTTTCTCTTGTTCATGTTTAAGTGAGGTGACTTTTCCTCTCCTCTTAGAAGAGGAGGTGGATCTTGGTAACTTTTCTAGCTTCACCACCCAGAGACCTAGATTCTGGAACTTCCTTTTATTGTTATAATACAGTTCCCAAAATATGGCTTCAACTTTTTTGAAAAATTCAAATACAGTTCTGTCTCCAACTTTTGTGTGGATCCTTTTTTCTGTTTTGCCCCTACTGTCTCTGTCTTATATGGATTCCACTCACAGAAATTCCATCTCTCCATGGGACTTTTCCTTGGATGGATCGTTGGTTGATTAATTTAGAGCCTCTGGGGACCCA
This sequence comes from Proteles cristata cristata, assembly GCA_017311185.1. Taxonomy (NCBI): domain Eukaryota; kingdom Metazoa; phylum Chordata; class Mammalia; order Carnivora; family Hyaenidae; genus Proteles; species Proteles cristata. The sequence goes on along the minus strand of JAESUZ010001903.1, from coordinate 755,526 downwards.
ACTGCCCCAGCGCAACATCTCTGCAGAATCCTTCACCCATCTGCCAATTGGAGTCTGCATGCTTCCTGACCAGTTTTGTTGCCCTCTTCAGCTCTTTATCTTTCACTTTTGGTCATTAACTGCTAATGGACATTATGTCCTGTGGCTCACAGGGACATTAGAAGTCACTTTACTTTCCATCCACTTCTTTGCTCACAGTTGCAGAAGTGACTCATGTTGTTGCCCCAAGTTTTGTGAGTCCCTTGTGCATTTTTTTCTTTTCTAATGTTTATTAATTTTTTTTTCCGAGAGAGAGAGCACATGTGCAAGTGGGGGAGGAGTAGAGAGAGAGGGAGAGAGAGTACCAAGCAGGCTCTGCACTGAGAAAATACAGAGAGAGAGAGAGAGAGAGAGAGAGAGAGAGAGACCAAGCACAAGCAGGGAAGAGGCAGAGAGAGAGGGAGACACAGAATCTGAAGCAGGCTCCAGGTTCTGAGCTGTCAGCACGGAACCAAATGCAGGGCTCAAATCCTCAAACTGTGAGATCATGACCTGAGCTGAAGTCAGATTGTTAATGGACTGAGCCACCCAGGTTCCCCTTCTTTATTCATTTTTAACAGAAGATGTTCTTGCCTTTATTTTCTTAACAGTTGGAAACATGATTTTGAATCATTTTCCCTAGGAAACAATTTCTCTTGGTTTGGATTTTGTATATAAAATAGATGTAGATATGATTTCTTATATAAAATGTATACCTAACTGATATATATAATATATATCCATAATTTGTATATATATATCATTTTGTCTATAAAATCTTAATTTGGATATAACCTTGAGTGGAACTTCTTTTTTCTCGTTTTGTTCATGTCGTCATTACTTCTGTCTAGGCTCTCTAGACCCCCAATAAAGGACTCAATATTATAATGGCAGCGGAGAATTGTCAGTCGAAAGCTGTCTAGCACATTCCTGTCTTATACCTTTCAGGATAGCAGTTTCTCATCATTTCCAGCCTTCACTCACAAGTAGTGGGGCTTGGTCCAGCTCCCTTTGTCACACAGAATTTTCTGATTTCCACTGTCTATTTTGTAATCCTCTTTCCCCCAAGAGGTGAACTGTTCTTATTATTCCTAGGTCGTCCCTATGTCCAGGTGGCCTGTAACTCCAGCTCTAAGCTTCTAGTTTATAAAGATATATCTGGCTCTTGGACTGAGCTACATTTTTTTTAAATTTTTTTTTTTTTATTTCTTAGGAGAGAGAGAGAAAGACAGCGTGAGCAGGGGAGGGTCAGAGAGAGTGGGAGTCACAGACTGAAACAGGCTCCAGGCTCTGAGCTGGCAGTCAGCACAGAGCCCGATGCGGGGCTCGAACCCGCGAACTGCGAGATCATGACCCAAGCGAAAGTCGGACGCTTAACCGACTAAGCCACCCAGGCGCCCCATGAGCTACATTTTTAATACTATTTTTTAATGTTTATTTATTTTTGAGAGAGAAAGAAAGAGAGCAAGTGGGGGAAGGGCAGAGAGAGGGAGACACAGAATCAGAAGCAGGCTCTAGGCTCTGAACCATCAGCACAGAGCCTGACATGGGGCTTGCACCCATGAACTGCGAAATCATGAAGTCAGATGCAGACGCTTAACCAACTGAACCACCCAGGTACCCCTGGACTCAGCTACATTGATCGCTAATTTATTACTTTCTAGGGTGTAAGGGTGGGTGATGGGAATGGATGGTAAGAGTGTTCTTTTTGGGTGAAATCATGGAGACATCTTTAAAAGAAATGTTTATTAGGTACTTTTTCAACTTTTTATCAAACCATTTTAATGAAAACTAATGAGATATCAGTGTACTATTTAGCAAATAATTACTAATTACCCAAAGGTGAATGGGAACAATGAGTAATCTTCAGAGAATAAAAATACATAGATAATAAGAAATATTCAGAAATATCTTCAAAATGTACCCAGAAAACCCCTGCAAATTTAAATGGGTACCTAATGCATGGATACAGATTTTCTAGGTGGAAATTCCATGAGGCAGGAATCTGGATCAAGTGGAAACAAATGCTTTACCTCAGAGGAAACATCCTGACATTTCTGTTTTGTTTGGTTCTGTTTTTTCTACCTCTAAGAATTAAATAGCCATTTCCCATAGAATAAAAGTGGCATTTACTAGACAAAGAAGGCCCCCACTAAAGTTCTTGTTATCTTTATAAATTACTACCAGTAATTTAATTAGACAGGCATTAGATGAAGCAAGGTAGCTTGTCCCAACTGGTAAAGCTTAGATCAGTGTGTTTTCTTTGATGAAATTTAAGGGTGAACCAACACTTCCAGAAAAGATTTCCATTGGGGTGAACTTAGCTGGGGGCTATGGAGTCAGTGTAGCAATTACTAAGGGTTTCTTCTGGTCAGCGAGGTGACATGGCATGTCACTCAATCTCCTCAGCCTACACACTTGCTTCCACACTGAAGATTAACCTGGTGTTCAAGATAGCTGCTGCTGGGAACCAATTCCTGCCGCTGTGCAACATTATTTCAGTTTTCATGTACTGATGAAATGATTCAAGGAAATATATATTTGTGACTTCATATGCTCAAATCAGGTTGTGTTCTTATCTGATTTTAAACGAAACATTTCTTGATCAACTCAAACATTGGGATTTAAGTTCTCAGAAATTTAACTATGCAATTATAGAACAATGTGCCTAAATCTTTGTATTTTTTTCTTTACCAGCAATTAAAAAAAAGTGAGGGAGAGGACGTACATACCAACATAAGTGGTGTAATAGAGCAGTGATTAGCAAAGGCAGATAACACTACTTTCTTCCCATGCAAATTACTGATAAAGCATACTGAGAGGGAAAATACTCTGCAGAATATTACTTAGAATACATAATGTATTTTTTATTGGAGATGCATGTATATCTTGGAATACAGTAAACATATATATTTTAAATATTTGTGTACATATTTAAAATATGTGGAATAATATATTTCTTGATAGTATCCTTTTTTATTAATGACACCCAAGGAAATCGTATTCCCACAGTAAATTATAAGGAATGTTACATAACTAAAAGTCTTAATTACATGATGAGGTATTTTACAAAAGTTGACTAAAATATTATATGAAAGATGATTTGTTATTAATTTTGAAGGTATAGAACCGAGTTCCACTACATATTAATATTTAAAGAATGTATATTAGGCATCTATTTAGTGTCTCATCATTAGTGATAGACTAATAATAGTGATAGACTAGTTTTTAGATAGACTAATTTTTAGTGATATACTAACAATTAGATAGACTAATTAGTGATAGACTGTAATTTCACTAGCCTGTATTTGACTTACTTCTCAAAGTTCCTAAGTGCATAGGCACAGAAGGGAGAGTAGAAATGATTGTGATGGATAGAGAGTTAAGATGTCAGAGTAGTATGAGGACTCTGAGCTTATCTCATTCCTGAAATGCAGTAAATCAGCCACAAACCATTTTGAATACCTAGGAAAATGATCTGATTAACACAAAAATTTGCGTTCTTTGGGCCATAGAACTTGACAGATACATGATGCAGAGAGATGAACTGGGGGAGAGAAAAGCCACTGAACAGGAGATGGTAGGGAGCCATTTTCACAGTGAGAGGACAGGGAGGGAAAGAGAGAGAGAAAGGAGGAGACAGTGCAGCACATCAGAATTGCACAAGAAAAGCACTCCCCCTGAAAGTAGCTGGAAAGAAAGAGTGAAAACACTTGCAGGGGACTGGACAAGAAATCTCTTCCCCAAAACCGTTGACAGGGAGAAAGGAGAGGGTTTCAATACTGCCAAGTTTCTATAAATGGTGGAGCTCAGTGTTGGGTGAGGAAGTAGGGTGAATCCTTAGGAACAATCAGTGCAGTCCGAGGGATCTGTGTGCCACATGGGAAGAAGCAGTCCTCCTGCTTGGAGAGCATTTGGTAGAGGTGATATGGTCTCCCCATAAGCTAAATCATGATGGACCCCATAGAGTTAGTATGTTTCCTGATACTGCAACAAAGAGGCCAGAGTGCAGCAAAATCTGGTGCCGTTTTTGTTTTCTGATTTACCATAAACTCGGAGCCTCTGCCTTTGCAGGATTGCACAAGCATTCTCTGGGACAAGTCAGCACTCAGTCTTTGCTTGCAGAGAAACTCCCTCTGAGAATCAATGGGGATCCAAGCCACAGGGGTCTCTAAAGTGTATGGTTTTGAAACAGAGCCCCATTTGAGATAAAACTCTGGAGGAGTCACCACCTGGCAGGCAAACAGCTTGGACACAGAGAGGCTAAAGGCGGGGAGTGGATGGAAGCCTGAGACAAATGACGGGTGCTTGATCATATGTCTGTGAGATCACTAAATTCCCGCACCAGAGACTAGAGAGCTAGCTGAAGCCATTTTCACCTCTAGCACGTGCATAGGGAGAGCCCAGTGAGCTAAGCAGTGACACCAAGTGGAGAACAGATCCATTACACCAAGCCCTGCCCATCTGTGCCCTCCAGGTATATCTCCCAAAAGACCAGCACAAATCCTATCTATCTGCTTAGTCTAATGACTATAGTGTACTGCCAAAGTTTCAGTTCTCAGGGAAACTGGACGTAACTTCATTTGGTTTGCATTCTGTTTGCTTGTTCATTTGTAAATTTTCTTTGCTTCTGTTTTTGCTTATGTTATTTTCTTTTTTTCCTTCTTTCCTTTCTCTTTTGGATACAGAAAGAGCAATTATTTATTCTATTCTATTTTCTTTATTTTTATTTTATTACTTTATTTTTAATTTTTAAGCTTTTAAAACTTTTTTATCCCTTTCTCTTCTTTCCCTTTTCTATGAAGCTTCTCTCAATAAGCAGAATGAAACACACCCAGGATCTAACTTCCTTTACTTTATTTTTTCCCTTTTGTTTTGTTTTTACTTTTTTAATTTTATTAATTTTTTCTTCCTCCAACATGACAAGGTGGAGGATTTCACCCATAAGGGAAAGAAGAGGAAGAAATGATGGCCAGGGATTTATTCAACACAGAAATAAGGAAGATGTCTGTACTGAATTTAAGACAACAATTATAAGAATACTAACTAGGGCTGGTAAAAGCATAGAAGACACCGGAAAATCCCTTTCTGCAGAGATAAAATAACTAAAACCTAGTCAGGCCAGAATTAAAAATGTATAACTGAGATTCTGTCTCAAATGGATGCCATAATGGTGAGAATGGAAGAGTCAGAGCGGCAAATCAGTGATATAGGATATAAAATTATGGAAAATAATAGGGCAGGAAAAAAAGGAAACAGAGACAGAAGATCACATATAAAACTCAAGAACTCAGCAACTTACTAAAGATGAATCACATTTGTATCCTAGGAGTCCCAGAAAATGAAGAGAGAAAAAGGTGCCGAAGGTTTATGTGAGCAAATCATAGCCGAAAACTTTCCTAACCTGGGCAAAGATACAGACATCAAAATCCAAGAAACACAGATGACTCCCATTAGATCAATAAAAACTGACCATCACCAAGGCACTATAGTCAAATTTACATTATACACAGACAAGGAAATAATCCAAAAAGCAACAAGGGAAATGAAACAAAAGTCCTTAACCTATAAGGGAAGACACATCAAGTACACAGCAGATAATTCCAAACAAAATAGGTAGGCCAGAAAGGAGTGTCAAAATACATTAAAAAAAAATAATAAGACCCATCTATATGCTGCCTACAAGAGACTCACTTTAGATTTAAAGACAACTGAAGACTGAAAGTGAGGGGATAGAGAACCATCTATCATGCTAATATCCATCAAAAGAAAGCCGAAGTAGCCATATTTGTATCAGACAAACGAGATTTTAAAATAAAGACTGTAACAAAAGATGAAGAAGGGCATTATATCATAATTAAGGGGCCTATCTACCAAGAAGATCTAACACTTGTAAATATTTATGCCGTCAACTTGGAACACCCCAATGTAGAAATGAATCACAGACATAAATAAACTCACTGATAATAATACCATAATATTAAGGGACTTTAACACCCACTTACATCAATGGACAGATCATCTAAGCAGAAAATCAACAAGGAAACAATGCTTTGAAGACTCAATGGACTTAATAGATATATTCAGAACATTTCATTGAAATCAGCAGACCACACATTTTTTTTGAGTGCACGTGGCACATCCTCCAGAATAGATCACATACTGGGTCACAAATCAACCTTCAGCAAGTACAAAAAGACTGATATCATAGCATGCATATTTTCAGATCACAATGCTATGAAACTTAAAGTCAACCACAAGAAAAAATTGGGAAGACCACAAATACTTGAGGGTTAAGGAACATCCTACTAAAGAATGAATGAGCTAAACAAGAAATTAAAGAAGAAATTAAAAACTACATGGAAGCCAATGCAAATGACAACATGAGAGTCCAAACCCTTTGGGATACAGCAAAGACTGTTATAAAAGGGAAGTATATAGCAATTCAAGCCTTCCTAAAGAAGGAAGAAATGTCTCAAAAATACAACCTAACCTTATACCAAAAGGAGCTAGGAAAAAATAAACCAGCAAATAAAGCCCAAAACCAGCAGAAAAAGGGAAATAATAAAGATTACAGCAGAAATTAATGATACCAAAATTTTTTTAAAAAGGCAGTAGAAGAGAGTAACAAAACTACAAGTTGGTTCTTTGAAAGAATTAACTAAATGGATAAACCTCTAGCCGGACTGATCAAAAAGAAAAAGGAAAGGACACAAATAAATAAGATCACAAATGAGAGAGGAGAGGTCATAACCAACACAACAGAATACAAACAGTAATAAGAGAATATTATGAACAATTACATGGAAACAAATTGAGCAATCTAGAAGTGGACAAATTCCTAGAAACATATAAACACCAAACCTGAAACAGGATGAAATAGAAAACTTGAACAGGTCCACAAGCAGTATAGAAATTGAATTAGTAATCAAAAATCTCCCCCTAAAATGCAAGTGTCTAAGGCCAGATAGCTTTCCAAGGGAATTAAAAGAGGAGTTAACACTTATCCTTTTGAAGCTGTTCCAAAAAATAAAAACGGAAGGAAAACTTCCAAACTCTTTGTATGAGGCCAGAGAAACCCTGATTCCAAAACCAGACAAAGACCCCACTAAAAAAAAGAATTAAAATTTACCTGATGAACCTGAAGGCAAAGATTCTCTACAAGATACTATCAAATCAAATCCAAGACACATTAAAGGCTTATTCACCACAGTCAAATGAGATTTATTCCTGGGCTGTAGGAGTGATTCAATATACACAAATCAATCAACATGATATATCACATTAATAAAAGAAAGGATAAGAGGTATATAATCCTCTCAATAGACGCAGAAGAAGCATTTGACAAAATGCATCATCCTTTCTTGATAAAAACTCTCAGGACAGTAGAGAAAGAAGGAATATACCTCAGAATCATAAAGGCCACATGTAAAAGATCCACAGTTAAAAATCATCCTCAAAGGAGAAAAACTGAGAGCTTCCCCCCTAAGAGGAAATTATTACACTCTATCTTAACTAAGTTGGATTTAAATAAATAAAAAACTAAAGAAAGAAAAGATTGAGGTATGAGTGATAATAACATGATGGATGTTCACAATAACAAAAGGTCAAGATCTGAGATCAAAGTGCAAATTATTTTTTAAGGTTAGTTGTGAAAGGACAACATTATCTCTGTACAATGTGCATCAAAATCACATATCTTTCTTAGACACATTATTAGGTAATTGAAACTTAGGAGTATAATATACTTTTTCGGCAAAAAATATGTACTGAAATTCAATACTTTTTATTTTACAAGGAACTCTGCCTGAGTGTCAACCCTCAAAGATTATGAAGTGATAATGGCCTATTTAAGCAGAAATGTTACAAACATGATTTATAGCTCATAATTTGAGAATTCTTTAGCCTCAACAGAGCATTAAAAGATATTTATTTCATGGAACATTTAAAGGATAGATTTCAATGACATTTTTATTTTGTGTGTATCGGGTATTTGGAGATTACCATGGCTGTGATGGTGTCTCTTAGTCCATAAGAAAATACATTCCTGAGGACAGTGTATCCAAATTGTTAAAAGATTCTGTGAAGACTTTCAATTCCAGTAATGACAGACTAAGTAATTTAGACATACTCCCAGTTGGGACAGCTTGGAAACCTGTGCTTGATGGTTAATTTTATGTGTCAACTTGACTGGGTTGACATGTATGCCCAGATATTTGGTTAAATATTTTTCCTGGGTATGTCTGTGAGAGCGATTGTGGATCAGACTAACATTTAAATCAGTAGATTGAGTGAAGAAGGTGGGTGGACCTCATCTAATTCTTTGGAGTTCTGAATACAACAAAAGCTGACAAAGAATTCTTTCTCTCTACTTGTTTTAGAGTTGGAACTTCAGCTCTCTTCTGCCTTTGGACTCAAATTTGGACTTAAATTGACACCATCAGCCCTCCGGAGTCTCCAGCTTACCTCCAAAATCATGTGAACCCATTTCCTAAAGCATTATCTTGTGTACACACACACACACCCCTTATTGGTTCAGTTAGTTATACTGAGCAAATAAAAATAAGAGTGCACAGAAGGATTGAAGGCATCAGGCAGTAAACAAATTCAAGATGAATTACTGAGTCAGGATGCAAGAGAAAACCAAACTTCAGAATGAGGACTCCAGTATTTGGAAAGCACCTGAGGAACTGTGTAGTACCTGTCAGTATAAAGTACTAGGAATACATGTGTTACATTTTACGGTCTGCTAGAAGGAGGAGATCGGTGTTTGTATATTTTGAGGTAGAATGATAAATCTTTAAGTAATATGATTAGGAAGAATTGAAAATGAAGCAAGCATTTCCCCAGTCTATATCTGAGATTCAAATCTGACTAACACAGAAAGCTTGGTCAATACCTAAAACTGAAATACAATTTTACCTAATGCTTTGACACCCATAAGCTTAGAAGAAATTAAGAATTTCTCTTTGAAAGAAGGTAACATCAACCTAGGCCTTAAGTTACTTCTGCAAACAATTTCTATAAGCAATTTATATAAATTGGCACATGATTAAAAATAACCAGCCCACCAAGAAAAGCAAATGGCAATCAATAGCAATTGGTCTGCATCAGAAAGAGACCAACAAAGTCTCAAAACTGGAGTCATGTAGGTAAACATTGTCATTCCAGCATTTTTATTATAAATTATTATTGCCACCTTAAATTCAAATACAGAAGAAAATAAATAATCCATTGCAAAAAGAACAGAAAAACAGGTGAATCTATACAAAAAAAAATCTACAACAAAAATTTGTAATAATTTAAACTATGATTTTAGACAGACTGTAGGTTCGCTTGCAGGTTAAAAAAGATGGCTGAAATTAATAAGTAAAAATATCAAAGAAAGTATTCAGAATGAATAACTGATAGAAAAGACAAGATGATTGGTTGCAAAATGACAAACAAAAGGAAGGTGAGAAAAACTGACTTGTGTTTAATCGTACTGAGTCCCACAGGGAAACTGTAAGGAACGAGAGGAGAAGCAGCCTTTGAAACTCATTAAGACACCATGCTAGAGATTCAAGAAGCCGTAAGTACTCAAGCATGATTAAAAGACATAAAAACCACATCTAGAGATGTTTCTAGTATAACTTTAAGACATAAATTACTAAGAAAAATATCTTTGAAGAAGCCAAAAGTAAAACATAGAAGATCGTAAAGGGAACAACCATGAACAAAAATGACCCCTTCACAGAAATACTTGATTTCTGAGGGCAAAAGTTTCGTCATGTTGCCCATGGCCTGGGGTTTCCTCCAATCTTTCAGAGCAGGACCTTCACCTGAGCAGGGAATCACCCTGGAAAGGGAGGGGCCAGGTGGGAAGGAGAAGATGATGTCACTGAAAGTCCATTCCTTTAGGTATTCATATGCAATGGTGAGACCTTCTTTCACTCTCTCTACTGTGTGTGTGTGTGTGTGTGTGTGTGTGTGTGTGTGTGTGTGTGTAGAGAAAGAGAGGGAGAGAAAGAAATTAACACAATAAAAATAAAATTAATATCAGGAGGAGGCAAATAGAGTTAATATTTTCTAAGGTTTTTGCATTGAGTAGATAATAGTACCTGTTAATATTATCTAGACTTTGATGTATTTTAAAATCTCCAGATAGTAAAATAATGGATAACCCAGAAACTACAAAAGGAAACATCAAAAAACAAAAATAAGCCAAAAGAAGTAAAAAAAGAAAAAGAGGTAAGGGGAGACACAGAGTAAAATGGTAGATTTAAAATAAAGTACAGTATCTAAATATTTACATTGAATGTCAAGTGGACTCAAAGTTCTAATGAAAAGGGAGCTGTTAGACTAAAAAAAAAGCTCAACAAAACAAACTACTCTATGTTCTTTTGATGAGATATGCCTAAATCATAAGGAAGCAGAAAGCTTGAAAGTCAAAAAACAATAAAAGATATACATCATTTAAACTCCAATCACAAGAAAGTATCTATAGTCATTTCCAAAAAAAAAAAAAAACCCAAAACCCAAAACATAAAACAAATTAAGCTGAAAGTATATGAGACATTGAGAATGAAAATGTTTCATTCATCAGAATGAATTCAGCCAAAATATTTCACATTTTTAAATTAGTATGGGCCTGAATGCATGGCCTCAAACTACATGAATTATAAAGTTGACCAAATATAAGCAGATAAAGATATCTACAATCATATTAATGGTGTATTTTCTCCCTTTTAGCACCTGATAAAATATATAATTGAAAATAGTGATGAAGTATATGAAATTTAAGCAATCAATTTCACTTAATAAAAATATATAGATGTTTATGAATCCACAATGAACCTAAAAATATAAAATATACTTTCCATTCAAGCCCATGTAAAATTTTTGAATATTTTATTATAGTATAAAACCGGTTTCAAAATGCTGAAAATACTGAAACCATAAATAGTAACTTCTTTGGTCACAATTTAATTAGATTAGAAATAAATAACATAAAGAAATATAGGTGTTTTAAAATTAAAGTGTAGAGCTCTAAATAATCCTTAGGTCAAAAAAAAAATTTAAACCAAATACTAAGAGAAATGTCACCATCAAAATGTGTGGTACAGCTAAGTAGCATTTAGAGGGAAATTTATAACATTCTATGCCTGTATTAGAAGAGAAAACAAGCTGCAAAAATCTCAAAAAGTTATGGGGAAGTTAACAAAAATCCAATGAAAGTAGAATGAGGTACAAATAACCAAGTCTGAAATGAGTAAGAGTACATCACTTCAGATCACACAGCCATTGTAAAAGAATAAGATGACAATATAGACAAATGTATGCCTTTATCCCAATTAATTAAAATATATGTAAATGTGCAAATTTGTTTAGAAGTGTAATCTATCAAGACCAAGACTGACTTGTGAAAAATTAGCAAACATGAATTTTCTTATAATTGTTTATTTGAATTAGTCATCAAAAACTTGTGTGCTCACACACACCTGCATGTACATGAGTGCACGCGCGCACACACACACACACAAACAATTTCTAGTTTCCAGTGGCTTCCCTAGGAAGTTATACCAAATACAACAAAGTATTTTCAAATTGCACAATCATCTCTAATATTAGGGGAGTAAGTGAATACTCTTCAGTTTATATTATCTTCACTTGGTTTCACAAACATTTTTAAAGGAAAGTATATATTTTTAAAAAAAGAAGAAAAAGAGGGGCACCTGGGTGGCTCAGTTGGTTAAATGTCTGACTTTGGCACAGGTCATGGTCTCACGGTTCATGGGATCGACCCTGCACCAGGCTCTGTCCTCACAGCTCAGAGCCTGGAGCCTGCTTCGGATTCTGTGTCTCTCTCTCCCTCTGCCCCTCCCCTATGTGCACTCTGTCTCTCTGTCTCGAAAAAAAATAAACATAAAAAAATTCTAAAAAAGAAAATCCCCTCTTACTCATAAACCTATGTGCAAAAATTCTACACAAATATTAGCAAAACACTTAATTATACTTAGGACAAGGTAGTGTGAGCAGGTCCGACTAATACCTGGCATAAAAGGTTACCAGGTTGGATTAGAAGTGGTAGGTGCAAAGGGAAAAAACATGAATCTGTCAGAAACCAGGAATACTGACAACAAGGCTGCAGGCCCTCGTGCCGTTTATGTACTTCACGAGCTGGAGGTGAGCTGATAAGCAGTTGCTGCCTTACTTGTGTGAAGACTCTGTCCATTCTGATTATTTGGTGCCTCCGCTGTGCCCACTGTCCACAATTTTGATTATTACGTCTGGGGGAGGAGAAGTCCAGTAAAGAGGATATCCACCTAAAATGAGTAGTGATCAAAAAACTAGTGTGGTCTTTTTTTTTACATTTCACATAGAAGTGAGAACATACACTATTTGCTCTTTGTCTGTCTGACTCACGATGCCTTCAAGTTCTATCCTTGTTGTCACAATTGGCAAGATCTCCCTCTTTCTTATGCTGAATAATATTCTATTGTGTACGTGCATGCTGTATTTTCTTTATCAATCCATCTATCAATGGACACTTAGGTTGTTTCCATGTCTTGGCTATTGTAAGTAATGCTGCCATGAACTTGAGTAGGCATTATTTCAAGGAACATATTCAAATGGCCAGCAGATGGGGCGCCTGGGTGGCTTAGTCGGTTAAGCGTCCGACTTTCGCTTGGGTCATGATCTCGCGGTTCGTGGGTTCGAGCCCCGCGTCGGGCTCTGTGCTGACTGCCAGCTCAGAGCCTGGAGCCTGATTCAGTCTGTGACTCCCTCTCTCTCTGACCCTCCCCTGCTCACGCTGTCTCTCTCTCTCTCCTAAAAAATAAATAAAACATTAAAAAAAAAATAAATTTCAAATGGCCAGCAGATACATGGGAATGTGCTCAACATCACTAATCACCAGGGAAATGAAAATCAAAACCACTCTGAGATATCATCTCACACCTATTACAATAACTATTATCAAAAAGACAAAAGAAGTGTTGTCAAGGATGTGGAGAAAAGGAAACCTTGTGCACTTTTAGTGGGAGTATAGATTGGTGTGGTCTCTATGGAAAGCATGAACTTTCTTCAGAAAAGTTTTTAAAAAAATGATCATATGACCCAACAATTCCACTTTTGGATATATTTCCAAAAGGAACAAAGTCACTGGCTTGAAGAGAACCTATATGTTTGTTGCATCATTATCTACAATAGCCAAAAGAAAAAGATTTTTTTATTAAAAAAAATAGTGCTGTGACATTGGAGATCTCTATATAAAGATAAATACAAATGATCTCTATCACCTATCATACACAAATAGCAATTCTAAGTTTGTTGTAACTATACATGTCAAAGAAAAAAGATAAAAATAAAAATAATGTTGGGGCGCCTGGGTGGCTTAGTCTGTTGAGCATCCGACTTTCGCTTGGGTCATGATCTCGCGGTTCGTGGGATCGAGCCCCGCGTCGGGCTCTGTGCTGACTGCCAGCTCGGAGGCTGGAGCCTGTTTCAGTCTGTGACTCCCTCTCTCTCTGACCCTCCCCTGCTCGCGCTGTCTCTCTCCTAGAAATAAAACATTAAAAAAAAATAAAAATAAAAATAAAAATAATGTAGAGGGATAGTTTTTGATCTATCATAGGTAAACAATTATGTAGAACATAGAAACCAGTGATAATAAATTAAAAGATTGGTAGATTTGGCTACATTATTAAGAACCTTTGTCAAAGGAAGCATTACAAAAGTGAAAATGAAGTCATAGACTGGGAGAAGACATTTGCAATACAAATGTGTGTGTGTGTGTGTGTGTGTGTGTGTGTGTGTGTGTGTGTGTGTGTGATGCAGTACAAATATATATATATATGCAATACACATACACACACACACATACACACACACACACAGCCAAGTAGCTCATACCAGAATGTGTGAAACCTCTAAATACAAAAGAAATCAATCTAATTGGGAAAAAAAAATTGCAAGGGATTTCAAAGGTCATTTAACCAAAAGAACATATATAAGACCAGTAAATGTTATTTCTGATCAGCAGTATGTAAAGTAAGGCTGCAATGACATTTCATTGGTGGGTCTCCACCAGCTTGGCTGAAATTCACCTGACAATGGCATGATTTAGCAAGGGTGAGGAAGAAGAGAGACTGTCCCACTGCTATCCTGACAATAAAATGGCTAAACTACTTTGGAAAAACATTTGGCCTTATCAAATGTTAAACAGATGTATTTCCCATGACCCAGCAAATCTAGAGACATATCTCTGGCAGAAATGAAGTCAAATGTGTTCCAAGACATGTATTTGAGAATGTTCACGACAGTTAACACAAACGTTCAGTAACAGTAAAATGTAAAAACAAAATGTGATAGTTTCACTCAGTGGAATGTAAACACACACACAGCAACCTGGAGGAATTTTACAGACTTTCAGGGCCAACCCCCACATTGTACAATTCAATTTTTGCAAAGTTGTACAAATGGGAAAAACTAAATTGCAATGTTTAGGGATCCATGCTAAGGTGGTAAGCAGGAGAAATAGAAGTAAAGCAAGGAAATGATTACCATAATGTGTAATAATGATACCCTTCAGGGAGCTCAGAAGGGACTGCAATTTTGGGAGTGTACATGGGTATCTTCTTTAGGTCTGACAATGTGCTTTTATTTGACCTGAGTAAAGATTATACCAATGTTCCACTTATAATGACTCATGATGTCACACATTATATATTTAATGGACTTTTCAGTGTGTAAATTAGATTTCACAATTAAAAGGTTAAAACATAAGAACAAGAATACGAAGATTCCAGAAGGTACCGGGGTTGCATCTTTAGTCAAGGATCACTGTCACATTGTGAATTTCTTGGGCCATAGGCTTACCGGCATTTTATGTCTAACCAGGGACCCCATTGCTTTCTGCTGCTAGCATCAGTCTTTGGTTTCATTTGGTGGGTGGGGGTAGGAATAGCATTGATCCAGTTCCCTGGTTAAACACTGATTGCTTCAATCAAATCAGAGTAACACCTTTAGTTAGAATCCAAACTAATCTAATAATGGCTAAGCCATTCAATGCATAAGAATTGAATCAGGAATTAGAATCTGACCCAATTAAACCAAATCTTGAAAGAAGACTTCTTGAGATTTTAGTGAAATAATATTCCTTGATCATCTGAAAGAGCTACTGGAAGTCATGAATTTGAAGCCTCGATTTGTTACTACATGTGAGAACCCAGCCATAGGAGAAACTAAAACAAAACTAAAAACAAAACTACCACATTGGAGAGAGAAAGAAACTAGGCCTTTGCCAACCTGTAACCCCTAAATCAAGGGAAATCTAGAGATTGCTGTACCTGTGGGTTTTCCAGTTTTCTGAGTAATTCAAGTCAATTTTTTGTTTATTTAAACCTACTTGCATTGTTTTTATTTCTTTTGGTTACTTGTAACATTAAAAAGCCCTAATTGACAAGTAGGAACCACAAGATTGCATGTAATTAAGACACTATCATCGGATGTGATTGAAAGAATAAACAGAAGACTATTTTGAGCTAAATATGTATTTATAGGAAAGAACACTGCTCTGACATTTAAATCTATTTTAGACCCAGCTGTGAACAGAACTGGAGCAGAGTGGAAAATGTGACCTGGAGTAAGGGCATAACCTCTTTTGATTTTAGAGTTTTTTTAATCTAGAAAATGAAGTTAAGATTAGAAATCTATCTCAATGGGTTTTCAGATGGTAGCAGTATAGTCTGGCAGCAAGAACATGAACAAAGAAATCTGAATAGAGTTGGATCTTAGATCAGCCACAAAATGTAGATAATGATAATACTGAGGTCACAGTGTTCTTACAAAAATTAAAGGAGATATTTTATGCATAGGATTTTATAAAGCATATCTTTTCCAAGGTTCTTTTTACTTCAAATTTTGTTACCAGTGTTTTATAAACCCAGTCATTTGAACAGATAAGGAAGTTTGAGGAAACCCCAGTATCCTATGTGAATTTGTCCCAGGAATATATTCATATTTATCAAAATGACAAAATTTAAGAAAGAAATTCCTCTGTTGTCTGTTTTCTCATTATTACATTGAACCATACGAAATTGTCATTTTTAACAGTCAAAATTGTCAAATAGATTGTTGATGTACTCATTTAGGTTTAGAAAGGAGATGGTTCATTTAAGGCTGACTGGGAAGAGATCATTGGTGCTAAAGTTAAGCCTGGTCATTCCATTATCTGGGTTGATCCAACCAAAACATGACTGTTCTTAAGCCCTCTGCTAAGACCCCATGATGCATTCACCTATGATTTGAATTTAGTACAACCAAGAGTCTATGTAGCTCCATGTTTAAAACTAGGCAATAATGGAAGCCATTTCCCCACCTGTTTTCTGTGAGTTTGGGGGTAGTAATTGGAATGTAATTTTTATTGTTGTTTTGCTGGTACATCAAGTCATATAAAATTTCTGGTGAGGAGGGAGTTCTTAGCCATAAAGCTTTTATTTAAATAGAAGGAAGAAAAAAGAGGAGAGGAACCCATTCCCCTAACTACTTAATAAACATCTTTCCTAATATGCTTTATAATTTTGTGCTAGGTCTGACTAATCTATCCATCTGCCTCTTCTGGACTATTTTGTTCAATTCCCTGGTTTTCAACTTACAATGACATTATAAAATTAATGAACTGATGATAGGTTTCAAATTCTATAACATGTTTCCTAAACCTAATCTGGTCAACCAAACATGGACTCCATTCAAGAGGGCCTAAGTGGTTTTTCAAATAATCACAGGTAAGAAAAGGCTGTTACACAGATCTCCAAAGCCCTAATATCATCTTAAATTTTGGCAATAACAACAGATCCACAAAATGTATTTCAATACTCATGACTTTTCCCCTATGGTATTTGGTACTATGTTCCATTTTGTTTTAGTTTAAAAAAAACTTTTAAGTAAAAGGCTAAAAATGAGTATAATAATAATACAATTTAAATGCTGATCACTCAAAAATTAATACAGACCCTATGATTCCTTTAAAAAATGTTACTATTGGACAAGGAAAGGTAATTCTCAAAATCTATCTTAATCCTACATCTGCTTATATTTATGGAAGAAAAATAACGTATTTCACAATCCTCATAATATAGTTATTTTATGTTCAAATCAATGTTTGTTTATAAACCTACAAAATACTGTACTGAAGATTGAAAAATGTTTAAAGGAATGATGGGAATCTTCACTTTTCAACCAGTCAATATAAAGTCATTTACACACAAAGAGGGGGAAGAAAAGAAATTCTTTAGTGACTTTAGATACAGAACACAGGAAATTTAATGATCTAAAGCTCAAAAGATGGGTCCATTTCTTGGTAAGAAAAGAATAGTCCCTTAAGAAATAAAACATGCAGGCCTCATAAGGTGTACGTCTTGAAGCATTCCATTCATATAAGGAGTCTTAGTAGAATATTGTTCACGTAGTGGAGTAAATTTTTCTATTTCTGTCTGGAGTCAGTGCTTTCTCTCAGAAATAATAATGCATTCCAGTGGGAGCTGCATTCCTGCCCACATTGATGACTCTTACTGTTTATTAGTCATTATTGATTCTTAACAATTCATTGATAAATTTTCTTATTAATGAGGTTGAAATGAATGTTAGGATAGGCATGGAGTTACACAGATAAACACAGCAATCTATATTTACTGAGATTTCACCTGAAATGCATGTGACAAACAATGGAAACGGAGTGACTTTCACATGAGTCCAGACTAGAAATGATCTGTCATTTAGTCTGGTTTTCTAAGATTTTATTTTCAACATTGGTGATGATCTCTTCCATAAAGAAGTTTTGAATGTAGATGTATGTTGACTTTTTTTATTCTTCAATGAAACCATATCTCTTTACTTTTTTCTTTTGACCTTTGGGATTATGCTTAATAAGTCATCCATAAATGCATTGCTTCATAGTACTTCACATGAAATCATTCACCTTCCTGGATTTCTCTTGATTAATAATGTGAGTTAATACCTAATATTTTTGTAATAATAATTCCACTACGCATAATTATTTATTAAATTAATATACCATTGATTCAATATAATCCATTTTTTAAAATGTTTTATTTACTTCTGAGAGAGAGAGAGACAGCATGAACAGGGGAGGATCAGAAAGCAGGGGAGGGTCAGAGAGAGAGGGAGACACAGAATCTGAAGCAGGCTCCAGGCTCTGAGCTAGCTGTCAGCACAGATCCCGACATGGGCCTCGAACCTACAAATGGTGAGATTATGATCTGAGCTGAAGTCTACAAATGGTGAGATCATGACTTGAGCCGAAGTCGAACGCTTAACCCACTAAGCCACCCATGCGCCCCTTGATATAACACATTTTTATCAGAGACTCAATCCATTCATTGGTGTCCTCTTTATTTCTAGTGGTATAGTTACCATCACAGTGTTAAGTTTGAGAAACACAATGCCAAGCAACAGACAGGTGTCTTTTCATGGTCTTTCTCATATGGAGGGGGAAGACGTGTTAGCCAAGTATCACACAAAAGGTTATTGTATTGTAATGAGTCTTCTCCAAAGAAGTGTTGTTGAGGTGCAGTCTATCAGATAAGTAGGATTAAATTAAATAAATGAAGAAATGTTCCAGGCACAGGGAGTCACTTGTAAAAATTTAGACGGAGCTGGCCTTTGGAAGCTTTGAAAGAAATCTAGTGGTAGCTGGAGGATGAAATGGAGGGACAGGGTGGTGTGAAGTAAGGCTAGTGAACAAGATGGGAATCAGACTACGCAGAGTCCAGGAAAATGTAATGAGTCTTTATAATCCTAAAATGATTTAGAAGTCATTGAAGAGTATCCATTTTAGGTTAAATGGTTAGCAATTTACTAAGGAAGAATGATTCTAGTAGCAACGTGAGGGGCAGATGAAGGGGTGGGCTAGACAGAGGGTATGTGCAAGATGATGATATATTGGACCAGGATGATAATATTGAAATAAATGCTAGTAGGTGGATTTCAGAATGATTTAGAATATAAAACATAATGATAGATTGGATATAGGAGGTAAAAGTATACAGGCATAAGCACTAGGCTTTATCCACATGTGTGAATAATGATGCCATTCACTGAGGAAACATTGTTTAGGAATGTGGAATATCCAGAGTATAAATTCTTAGTTTATTGATTTTTAGGGGACTTCGGGTTTATCTAAAATTAAGAGTTAACAAATTTTCTCTCTAAATGGCAGTATGGTAAATATTTGGGGCTTTGCAGGCCAGATACAGTCACTATTACATATTCTTCTGTTTATTTACTTGTTGCTTTTTGCATATTTATAAGTCTTTAAAATTTTTTTTGAAGAAAAAAATGGGCCCAGGACTTGGGCAATGGTCTTAGGAAATGAATATAGGTATCTGGTGAAGAGAAGGCCATTGGAGCTAACAACATGAAGGTTCAACCTGAGGTGCCATCAGTGAGTGTTTATGCACTATTTGATAGCTTAATCAAATTCCTTGGGAGAAATCACAGGATGAAAAAAGAAGAGAGCATAATGGGATAGGAAAGGAGGAAAAGCTTATAAAGAGTACTCAGAGGACCACAGGGAAGTGGCTAGAAAACAATAACAATGTGGTATCATGGAAGTAGAGAGTGGAGAATTTTTTTAATGTTTATTTATTTTTGAGAGAGACACAGAGTGTGAGCAGAGGAGAGGCAGAGAAAGAGGGAGACACAGAATCCAAAGCAGACTCCAGGCTCCAAGCTGTCTGCACAGAGCCGGACACAGGGCTTCAACTCACGATGAGATCATGACTTAAGCCCAAGATAGATGCTTAACTGACTGAGTCACCCAAGTGCCCCTGGAGAATGTTTTTAAGATGTGAATAACTTAGGGCACCAGGGTGGCTCAGTGAGTTGAGCATCCTATTGTTGATTTCGGCTCAGGTTATGATCCCACGGTCACAGGATCAAGGCCCAGGTTGGGCTCTGTGCTGACAGATCAGGGCCTGCTTGGGATTTGCTCTCTCTCCCTCTCTCTGCCCACCCTTCCAAACACTCTCTCTCTCTCTCTCAAAATAAGTAAACTTAAAAACTACATTGACAAAAGAACTCAAGGAACTTAAATGCTAATGAGACTGATTCCACTGAAAAATGTTTACTAGATACGGGAAAGATAATCACTAATGAGTGTTTTTTTTATGAAGTAGAAGATGTATAATTGCTGGCATTAATTGGGAGGAGGCATACCTCTCCTATTACATTAAAAAAGAGGGAGAAAATGGGGAGTGCAGATGGAGGCAGATTGGAGGCACAATAGCAGGAAGCTCCCAGCTGGAGAATGTGCTGTGAGACCAGTGAGGAGACAGGAAGGAATGGACAGTATAGGCCTGAAGGGAGACAGAGGAATTTAGTAGTGCTGGGTGGTCCTGGGAGTCCATTGGAGGCTAATGATCACACATGCATGGAAGTACCTGTCTTTATTTCTATGATATTTTCTAGAACATTCTCTGATAGAGCACAAATATCAAAGAAAAAAATGAGTGAAATGATACATGCATTTAGCTTTTGACCCAAAAAACTCCCAAATAAACACTAGCAAAAATATGATATAACATGTATAAAACTGTTACTTTGGGTATTAGTTTTAATATCAAAATACTGGAAACAGTTCAATTATGTACCATTTGACACAGTGGCATAAGTTTTCATACATGAAGCATGCCTACATTAACATGAATTGTTATGCATTTATTAAGATAGAATTGGAAAGAACTCTATACGTGGATGAATTTGTAAACAAAACAAAACACGCAGACCACCGCTTAATGCAGAGAGGGGTGCAACATTCCTGGGTGATCTCACATTAACTTCCTGGCCACAAACCTCATATCATTCACTGTCCTTGCCTCTAGGCTCCCCAAACTCAAACTCTTCCCACACTCTTACTTTCAACAGATGACTTTGCTTTTTATTTCACTTAGATCAAGAAATTATGAAGAAAACATTTGCAGATTCCTACCACCAACTCAAATAACATAACTAATACTCTGCCAAATAAGACTCTCTGAGCAATCATTTGAGGATGTTCCCCAACACTGAGCTAAGTCACCTCTATCAGACTTCTCAATAATTTTCATCTTTTAAACAAGTCCCCATTTCCCCATCCATTCTCTAGAATCCTTTATTCACTAAACAAACATTTATATCACACTTACTCTGAGCTAGGCAATGGTCCAAATGCTTTACAAATATTAACTCATTTAATTATCAGATTTTTCTCCACTAAATTATTTCTATTAGAAAGCGTGGCCTCTGTCAGAACTAAAAGGCAACTGACAGTATGCGAGAAGATATTTTTGCAAATGACATATCAGATAAAGGGTTAGTATCCAAAATCTATAAAGAGCTTATCAAACTCAACACCCAAAAAACAAATAATACAGTGAAGAAATGGGCAAAACACATGAATAGACACTTCTCCAGCGAAGACATTCGGATGGCTGACAGACACATGAAAAACTGCTCAACATCACTCATCATCAGAGAAATACAAATCAAAACCACAATGAGATACCACCTCACACCAGTCAGAATGGCTAAAATCAACAAGTCAGGCAAAAACAGATGCTGGTGAGGATGCAGAGAAAGAGGATCTCTTTTGTACTGCTGGTGGGAATGCAAACTGGTGCAGCCATTCTGGAAAACAGTATGGAGGTTCCTCAAAAAATAAAAAAAATAGAACTACCCTATGACCTAGCAATTGCACTACTAGGTATTTATCCAAGGGATACAGGTGTTCTGTTTCAAAAGGGTACATGCACCCTAATGTTTATAGCAGCACTATCAAAAATAACCAAAGTATGGAAAGAGCCCAAATGCCCATTAACAGATGAATGGATAAAGAAGATGTGGTATATATATATATATATATATATATATATATATATATATATACACACACACACATATATACATATATATATGGTATATGGTATATATATGGTATATGGTGTGTGTGTGTGTATATATATATATATATATATATATATATATATATATACAATAAAGTATTACTCATCAATCAAAAAGAATGAAATCTTGCCAGTTGAAACTACATGGATGCAACTGGAGGGTGTTATGCTAAGAAAAATTAGTCAGTCAGAGAAAGACAAATATCATATGGCTTCACTCATGTGACGACTTTAAGATACAAAACAGATGAACCTAAGGGAAGGAAAGCAAAAATAATATAAAAACAGGGTGGGAGACAAAACATAAGAGACTCTTAAATATACAGAACAGAGGGTTGCTGGAGGGGCTGTGGGAGGGGGGATGGGCTAAATGGGTGAGGGGCATTAAGGACTCTACTCCTGAAATCATTATTACACTATATGCTAACCAACTTGGATGGAAATTAAATAATCAAGTAATTAATTAATTTTTAAAAAGCATGGCTTCATCTTGAACAAGTATTTCTCAAGCATACATTCTGCTTCAGAAATGGGATATTTTGCTCAGCTCCATAAGAAACATCTTTCAAAGAGTTGTATATACTTAAAATGAAAATGTGCAATTTCTCTGTCCTCATTTTGTGCTTTGAACCCATGCAAATGAAGATTGCATTCCTACAACTCAAATGACTCTTAGAATCTCTTATGATCCCTACATTGCCAATTCCAATAGTTGAATTGTCTTTCATCCTGTGGACCCCAGAAAGGCAGTTTGACAAAACTAATCCCTCTCCTTTTTCACGTCACTTTCTTATCTTGAACTCCAGAACATCATTTGCCCTTGATTTATCTTTTACTTCACCCTGCTTCACTTTATTGGATCCCTTTAATTTTCCCTGCCTCTTATCCAGTGGCCCTTTCGTTGGCTGCAAATTATTATCATCTGGAGATTTTTTTTGGTAATTCTCAATGCCCAAGCTGCACCTAAGATCCCTTTCTGAAAGCGAGACTGAGCTATCTATAGTTTTGCAAACGCCTCCAATGATTCCAGTGTGTTGCCAAAGTTCAGAATCACTGCTAGATAAAAGAATGTCAGAGAGATACCACTGGAAATCAGTGGTCACAACCTCTCTGATCCATTTCCCAATCCTCTCCTCACTGGCTACTCCTATTTAGCCACATCGGTCTCTCAATGGTGCTAGAAACACATCAAGCATTCTTTCATCTTAGGCTCTTTGTATTTACCTTGAACTCTGTCAGCATGGCACTCACTTCCTTCACCTCACCTCGCTTCTCCTTTCCCTTCCCCTTGCTTTGTTTTCTCCATAGCCCTCATCATCACTAGATATGTTATGGGATATGTACTGATTGTGTGTTTTCTTCACTGGATTGTAAATTCAGTGGAGAAGACTTTGTGTCTAGTGTCTGTTTTGCTTACTGTTGAATCCTTGATCAGTAGTAAAATCCAACAGAGTGCTGCAGGTAATCTAGAACAGTCTACATGATAAATGGTTAAAGGTCTTTGTCTTTATTTAAGTTTACTTTTTCTTCTATTAATATTGTCATAAGGTTAGCATTGTTATTTTCCTTCCTATTTAATGATGGCATCATAGAATTACTTTTTCTTTGATATCTCTGTGCTCATCCACAAATTTTGTTCCTTAAATGGTCTTGCTATTTTCTTCCATTATGTCTTTACATTTGTCACTATCATCTAAGATTGGTTTTAACAAATATCTCATAAAAAGTTCTTTCTATTCTCTCTTCTCCCCCAACTCCAAACATCTGACTTTTTTGTTTTTGTTTTAGTTATATATTGGTAATTTCACATCGTGAAGACTGTAATATATATATTTTTCTGTTCTAGAACTCACAGAATTCTTCAATACTTTTTCCAGCATGTTTAAACCAAATACGCTGAATTTAAGATCTATTATCATGCAAATATTTTTCATTGTACAAAAGGTAGAGGGTTGTAGCCATAATTTTAAAAGATAACACCATTTCTTTTAAATGTAAATAGGTTGAAATGAATCTTCCAGGCATTAGGCTAATTCATTATATTTTATTGTTACTAATAAACTCATTTGCTCCAGGTCAGATTTAACTATTACTCTCTTTTGTGTTTCACATGAATGCCTGAGTGTTTTTCACTTCAGTTTAGGTGGGTAGTAAATCTCAGCCTCTGCTCCCACATCCTTCACCACCCTGATGACTTTGGGGTAAGCAATTAAGCCATTGCTCTTGTCTGTGTTCTTTCTAAATGTGGAAGATTTCCTTTTCACTGTGTGTGTGTGTGTGTGTGTGTGTGTGTGTGCGCACGTGCATGCTCCTGTGTGTGCTCATGTGAGTACTTATTTGAAGAAGGACAGACAGAACATGAAAATGAAATATAAATACATTTTCTAAGAACCAAAGTCAAAATTTGAAACCACAAAAATATTTCAATAAGGGACCTAAAAAATAAAGAGGATATAGTCACACAAATGAAAACTATTTAGTAACTAAATGATGATGTAATTCTATATTTTATTCATAGGGATATGAATCTACAATATATAGTGACATTTAAAAGTAGTGTAGAAAAAAACTGAATATTAAAATCTCACTTTTAGAAAGTCTTATGTGTATGGACTTTCATAGAAAAGAATTAAAATCTATATGTTGTCATGTCAATTTGTTTTTAAGTGGTCTTATAAGCATTGCTTTCTCTCAGCTTTTTTTGGTAGTGTTTTAACTATCTTCCAATGAATAGGAACTAATTTTAAAATCAGAAATAAATTCATTTTTTAAGGAGCACCTGACTGGCTCAGTCAGTAGAAAATGTGACTCTTGATCTTGGAGTTGTAGATTCAAGCCCACATTGGGTATAGAGATTATTTAAATAAATAAACTTAAATAAAAGCATTTTGTTAAGAATAGAATACTATCAGTTATTTAAATTATAGAAAGACAAAATTCCATATCGATCTATGAGCAAAGCATCCTTAATATCCAATAATTCCAATTATGTACCCTTAAACTGTAAAACACAGATTTATTTATTTTTAAATTTTTATTCATTCTTGAGAGATAGAGATGGAGTGTGAGTAGGGGAGGGGCAGAAAGAGAGGAAGACACAGAATCCAAAGCAGGCTCCAGGCTCTGAGCTGTCAGCACAGAGACCTACACCGGGCTCAAACTCACGGACCATGAGATCATAACCTGAGCTAAAGTCAAATGCTTAACCGACTGAGCCACCCAGCTGCCGCTATAAAACACAAATTTAAAACTACCATTTAACCCCAAAATTCCCCAAAGATTTTTCCTAAAATAACGGAATAAAATAAATAAAACCTGTCTGGATTTGTTTATATTTTTAAATATGTTTCTGGGTGTTCTAGCAAAGCACTATCTCACACACACACACACACACACACACACACACACACACACAACCCAGATATATTTATTGAAAACAAAGGAACTTCTTTTTTCATTTTTGTTAATGATATATTGCAAAACCAAGTACCAAAAAATAAAACAAAAATAATGTACTATTAAGATGGTAAATTATAGAATAACTATGCAAAAATCAACTGTTTGCCTTTATATCAGCAATACTTTTTTAAAATTAATAAAGTTTATTTGTAGTTTACTCTAAATTTTGATACCGAAATAGAGTATTTTCCCCCACTTGATTAACCAATTATCTCAGTAAATTTATTTTGAAAATCCACATTTTCCACTAAATAAGATTCATCTACTGAATATAAGAAAAGGTCTTTGAAATAAAAAGTCTGACATTTGGCTGATTCAAACAAGTACTAATCTCATAAGGGATGAATATCAGGACACTACTTCATTATTGCAGTGATGTTGGGGGTCTAATAGCCTCCTTCTCAATTATTAACTTCTCATACAAAGTCTGCTTACTTGTCCCTAGGAAATCATACCTTTTATTTATTGGTTTTTATTTTACCATTTATTTATTTATTTTGTGTATGTGTGTGCGTGTATGTGAGAGAGAGAGAGAGCAAATGTAAGCAGGAGAGGGACAGATAGAAAGAGAGGGAGAGACAGAATCCCAAACAGGCTCAGTGTTGTCAGCACAGAGCCCAACATGTCCCATGAACCGTGACAGATCATAACCTGAGCTGAAATCAAGAGTCAGTCGCTTAACTGAATGAGCCACCAGATGTCCCATGGAAATCATACTTTTTAAATAAGCAGTTCTAACTTTTATTTTCCCCTGTGCCTCACCAATACATTTTAGTATGTCTACGCCAAAGGGAAGATTAATAAGAATAATATCTACCAACTTTTAGTGATGAGATTTTTTTAATAAGAAAGACTTTCAGATTAACTAAGAGGTTATTTTAAATAAAAGCAAGAAAAATTGCTCAGAAACTAAAACGTTTGCACAGAAGAATATTTGTTTCAAAGTCCAAAAATATCATTTTTGCTTCTTTCCTTTTGGTGGTAATTATATAAAGCTTGCGAATATTGTATTACCCACATCAAATGTTTTTGAAAGAATATGTTATCAACAAATCTAAACAAGAAATTACTGAATAAATAATTCATATAGTTTGAAATAAAACAAAGAAAGCAAAGAAGGCTGCAATGGGATATGTCATAATCTGCTTTAACGTTTTGTATGCTTTTCACGACAATCGATATATATTAACTTGGAAAAATAATAGTGCGGAAGAAAAAAAAAACCTCAATTCTTTAAAAAAATTTTTCAAAGGAAAGGTTTAGTGTATGCTTCTAGTTTCATATTAGTATTTGTTTGTTCTAGAATTTCATAAAAAGGGGCACCTGAGTGGCTAAGTCAGTTAAGTGCCTAACTTCAGCTCAGATCATGATCTCATGGCTCCTGAGTTAGAGCCCCATATTGAATTCTGTGCTGACAGCTCACAGCCTGGAGCCTGCTTAGGATTCTGTGTCTCCCTCTCTCTCTGCCCCTCCCTACTCACGCTCTGTCTCTCTTTCTCTTAAAAATA
This sequence comes from Proteles cristata cristata, assembly GCA_017311185.1. NCBI lineage: Eukaryota > Metazoa > Chordata > Mammalia > Carnivora > Hyaenidae > Proteles > Proteles cristata. The sequence continues at coordinate 728,600 of JAESUZ010001903.1, read as the reverse complement.
AGTAAATATTTTTAAAAAATTTTAAACAATTTCAGAAAAAAGAAAAAAACCTCTATCACTCTTCCAAATGAAGCTGTATGCAATCCCGTCCAAAGTCATCAAGACTGAATAATGCCAGGGTGTCTAATAAATACTATAAGTGTTTTAAATGTTTTAAATGGGCCAATTTAATTTGTCCAATGACATAAGAGTGCAGTAATCCACCAAAGACCTTGTAATTATGCTGAGGACTGGTTTAGTCCATTAGCACTATATGCATCACAGAACTAGAGTAAAACTAAGGAAGATCAGTCTGTGTGTCGCCATGGCTAATGAGACACTTTTTATTTGAAGTCTATGTGCCTTGTTCCCATTAAATAATCAGACAATACTGTCAGATATAATATGTTTTTTGGTTTCTTCTGTGTTATATTTTCATTAAATCCCTGAAGTCCCGTAAATACGTAATAGACAGTCCAATACAAATGTTGGTAATTCTAAATGTCAAGGATCTGAATAATGATCTCCTTGTCATAAAAAAATAAAAGTCATGTCAGCAAGATTTGTTATCATGTGACCCTGAAAAATCAATGTCTGTCAATGCTTGCAAAGCGTCACAACATCCCTTATGTATCTAACTTCAAATAAATGACAGTGAAATATTTTATGGACCTCAGATAAAATGCAGACTATTCACACTGAGATCTTAACTCTACTTAACTAATTTTCAAAAAAAAGTTTTGTTTTGAATTTCATTTCATAGCATCTTCTTAATTTAACTTGATAATGTGGAAAATTAAAGAATATAAAGAAATTAATCTTTTATAATTATGCTGTAGTTTAATCCACACATAAGTTACATATAAATTTGATTGTATTATACAGAAAAAATTAGTCTGTTCTTCAAGCCTAACTTGATAGTGTATACATTAAATATAACATTTAAAAACTATCTATGCATATTTTAGGGGGGGATACAGTTTTTATGTAGAAAAGTTTGTTGTGGGAATTTCAGAAAGTAGTTAAAATAGAATGAAATGTTTAAAAATTAGCTCAACTCCTAGGCTTAAAAACATCATCAGCCAAAATGGTGCTGTATATTTCATACTCTATCTCTTTATAATATATATATATATCTGAATATGAGTATATGTGCATGAATATGTGATCATACTTTAAACTAATCTATTTTTAAAAGTTGAGACTTTCATTGTAAGCTTGTGTTCATAATCAGGATGATTGAAACAAATTCTTAATAATAGATAAAGGGAAAAGAGAAAATGAACATTATTATTAGTCCCAGAAATAAACGACGACTCTTATTGTAAAGCAACTACCATTGTAACAGTATACTTGTTTCTGGTAATTCCAACTATTCAACTATCCGAATGTACCAAGATTTATTAAATGACAAATATCTACCAGAGTCCATTAAGATGAATTCCTAGGGCTGCCTGGGTGGCTCAGTCCGTTAAGCGTTGCAACATTGACTCAGGTCATGAACTCGCAGTTTGTGAGTCTGAGTCCCACGTTGGGCTCTCTGCTGACAACTCAGAGCCTAAAGCCTGCTTCTGTTTCTATGTCTCCCTTTCCCTTTCCCTCCCCTGCTCACACCCTGTCTCTCTCTCAAAAAGAAACGCTAAATAAAATTTTAAATAAAAAAAGATGAATTCCTAGAATTGACTTACGAGAATTTTTTTTTTGTTGTTACGTGTTGCAACATAACCTGTGGAAAAATTGACACATCTTCAAGGTCATTAGCAGTGTATGAAAATCCATTGTCTTCATATCTCTGTCAATGCTGGATATTTTCTCGTGTGTATTTGTTAACTTAATAGCCCTTAAGTAGAATTTAGTTATTGTTTCAAGTTGCTTTTCTAAATATAGTTACAAGGGAATTTGAATATTTATTTTAATAAATTTTATTAGCCTATGTGTTTTTTTAGTGTATAACTTGCTGATGACTCTTCCGGTGAGTTTGTTGGGGGTAGGGGAGTATGTATTTCCTTAAGTGATTTGTGAGAAAATTTTCATCAATGACACCATCTTGGTTACAGACATTGCATTCTCCCGAAGTTATAAGATGACTTTGTATTGTGCTAATGGTAATTTTTGACATTCAATATATATGGTTTCACTTTTGATATTCTTGGGGAAGTCTTTTTTAGCTTCAGCTCTATAAAAGTATTTACTGACATCTTACTTTACTATTTATGGTTTACTGTTATTTGCTTTCAACTCATTTTCTGTATTTTGAAACATGGAGTCCCTTAACTATTTTTGCTTGGCCTTTTATAAGCAGCCTCGTAAAACTGAACTACTGCTTGAATCATCCATTTTTCTCTCTTCATAAGTGCTATCTTTACAATATAATAAAAATAATATTCATTTTAATAAATTCTGTGTATTCAAGGGTACTTTCAGCCATAAGAAAATACTCACTGATGTAGTAGTCTCCCCTCATCTGTGGGATGGGACACAATCAGGACTCCTGGTTGATGCCTGAAATTACAAATAGTACAGAACCTTATATACTGTTTTTTTCTATACATACATATCTATTTCCCATGGATATGGGAAAATTTTTTTTTAATTTTTTAATGTTTATTTATTTTTGAGAGAGAGAAACAAAGTGCAAGCAAGGGAGGGGCAGAGAGAGAGGAAGGCAGAATCTGAAGCAGGCTCCAGGCTCTGAGGTGTCAGCACAGAGTCCAACTAGGAGCTCAGACCCACAAACCACAAGATCATGACCTGAGCGGAAGTCACACACTCACCTGACGGAGCCACCCAGACACCCCAGTATGGGAAAGTTTAATTCATAGATTAGGCTCAGTAAGAGGCTAACAATAATGGCTAATAATAAAATAGAACAGTTATAACAATATACTGTAATAAAAGTTATGTGAGTACGGTACTGTACTTATCCTTCTTCCTGTGATAAGATGTCTACATGATGAGATGAGTGAGGTGACTGATGAGGTGTTGTGACCTAGCAGGAGACCACTATTAACCTGACAAAACGTCAAAAAGATCATCTACCTTCTAGACCACTGATGACCAGGGATAACTGAGACTCAGGGAAGTAGAACACTGGAGGAAGGTGGGGGGAGGGTTACTGTTTTCCCTTCAGCTCATTGATGGTTTGATTAAAATAAGTAAGTGGATAAAGAAACAGATTTGGTATCTTAACATACACTATGAGGGGAGGCTCTTGTCTGGTCTCGGGGACCACCATAAATGAGTAATAATGAAAAGGTACTTCCTAAATGATTCTGCACAGTGAAAGAAATAAAATCTTGATTCTACTTTATCAGTCAGGATGTGTCCTGTCCAACATCTATCCATATATACATAACATATAAATACATAACATATATACATAACGTATGAGGGTTCTTCAACTCAGAATTTAAAAAAACAAGACAAGACTGACTGAACACATCCTGTGATGAATACTCCAGACAATTTGTTAGAAAGACTCACAGGATGAACTGTCAAGGATTCAAAGTGGACTGAAGTGTGTGTCTTTAGTTCCCTCTCATTAAAGAACTAATGATATTTCCTCAGTACAGTGGCTGGAATCTTGCTCAGTCTGAATTTCCTTCTTTTCCAACTCCTCAGTTGAAACCAGGATAGAAGTTACTTCTGTCAGAACCCTCATTTACAGTGTCAGGAAATTCTTAGGTTTTCTTCATGACCAAGGAAATATTTAAATGATGACTCACTGCTCTGTATAAGAGACTGCCTTGTGTTTGGCAGCTGTGTTTACCCGCGTCATCAGCTACCCATGGTGAGGCACTGAGGGGCAGGAGAGGATGGTCAGCCCCTTTTTACAGGAGTAGCCATTTTTGGTTTGTCATCTTAGGCAAAACCGGAAGCTTTGCACTGACATACGTTGTATGTATGAGCCATCATGAAATACCCATCAGCCCACAACTTGCCTAATATTTTACATGTTACAATGCTAGTTTTTTTTTTTTTTTCTAGCAACTACACCAGTTCTATTATTTAAATCTGAGCAGTAGGGTTATAAAAGTACAGCTTCTGGGGCGCCTGGGTGGCTCAGTCAGTTAAGCGTCCAACTTCGGCTCAGGTCATGATCTCATGGTTTGTGGCTTTGAGCCCCACATTCCGGCTCTGTGCTGACAGCCAGCTCAGAGTCTGGAGCCTGTTTCAGATTCTGTGTCTCCCCCTCTCTCTCTGACCCTCCCCTGCTCACCCTGTGTCTCTCAGAAATAAATAAAAACCAAACAAAAAAACAAAAAAACAATAAAAATACAGCTTCTGCCAGAACCCAGAACTGCCCTAAACCATCTCGAATGAACAATGAATCCACTGGGGTCAGTATTGCTCTGTGTTCACCGACAGCTCATATTATTAAAGAAAATGTTTTTTGTTCCTTTCTGTCAAATCAAAATGTTTCTCTAATACGTCAAGCAATTGCTTGTTTCGAATATCTGTCGGATTTGCCATTGCTGCTAGATTAAGGTCAAAATTGACAACTGAGAAGACATTGATAACGCTTCCCAATAAACAGAGGGTATGATCCTGACAACTTATTTTACATTGGAATCTTAGTTCTCATTTGATTCAATTTAACCACTTAAATAGTGCACTAAGTAGGAGTAGATCCGCTAAAAGTATGAAAAAGCAAGTTTGAGATTTAACAGAGATTAAGTTCTTTAAAAACATTCTATCTGCCATATTTGAAATCTTGAGTGTCATTGTGGATTCAAGCCAAGTGTCTAGAAATATTTAATCCATGCACATCTAACAGAGATGCAATAGTTCCCAAAGTGTGTTTGTTGCAAGCACACATCTGTTGGTTACACATGACTGGCTAATCCTATTTTAGGACTGATTATGTAAAAATACTTGCACCATATGTCATTATCCTGGAATATTTGTATGAGCAAGTTCATTAAATTTTTCAGATGTCATTTCTCAAAAATAAGATAAATTTGTTGGTAGAATTAAGAGCAATGTGTTTTTTTAACATATGTAAATTTTGATGAAGATAACACTTGTGGATTACATAGTGATGCACAGTTATTCAAATGAACTTGTTCAAAGTCACCTCCAAGAGACTACAATTGATTTTCTTGCAAATGTCATATGATAAGATTTAATAGCAAAAGGGAAATGTTTCACAAATTAAAGGACGAAATTCATTTCCAAGTGCTTCAATGTCTGTTGATTAAATTACTTTCAATAGGGTGACCTTATTTTCAAGGTCAAAGGACTCCCAACACTGAAAAGAAAAGACTTTCCCAACCTCTCAAAAGTGATCACTATAAAATGTATACAGTTGTACTAGAAAAACTTGGAATCATTTGGGACCATGATATACTTTATTATTATTTTTAGAAGAGGATCTCATATACACTTGTAAACAAGTTTCCAAAAATAACCTTGAAAAGAACTATTTTTCTTGACTTTACTTTTATTTTTTTTAATGTTTTATTTATTTCTAGGAGAGAGAGAAAGACAGCGTGAGCAGGGGAGGGTTAGAGAGAGAGGGAGTCACAGACTGAAACAGGCTCCAGGCTCTGAGCTGGCAGCACAGAGCCCGACGCGGGGCTCGAACCCACGAACCGCAAGATCATGACCTAAGCGAAAGTCGGACGCTTAACTGACTAAGCCACCCAGGCGCCCCTTGACTTTACTTTTAAGGAATAAAGGTAAAAAATATAACTAACACTCCACCTCTATATTTGTTGATTGCATGTGTTTTATTTGTATCTAAGATAAATTATATGCCCCAGGTACAATCACAGTTCAAAATAAGCCCACACAGGAGCATCTCCAATGGCTTTCCTTCCAAAACTTCCCGAAGGCTGCTGAGTTCACAATGATCCATAGGAGGTAGCAGTCCTACATTATATTCTTTCTCTTTGATCGAATACCAAGAGAATCCCTGAATTGCACAGAACTCAGTAAGTATAACTCCGTCCAAAGGAATATTCTGTTAGGCAGTATATATTTGAAGTAACTCTAGTCAGAGCTGAGACAGTTGAATTTTCTTGTATTCTAAAAAAGTCCAACAGATTTTTAAAAATTATTTTTGTTTTCCACTGCTCCAACTCTTGCACGCCTTCCCACTTTGTTTGGGGATTCAGAAGAATAATGCGATTGGAATAGTTTTATACTGTTTGACATATCTGTTGTGGCAATGAGTAGGCAAGAATATCTTCAAATTTAATTAATAGATACTTCCATACCAGGTTTCTTTTTAATTTAAAATCACTTTAAAAGTTTGGCTTCTTTGGGGCTCCTGGAAGGGTCAATTGTTTGGGTGACCGACTTTAGCATAGGCCATGATCTCATGGTTCATGAGTTCCAGCCCTGCATTGGGCTTTGTGCTGACAGCTTGGAGCCTGGAGCCTGCTTCAGATTCCGTGTCTCCTTCTCTCTCTCTGCCCCTCCTCCATTCACCACTGGCTCTCCTTCAAAAATAAATAAACATTAAAAATTTTTTAATAAAAAGAATAAAAATTTGGCTTCTCTGATTTTACTCTACTTCATAAACATTTAGAAGAAAAAGTTGCTATTACTTTTGTATTATTGTGACATCTCACATATTAAAACTATTTATAGATATTCATAAGCCATAACAACCAGAAATATTTGTAGAGGGTAAAGCTCTTATTTGAGAGAAATATTATGTTTACAACATTAATTTATTGCTTTAAAAATAATTAAAAAATAAAAATGATTGAAAAGTATATTACTATTAATAACAAAGTCTTTTATTGTGATGATAGTCATTACACTGAAAGAAATCAGTTTCTTTTTTTTAATTTTTTAACGTTTATTTATTTTTGAGAGACAGAGACAGAGCAGGAGCGGGGGAGGGGTAGAGAGAGAGGCAGACACAACATCTTAATCAGGCTTCAGGCTGTGAGCTGTCAACACAGAGACCAACATGGGGCTCAAACCCACGGACCACGAGATCTTGACCTGAGCTGAAGTCAGATGCTCAACCGACTAAGCCACCCAGGCACCTCAGAAATCAGTTTCTCTTTGAAAGCTAATGGTGCTCAATATGTTAGCATATATAAGTACTAAAGAAGATGAGAGGAAAACAGATTTTGAACTTTTCTTTGGTCTCTTAACACTTCTTTTCATTTGACACAAAATTCACATAACAAAATTAATCATTTTCAAATTCAATGGCACTTAGTGCATTTACAATGCTGTACAGTCATGACTTCTCTTGAGTTTCAAATGCTTTTATCACTCAGGAAGAATGTTCTCTAACCATTAAATGATCATACCCCAACTCTCACTCTCCCCATTGTCTGGCAACCTGTAATATGCTTTTTGTCTCTGTAGATTTGCCTACCTGGATATTTCATATAAACAGAACCACATAATACGGGCTCTTTTGTATAGTTTCTTTCACTTCGCTTAATGTTTTTGAGGTTTATCCAAGTTGTAGCATGTATCAGTTCTTCGTTCTTTTTTGTGGCTGGTTAATTTTTCATGATATTTGTATACCACAATTTGTTTACCCATTTGTCTGTTTGATGGACATCTAGAATATCTGAAACATCCACTTTTTAACTCTTAAGGATTAAAACAATGCTGTTTTAAACATTGGTGTGTATGTATATTTGTGTCCATATGGTCATAAGTCTTCATTCTCTTGGGGATATAGCTACTGGTGGAATTACTAAGTTATATGGTTAATCTACACCTACATTTTTTTTTTAATTTTTAAATGTTTACTTATTTCTGAGAGAGAGAGAGAGCACAAGCAAGAGAGGGGAAGAGAGAGAGGGAGGTACAGAATCAGAAGCAGGCTCCAGGCTCCAAGCTTCTAGCTGTCAGCACAGAGCCCGACGCTGGATTCAAACCCACAAACCATGAGATCATGACCTTAGCTGAAGTCAGATGCTTAACCGACTGAGCTACTCAGATGCCGCCACATCTAACTTTTTAAGAAATTGTCCATGGGGCGCCTGGGTGGCTTAGTCGGTTAAGCGTCCGATTTTCGCTTGGGTCATGATCTCGCGGTTCATGGGTTCGAGGACCGCGTCGGGCTCTGTGCTGACTGCCAGCTCAGAGCCTGGAGCCTGTTTCAGTCTGTGACTCCCTCTCTCTCTGACCCTCCCCTGTTCACGCTGTCTCTCTGTCTCTCTCCTAGAAATTAAAAAAAAGAAAATAAAAAAAAAAAAGAAATTGTCTATATGTCTTCCACAGTGGCTGAACCCTTTTACATTCTCAGCAGCAATGTATTAGGGTTCGTATTTCTCCATGTTCTTGTCAACCATGTTATTTTACATTGTTTTGATAATAGCCATCGGAATAGATGTGAAATGGTGTATTCATTGTGGTTTTGGCGTGCAGTTCCTTAATCACCAATGATGTTGAATGTTTTGTGTGCTTGTTGGCCATTTGGATATCTTCTTTAAACATATGTCTATTCAAGTCATTTGTCTTTTTTTTTTTTAATTGAATTGTTTGTCCTTTTGTTGTTAAGTCCTAAGGGTTCTTTCATTATTTTGGACACTAAACCCTTATCAGTTACATGATTTTCAAATATCTGCCATTCTGAAGGTTTCCTTTTTACTTTCTTGATAATGCCCTTCAGCTTTTCATTTGTACAACATCCAATTTATCTATATTTTTCTTTTATTATTGATGCATTTTGTGTCAAATTTATGAATCCATTGACAAATTTGAGATCAAGAAGATTTACTTATATATTTTCTTTTAAGAGTTTTATAGTCCTAGTTCTTATATTTGGATCACTGATCCATTTTGAGTTAATTTTTGTATATGGGATGGGGTTAAGAGTGCAATTTCATCCTTTTATATTCTATCTCCCTTTGAATAGTCCTGGCACCATTACAGAAAATCAATTGGCTGTGTGTATTTGGGCTCATTTCTGAACTCTCAGTTCTATTCCTTTGATCTATATATCTATACTTATGTCATTACACATTGTTTTGATTACTGTAGATTTGTACTAAGCTTTAAAATCAGAAAATGTCAGGGCACCAGGGAGGCTCAATTGGTTAAATGGCCAACTTTGGCTCAGGTCATGATTTTACAGTTTGTGGGTTCAAGCCCACGTCGGGCTCTGTGCTGACAACTCAGAGCCTGGAGCCTGCTTGGGATTCTGTGTCTCCCTCTCTCTCTGACCCTCCCCCCTCATGTCCCCCTCACACTCTGTGTGTGTGTGCGCCTCTCTCTCAAAATTAAATGAACATTAAAATTTTTTAATAAAAACAAAATCAGAAAATGTGTCTTCCAACTTTATCTTTTTCATTATTGTTTTCACTATTCCATATGAATGAACTATTTATTTTTACAAAAATACCTATTGCGAGACATTGCCTGACATTCAAATAGAACATTTGAGAACAGAACCCCATGTTGCTTCTCAACTGGGTGACATCTGCATATTTTGAATTTCAAGGTTGTTGGTAATTCAGGCTATAACTATACAAAAAGATGTTTTTAACCAAACCCAATTTAAGGATGCATTCTAAACCTTTTATTTTCTTTTTAATTTATGGCTTTTTGATTATATTATTTGTGCTAAGGGAAGAGTCATTATATTTATTTTGAAAATGTAGACTTTCGAGTAACTGTTGGATTAAAATTATATGTGATGAAGAACAAGTGCTATGACAATGTTTTAGCCAGAGATTAGTAGTACCCTAATTATTTTTTAATTAAGAAATTCTTTTGGTGTTTTCAGCTTTCAGCAAATCATAATCTCTTTGCTAGTAGAGGATCTTTGCTCCATATTGAAAGCTGCTGACCGATCAGGGTGGTGGTGGTTGTTGAAGATTGGAGCGGCTGTGACAATTTTTTTAAAATAAGGCAATGATGAAGTTTGTCACATCAGTTCTGGGTGCTGCACAAAATGTGTAGGAATACTCCTTGGCATATACTCTTCCAGGGAACTTCTTGATTGTGTATGGAATTTCTCCACAAGCAGATAGGTTGCTGGATCTATAACGCAGTAAAGAACAAGAGTAAGTAGAAAAGATTCTTCCTATCTTCACATCCCATTACAGTAGATTCATGCCATCTGTATGGTGTGGAAAGACCATCTAAATATCATATATAGGATGAAGATAAGCGATTTTGTGTAAAGGTAAGATAGAAGAGAAATAGTCATACATAAAAATCTTTAGAATACTGTATCTCTTTACAAAATCATACCAGATTCCTATTTATAACAATTAATTCAAGAAAAATAAGAAATTTTCAGAAGATGTTGCCACAATGGAGAAAAACAAACTATGATGAAAAAGAAACAATCTAAAATAGGGGCATTACACGATGACTATGTATAAAACTATGTAGGGTGTTTGGACATCAAGCTGAATGCTAAAGAAACGTGTATCAGACAGGCATCCATGTGGCTCAGTCAGTTAAGCTTTTGACTTTGGCTCAGGTCATGATCTTCCAGTTCTTGAGTTCAACCCCCTGGTTGGGCTCTGTGCTGACAGCTCAGAGCCTAGAGCCTGCTTCGCATTCTGTGTCTCCCTCTCTTTCTGCCCTTTTCCTGCTCACCCTCTATAACTTTCTTTCTTTCTCAAAAATTAGACATTTAAAAGAAGTTTAAAAATAAGAAACATGTATCAGAGAAAAAATTTAAAAGTCAAAGATGTCAGAAGAAAAAATAAATTAATGAGAACAAAGGTAAGACATTAATAAAGAAGGCTTAATCTGTACAAAATATATGCATAAATTTAAAAGGTGGAAGTAGTAATGAAAATAGCAAAACTTTTACAGAGTAGGAGGAAACTATAAATTTACAGACTGAAAATAAACAGTAAGTATTAATAACAGTATAGTTATCATATACAAAAACTTGGTGGAAGTTTTCAAGTTCAAGAGTAAAGGGAAAAATCTTAAAAAGCACATAATCAGAAAATATGGTGTCTGTTTTGTTTACCACTGGATTGTCAGAAAAACAAAGCACTTGGCAATAGTAGATGCCAGTAAATATAAATATTTGTCAAATGAATATATGAATGAATAAAATTAAATTCGGGAAGATAATATGCCTAACACAAATCACACTAAAATCCATGCACAGAGATTTAAGAATTGCTGTGACTCTATAATTATAAAACCAAATAAATATTACTTGAGGGAAAGAGGCATGGGAAGTCAAAGATATGGGAAACTCAGAACATACATGGGGCGCCTAGGTGGTTCAGTTGGTTAAGCCTCTGACTTTGGCTTAGGTCATGATCTCATGGTTTATGAGTTCCAACCCTGCATCAGGCTCTGTGCTGAGAGTTCAGAGCCTGGAACCTGACTTGGATTCTGTATTTCCCTCTCTTTCTGTCCCTCCCCCACTCTCTCTCTCTCTCTCTGTCTCTCTCTCCCTCAAACAAATAAATATTTTTAAAAAGTTAAAAAAATACAAGACAAAGAGCCTTCCTAAAGGGGAAGAAAGTAAAGCAAACAAGCAAAAAACCCCAATAACAACAATTTCTTGAAAAGTTACAAAAAGAGACGCCACACCACTTGAGGAAAAAAATCACAGTGAAAAAAGTCAAAGTGAATAGCCTCAGATGTTATAATTAATAAAGCTGAGAATGGTATTGAGCACATTAATAGAAGCAGAATGATTCCACAATGGAGGACAGTTGCAAAGGACAAAAAACAGGTAATTGGGGACTTATTGTCCATATTAATATTAAAGTAAAATTAGGAAAACATGGTTATGTTGCAATGAAGTTCTTTTTTAAAAATTTTTACTTATTCTGAGAGCAAGAGAGAGAGAGGAAGGGTCAGAGAAAGGGAGATAAAGAATCCCAAGCAGGCTCTGCACTGTCAGCACAGAGCCCGATTCAGGACTCAAACTCATGAACCATGAGATCATGACCTGAGCCAAAATCAAGAGTCAGACACTTAACCGACTGAGCCACCCAGGTGTCCTGCAGTGAAGTTCTGATTCTCTGGCCCCATTCATGGTCTCTTGTCTTCTTTAATCTGCAAGCCTTCCTGTGTCTTCCTTTGTCTTTAACAACTTGGACATGTTTGAACAATATAGGCCAGTTCTATGTAGAATATGCTTCAGATCTGGTTTATCTGATGTTGCCTCATTACTAGGTCCAGGCTGTGCTCTTCTAGAAGGAAGACCACAGAAGTGATGCGCATTCTGCTCAGGACATCCTATCAGGAAGTACATTTTCTCCCATTTGTGACCACGTTAGTCTTGACCACTTTGGTTAAGGCGATGTCTGTTAGATTTTCCATTGTAAAATTATTATAAGCATGTTATTATTAAAACATATTTGGGACTTAATACTTTGAAGCTATGTAACTATATTTTTCCTTATTCAGCTTTTACCACCAGTTTTAATATGTGATAAGGTCCTACCCTGAATCAGTTATTCCCCACGATGGATGAAGGAGAATGAAAAGCCATTTACAGAGCCTGGCTCTGCTTCAGGGGGACCAGCTTGAGGAAAGGTGATGGAGGAAAGACAAAGGAAAAGGGATGAAGCTAATATTAGTGCATGTTGCTCTTGTAATAAAAATATTAATATTTCTTAAATACTGTGTGATTATCGTGGGTATGTTCCTCCCAGGATCTATCATCCTCTACTGTAGAAATAGAAATTATGCATTGGCAAGGAATACTGATTCTCCTCTCACAGTGGAAGTAAGATAACTAATTTAAGTAAAAATAACAGTGGTTAAATGTGTCCAAGGAGAGGGAAGTTGTGAGAACTCTTATCTAACGATCCCCTGCTTTCTCTACAGTAGAAGTGACATTTATTTGCAGAACATGAGTTGGAGGAAGTTGGAATTTAAGCTTGAAAGAATAGCCTCTGTGGGCTGGACAGGTGCGAAGGGCCCAGTGGCTGGTAAGCTGGCTCTGTGAGGGCGATTTGCCTGCATCGATGCAGGAAGAAAGAAGATCCGGAAAGGGAGACATTGAGCTATGACATCACAACAATGGGCTCATCCCACAGGGAGCTCAGGAGCCCCTAATGTTGACTGGATTAGAGGTTCAGGCCTTTATCCACCTACCAATGGAGATCAGCATCTTTTGGAGACCAGCTGTCTCTGGGAAGAGAGTGTGACCCTCGTCATGGCAGTTATCCTCACCTGGAGGGGCAATGAAGCCCCAAGCTCCTAGCTGTCCCCATGCCAGGTCACTAGAGCAAAGGGTGCTTAGTCCTGGAGGGGAGGCGGGGAGTGGGAAGGACGGGTTGAAAGAGTACAGCAACCATTACACGGGAACCCAACACTCTTTCAATCCAGAGGGTTACACTGACACAAACAAGTCCTCCTTGTCCAGCACTTGCAACTTCAGCTGAGTGGTGTGCTTCTCTTCACGGTAGTCTACGGCAAAATTAAATGGTTTGCTTTAAACACCTGTTTACAAATGCCAGCACGTGATTTTCTTGGTTGTTGTAAATTATCTGTGTCAACGGATGGAGGGTGAATGTCTGAATAGAAAAATCACAGAGGAGGATATTTTTTAATACTCAGAGGAAGGCACACGGAGAAAAACTTGTTCCAGTAGAGTAGAATAATTACAATCTCCCTGTCAATTGGCTTCGGGAGCAAAATGCCATCTTCCTGCATAATAAATAAATAAAATTTCAATATTGAAGGCTCCATCAGAGAGATCTGTCACTGAGAGAAGGTATTTTCTATGCTGCCTACAGGGCAATCTGTTACAATTGAGGGCCATTGACTCCTAAGTGCTTAGGTGAAGGAAAGAAGTGCTCACGGAGTCTTCAATACCTAATCAGAAAATGACGCAAAGATTGAAATGACTTTCTGAAAAAAGGGCGCTGTATGGTTTATACTTAGAAATCTTTGGGTACGTGTGTTGAAATTAAATACTACCTCAATGCCTAAACTTCTGATCCTTCTTTCTCATGGCATTACATTTAGCAGAGAACGTATTTTCCTATATGTCAATATGTCTGTACAGACAAAATAAACACACTGCAGGTTCAGTATGTTTGGTGAACATTGCCCAGTGTAACTCCTTGGGAGTGTTCAAATGTGTGGCCTTTCTGACTTCTTCTACCCATTAACTCTAATAGATTTTTTAAATCTTTTTTTTAATTTATTTCTGAGAGAGAGACAGCATGAACAGGGGAGGGTCAGAAAGAGGGAGACACAGAATCAGAAGCAGGCTCCAGGCTCTGAGCTAGCTGTCAGCAAAGAGCCCAACGCGGGTCTCAAACCCATGAACCGTGAGATCATGACCTGAGCTGAAGTCAGAGACTTAACCGACTGAGCCACCCAGGCGCTACTAAAAACCATTAAAGATTCTAAAGAGCTTATGTTCATGTGGGTTTTACCTATCATTATTTACTACTTTTTTAAAGCTTATTTATTTATTTTTGAGAGAGAGAGGACAGGAGAGGAGCAGAGAGAGGGAGAGAGAGGACCCCATGCAGACTCTACACTGCCAGCGAGGAGCCGATGCTGGGCTCGAACCCGTCAACCATGAGATCATGATCTGAACCTAAACATGGAGTTGGACACTTAACCGACTGAGCCACCAGGCCCCCTCATTATTCAGTACCTATCTGTCATTATTAGAAAGGGAAATAGATTTTCAAGGTATTTATAACATTGAAAAATATAACAATTAAAATTATGTGTCACCATGAAAAGTATATTTTTGAAGAAAAACAAGCATGTTGCAAAAACAAAAGTATACGTATGGAGCCCAGCGACATCGCTTTACATGTTTGCAATTTTTTGAAATACGTGGCCGGAGAGAAGTCAGCTGTATTTTCATATGAGATTCTGCATTCAGTCATCTTCCATATGGTGTTTCGGTTGAAACATATGAGGAAAATTTAGCCTCGTACAGAAATGTATTGGAAAAGTGAGAGGATTTTTAAATTGTTTTTTGAGACAATTACAGACTTACGTGCACGTTTCGGAAATGGTAGGGGAGACCTTGTGCGCCCTTTTTCTTAGTTCCCCCTCCCCCCATGGCAACATCTTCCAAACCTGGAGAACAATATTCTACTTAGGATATTGACTTTAACACAGAAGCATTCAGACATAATACATAGAAAAAGAGATATCACTACAGATTATCTCTTTCATGTTACCCTTTTATACCTGTGCCACATTCCTCTTTCATTCCTGTCCACCATTATTGGCCTCTTCTGTCTTTAGATAACATGATATTTTAATATTATATCGTTAGAATGTTGCTTTTTGGGATTGACTATTGTCTTTAATGTTCATTTTTGAGAGAGAGACAGAGTGTGAGCAGGGAAGGGAGCAGAGAGAGAGGGAGACACAGAAACCCAAGCAGACTCCAGGTTCTGAGCCATCAGCACAGATACAGGGCTTGAACTCATGAACCACAAGACTACGACTGGAGCCGAAGTCTTATGCTTACCCAACTGAGCCACGCAGGTGTCCCTGGGATTGACTATTCTCCTTCAGAATAATTTTCTGGAGATTCCCCCAGGTTGCTCTGTGTATCAGTGGTTTGTTCCTTTTTGCTGGTGATCTATTTATCACATAGATCATCATGTGTTGGAAGGACATTTAGATGGCTTCCGGTTTTTTTTTACCATTATAAATGAAAATGGTAGAAACATTAGTGTACAAATTTTTGTGTCAATACAAATTTTCATTTCTCTGAGATGGGATTATATGGTACATGCATGTTTAGCTTTTTAGAAACTGCCAAGCTGTTTTCCAGAGTAGCTGTACCATTTCACATTCCCAAGGAAACATATAAGCAACCAGTTTCTGTTAATACTCGACAGCATTCACTGTTGTCAATATTTTTTATTTTGCCACACTGAGAGGTATATAGAAATATCTCACTGTGGTTTTAATTTACCTTTCCGGAACGGTTAACTATGTGGAACATCCTTTCTTGTGCTTATTTGCTATCTCTACATACTTACCATTGACATGTCTGTTCATGTATGTTTCCCATTTTCAAATTGGATGCTTGCTTGTTTTTACTGTTGAGTTTAGAGAGTTCCTTTTATGTTCTAAATACTAGCCCTCTCTTGGGCATAAAATTGCCAATATCTTAACCCTTTCATTAATTTGTGTTTTCATACTCTAAACAGAGTCTCTGACAGAGCATAAGTTTTGATTTTAATAAAATCAGACTTTTCGATTTTCTTTAAGGAGCATGCTTGGTGTTAAGCATGAAAATTATTGTCTACTATAGATTTTTTTTGTTCTTTTTAAAATATTTTTAACATTTATTTATTTTTGAGAGAGAGACAGACACAGAGCATGAGCAGGGGAGGAGTAGAGAAAGAGGGAAACCCAGAATCTGAAGCAGGCTCCAGACATCTGTGCTGACAGCTCAGAGCCTGATGCGGAGCTCAAACTCATGAATCGTGAGATCATGACCTAAGCCAAAGTCAGACGCTTAACCGACTGTCCACCCAGGCTCCCCTCGACTTTTTTTTGTCTTTAACACTTTGTCTTATAATCTTTTTCTCCTAAAAGTGTTCTGGTTTTCCACTTTATATTTAAATCTGTTATCCATTTTGAGTTAGTGTTTGTATAATTTTATACTGATTTAAGTTGAGGTTCTTTTTTTTTCTGGCCTATGGATGTCCAGATACACCAACACCATTTATTAATAAAGCTACTTGTATCCATAAATTGCTTGTGAACCTTCGAACTAGATTCAATGTATTTTCTTAGGTCCATTCCTAGGTTCTTGATTCTCTGTCATTGATCTAAGTATCTTTCCCTCCACATACTATACCATCTCGATTCCCATAACTGGGTAATACATATTCAACTTGGGTAGACTGATTCCTCCTCCTTTGCTTTCCTCAAAATTGTTCTAGCCACTCCAGTTCCTTTGTTTTCCACATAAATTTCATAGTAACCTTGCCCCCCCTTACAAAAATTGTCTCTGATATTTGGATAGAAATTGTGTTAAACCAATGTGTCAATTTGTGGTGAACCGACATCTTTACTATGTAAATCTTTCAATATATGATTATGCAACGTCTATTAATTTACTTAGATCTTTTTTAAAAATTATTTTAGCAGTATTGTGTAGTTTCCCACATACAACACAGGTACAAGGTTTTTTTAGATTTACACCTATTACATGTTTCCACTATTGTAGATAGCATTATGTTTTTAATTTCCGAATTCATGTGTTCTCTGCTACTCTATAGAAATGTTGTTGATCTTGTATCCTGCGACCTTACTGAACTCAATTATGAGTTCTGGGAGTAATTTTATAGATTCCTTGGTATTTCCTATATGGACAATCATGTCATTGGCATACAGGGTCAGTTATATTTCTTCCTTTCCAAATCATAGGACTTGTTTATTGCCTTACTTCCCAGACTGGAATTCCACTCTTGACTTCACTAGGCCCCCTCGGACACCAGGAGGGGTTACCACCTGGAGTCTATTCTTCCCACAGATCATTTGGTGTCTGGGTAGGGTGGGGACTCAGTTTTGTCTGAGGGTTTGGTTACAGTAGAGCTGTTACTGTTTAACGTTTTGCCTTTCCCTGGTCTTTGGCTAGAAAGAGCAGGTTTGGGGGAGACTTTTTACTCTGTACAATTTGCTACCTTGTCTACCACCTACAAATGGACAGAGCAAGTAGGGATTTACCTTCTTTTCATTCCTTAGGTCTGAGGTTTCTAGTCATTCTCTACCTTTCAGAATATAGGACAGCATTGGTTTGCAAGCATAATACATTTTGGAAACATGCTTGTCATCCAAAGCACTCATATATCAAAGCGAATTTCAAGAATCATTGGCTCAGTGCTATGATCATGTGACATTCAGCGTCATGTACTACGCATATTGCAAGACATTACTCGTTTATCAAGTTAAAATTTATTAGAAGAGTTTGCACATCTTGTGAAACACTCACTCAGAATCCAAGTTTTTACTGTATTCTTAAGTTTTATTTTATATAGTCTGCAGTGTTTACGGATACCTAGCAGGAAGAAGAAAAAATATGCCTACTCCATCTTCCTAGAAGTGGAAGGCTCAGTGTAAAGGACATTTTGAAGATGTTTTTTCCTAAGAACATATTTCTTTAATTTTTCTCATTACTTTTTCTCAAAGATGAGACCACATTAAAATTATCTATTTGGAACATACCTGAGTGATATTATTTTGTGTAAGTTAGTGGCAATGTCGAATGGTCTTTAGCATGAATATCTACTACATTTTTAGACCAAAGCATGTCAGTAAGTGCTTATCTGAAGACTAAACATTTATAAAATGCAGTTCTCAGCTAAATATTCTTCTTTGAGCCATAAGAAAATGTCTGATAATTTGAATTTATCCAACAGATTCACATATAATATTTATAGGTAAAAAGGCTGCTGGATTTTAAAGCATGTAATCATCAAAACAGGATTTGGTCATTTGAGAGTTTGCATAGATCAATGACGGCCTTCGGGTTAGTCTTTTAGTCACTATAACAAGGTATATCTTGATTCCTTTAACTCAGCAACGCCATTGATGCCTTATGTTAAAAACTTAGTGTTATCAGGAGCCCATCCCACTATATTATTTTAAAGTTTTGCTTAAATTCCAGTTAGTTAACACGCAGTGTAATATTAGTTTCAAGTGCATAATGCAGTGAGTTGACAATTCCATACAACACCTGGTTCTCATCACAAATGCTCTCCTGAATCCCCATCACCTATATCATCCATTCCCCCCTCCAAACCTACACCACTTTTAAAAAATCACTGCTAATGTTACAACTTGTTCGACACATATACTTATTTTTTAATAAAGTTATGATTTGAATGTGCATGAAAAGATAGGGGAATGCCTCTTACTGCAAAATGGCATGTTAATGTCTGTGAAAGGAGAGCAAAACCGAACCCAGTTCTCTGAAGAATACAGAGATGCCATAGTTTACATGGTCTCTGCTTGCAATTTGAAGTAGGTCTCACATCTCTCCTTCTAACAACATTTCTAGTTTTGTCTTGAAGTAACCAAAGAGTATGTATCCTATTATTCCAAATCTTTGAATTCCACCTCTTGTTATTCAGTTCCTTTCTGCCTTACAAATGGCAAAACAAATTTCCTTCCAGGATTTTAGCCTTCACCAAATTTACCCAAAGGAAAGAGGAAAGATGTGATGATCAATAGAAGCCATTTCTATGCTGTAATTATAAAAGTCTCTGTATCCTGTTCACATAAAGAGGGGAACTTTTCAAACGTGTCTCAAGGGAATGTTAAAAATAGAGTGTCGGATGAGGCAAGAGCCACAAAGTAAAATAGAGAAAGGGAGAGAGAGAGAGAAAGCAACGAGAAGCAGAGAGTGGAGAAGAGGCAGAGGAGGGGGTTCTCACACTCACAACCCCAGGGGCAGCCCAGGGCCCATGGTCATTTACACTCCAGAGTAACAAGTGTGGGGCATACTTTTCTCTCCGGTTTAACTTTCTTCCTGGAATTTCATCAGAGCCTACTGTTACCCAGGATACAGGGAGGTATCTCCCTGATACCTCCCAGGAAAACTTCTCCTGGCCAGTCACCTCAGAGGATCCCTGTGCTCCTGCTCTGATCCCCAGCTCTGTGAAGAAATGGGGTCTCTTACCCTGGGAGTCCAGGGGTAAACTTCATCAGAATTCAGGCGGTTCATGAACCTCATTGGGGAAAGCATTATACTGTTATTTCCACTAATATCAGAAAAAGGCTCAGGGGCACCTGGGTGGCTCAGTCAGTTAAGCGTCCATCATGGGCTCAGGTCATGATCTCATGGTTCATGGATTCAAACCCTGCATGGGGCTCTGTGCTGACAGCTCAGAGTCTGGAGCTCCTTCCAATTCTGTGTCTCCCTCCCTGCCCCTCCCCTGCTCGTGTCCTGTCTCTCAAAAATAAATAAAAATAAAAAGTTTTATAAAGAAAAAGCTCATTAGAGAAACTGCCTTTTCTCTAAGGAATCCCATGCTTCTCCCTCCCATCCCCAGTGTCCCAATTCCACTGCCGGTGGAGACCACCCGACCCCATAGCAGGAAGAGCACACAATCAAAACTACTGTGGAAAATGAGGATATATGCCAGAATTTTCCAGTTTGACAGTTTCTTTTCTTTTCTTTTCTTTTTTTAATTTTTAAATGTTTGTTTATTTTTGAGAGAGAGAGAAACAGAGTGTGAGTGGGGGAAAGGCAGAGAGGGAGACACAGAATCTGAAGCAGCTCCAGGCTCTGAGCTGTCAGCACCCAGCCAGATGCAGAGCTTGAACCCATGAATTGTGAGATCATGACCTGAGCCGGAAGTTGGAAGCTTAACTGACTGGGCCACCCAGGTGTTCCAGATTATTTTTTTTCTAACTACATTACAGACAAAATGAAAGTGTATCTTTTAAAAATGTGTATTTATTTATTTGGAGAGAGAACAGAAGAGAGCACACACAGGGAGGGACAGAGAGAGAGGGAGAGAGATGGAGAGAGAGAACCCCAAGCAGGCTCTGACAGCAGGCTCTGTGCTGCACTGTCAGCAGAGTCCCATGGGGGGCTCGATCCTGTGAAATCATGACCTGAGTTGAAATCAAGCATCAGTTGCTTAACTGACTGAGCCACCCAGGTGCCCAAAATGAAAATAGATTTTAAAAACAATAATAATCACTGGCCTATGCTTCTCACACTCTGAAATACAATTACTAGGAATGAAGCAGAAGAATGTAAGAAAATAAAGTTCTACCTTGCATTCTAATCATAGCTCAGCAACCTAATGTCTAAGCCACTCAAAGACCAGATAGCCATGCAGCAACATAGGAGTAATTCCCCTTCCAATAACTGATCACCAGAAAGAGCAACTGGTGATCATGTACATCATCGTGACATGTGTAGTCTATACATTGAGAGGTGATGAGTGTGTATCCATTAGGTGTAGCTTTTCATGCCCTGCATAAAAAAAAAAAAAGTTAGAGTCCCTCCTATCTTTAGTATATGGGTTTTAATTCTTATCAATTAACTAGGTGGTCAATAGGAGATTTTATCTTGAAGTTGAGCAGTGCTACATTCTATGACAGTGACAGAATTGGAACGAACTTGTGACAACCTGAAAGACAGAGGGCTGAACATTTATAAGTACACATGGCCCCTCTGAGTTCCATTGAGAGATGCTTGCTCACAGCACATACGGATGTACTGTGGGTCCGCCTGCATCAGAGGGACATGTGACTCTAGTTTCTGCTTTTTGGAGGAGCAATTCTGACAGTGGCCTGCAGAGAGATATGAGACCCTCTGGACTCAGAGCGCAATGTAGACCTTAGGTGGCTCCTAGAGGCATAGGAAGTTCTAGGAAATGGGTATGCCCCACTCATTTCTTTTTTCTGATAACTCACCAAACAGCACTTCACAAAGTCCATCCCTTGACCCCAAAGTTTCCTCATTCATGATCCTGTCCTCATAGCCACAGATGTATTTACCTCTTATTTAAAGTAGGAAGAGACTGGGTGATTGGCCTCATCCCACATCGGTTTCCGGGATGAACGAAGCAGGCTGTAACTGGGTTTGCATCTAGGAATGTAATCACCCATGTCAGGTGGTGAGCAGGATAGACCGAGGCAACTCCTGCCGACAACAGTCACAAGCCTGGCCCCACCTGGTGGGAAGGTGGCCCCAGTGATGGCTAAAGGCCAGACTACAGTGAGTTCAGTCCAGCTGGGAAGGCACAGTCGTCCTTTTGTTTTGTCTCTTGCCTGAGGATTCTACGGTCCATGCTGAGGCATCTGAGCCACAGTCCCCACACCCCCCTCCACAATAACCCCAATCAGTGCTCTCTCATGTGGGACTGGATAGGAGCAGAGGTCAAGGCACATGGCTAGTGCACTTGCACCCATGCCAAAATTCCAGAGAATCCACACAAGGCTGAAGAGAAGACACCTGATGGGAGCTTAGAGGACACCATCAGCCCTGTCCCAGGGACTGTTTCCCCCATTCTTATCCTCATTCCCAAAAGATATAAGAGCTCTACGAGGGCAAAGGGTCCAGTCAGAGGGTCTGCTGAACACCAACACTGAAATCAGTTCAAAATCTCTAGGCATGGGGGTAGGTCTGACCCGAGAGTTTCTTCTCAGTCACAGCACAGCAAAGGTGCACGCACATTTGGGAGGGTGCGAAGCGGTCCTGTTGGCTGGAAGGAAGGAGGAGCTGACTAATCTCTGATGGGTCTCCTCGGTGCTTTTTCGGCTGATCCCTCCTTTCCCTTCCTTGAGCCTCTCATAGCTTATTATTCAGTTTCTGAGAACTTGACCCTTCGGGAGCAGGGCTGGTTAGTCTCAACTGCACAAGCTTGCCAGGGCTCAGTGTTCCCTAAGAGTATCCGAGTTATTGGCCTCCCCCTTTCCATTCCAGACTGACCTCTGGGTTAGCAGCAGTCAGAGATTGGGTATGCATTTCCCAATCCCAGTCACTGGGCTTCGGGCTCCCCTCTCTTCCCACCAAGCTTTGTGTCCAGTCTACAGCCCTGGGCTGGCAGGGCAGACAGATGGAGTTCTGGGACCTTGAGAGGTCTGCTACTATGGGAGAATTTAAGTTTATTAATTTATCGAGAAAGAGAGAGAAAGAGAGAAAGACAATGTACAGGAAAGGAGTAATGAGAGAGAGGGATTTGAGGGGGCTCGATCTCACAAACCACAAGATCACTACCTGAGCCAAAATCAAGAGTCAGTCACTTAGCAAACTCAGATACCCAGATGCTCCTCTATGGGAAAATTTGAACTCTTGTTTTTTCTCTACTTTTTATGGCTCCTTTTCCCTGATGATTAGAATGCTTAAACCTCCATGCTCACCTAGGTAAGCTGCAATCTTATCACTCTGGGTTCTCCTTTCACAATAAAACAGGCTTCCTGAGGGCTATTTACTCAAGAATGTGGGGTCTCCACAGTGGTCACGAGTGCCCGGTGGTCAGTCACCAATGACCCATCCATTCTCAGATATAGTAACTATGGACTGTGCCTCCATGGTGACCTTCCATAACTCCCAGGGGTGCTGCCCCATACTCCGGGGTAACCCATCAGGACAGTGTTACGAACCCTACATTCAGCCACTTTGTCCAACATCTGGCTCAGGAAAACACTGATGGCATCATTTGCCATTGGCTGGGATCCCCAGATAGAAGCACCAACGCAAGGATCCAGCTTCCTGTGGAGAAGCACCCCCTAGAAGGGCATATGCAGTCCAGGACAGGGCTAGAGGCATTGTGGTACTGTGCTGCAGCAAATAGACCTCAGATATGTAGGTCAAGTACTGCACTCTACACAGGGCCAGCATGGGAAGAAATATGCCCAGATGAAATAAACATGTAGATTTCAGGTGTTGAGAATTCTGCACTTCGGTTCCAGCAGAATAGGAGCTGTACCTTAAGATGGATGCTCCCAGAAACAGACCCTACAGACAAGAATTCAAACCCAAGTAGTTTCTTTGGGAAACATGGGACAATGATCAAGTGAAAGCAACATGTCTCACCCCACCCCCTGGCACACTTTCCCAAACACACCACACTGGTCACCAAAAGATGGAGCCTTTTAAAAAAAAAAATTTTTTTTTTAATGTTTTATTCATTTCTAGGAGAGAGAGAGAGAGAGAGAGAGACAGCGTGAGCAGGGGAGGGTCAGAGAGAGAGGGAGTCACAGACTGAAACAGGCTCCAGGCTCTGAGCTGGCAGTCAGCACAGAGCCCGACGTGGGGCTCGAACCCACGAACCGCGAGAGCATGACCTAAGTGAAAGTCGGACGCTTAACCGACTAAGCCACCCAGGCGCCCTGAGATGGAGCCTTTTTGTTCTCTTTGATTTGGGGCTGATTCTGTTGCCTGCTTTGACCAATGTGAAATGGTAGTGGTGGCATCCTAAAACTTCTAAGCCCACACTTTAAGAGGCAGCTTCTGTTTTCAACCTGTGGATATCCAGCTGTCACGTGATGAACCCTAGGTTAGACCACTCTGTTGGGACAGATCCCGAGCCCCGGCTGTTCCGGCCACCTCAGCTGAGGCAGACTTGGGACCAAAGGCAGTTGGGTATTCCAGCTGAAGACAGTTGTAGTAGTGAGCCCCACCACTGTCCAGCTGAGCTCAGCAAATACAGAGATTTAATAAATTGTTTAAGTCCATTACTTTGGAGGATTTTTTTTTGTTACATAACAGGAGTTAACTAATACAAGGAGTGATGTCAGAATGTACAAATGGGAGAGTGGGGGAGTTGGAACAGGAGAAGGGAAAGAAGCCAAAGACAGTGGGCGTAGATGAGCACATTTTTGAGTAGGCAACTGAGCCCTGCCCTGCTGGGGACCTCAGGCGACACCATCAAGCATGCCTCGGTGGCATCCCACCTGTGGCAATAGAGAGGTCGAGTTATTCTTCTATCAATGTTCAGTGGTCACTGGTTGGCACAGTATGTTGGCTGTCACAGCAAGAAAAAATACTCAGGAGAAGAGTCCTGGGTGGGGTAGTGGACTGGAATGAACGGGAGCAAAGACCGCTGTGGAAATACAAACAGGAACTGTATTTCAGATAGCTGCCCATCTCCTGGAGATCTGGAGGCCTGGCCCCATGGGAATGTAGGAAAGACTGTTCTCAGCTTATCCAGTTTATTGCTGAGGAAGCCAGGAAGTGTCTCCAGATGGCACTGCTTGCTGCAAGGTGTAAGGGAAGCCCCGGACTGGGCTGAGAATAACAGCTCCCTAAGAACTGGGACATTTTCCACGTGAAAGTGGCATTCTTTCTACATCTAGATGGGCAGTGAAGAACATCAGATGATTATTACAACTTTTCTTTGTACCCTGGGTCACTTCATTCTCATTTCAACAGATGCTTAAGAAACTGGAAGATCCAATCACAATACCATGAGTGGCACAGGAGTCACAGACCTGCGCAGATGAAGCAGAGATGTGCACACAGCTGAAGGGGATCTACCAAATGCCCAGATGCCAAGGGCTGCTCGGCGGCATTAGAAACAGAAGCCTGGACATGGTATGTGTGCCAAGACAAGTGAGGGGCATGCCAGAAAGAAAAGTAGGGAGCCAGCTATGGGAAAACAATGGAAAACTAAATGCAACTGAGAAAAAAACAGCTAACAATCACATTGGAAGTAGTGGATAACATAGAGGATCAAATCAGTCTTGTGGCAAAAAAAAAAATAAAAATAAAAATAAAAAAAACATGTGAATCAAGGTTCATTAATAAAAACAGCCCAGAGAGGATGACAGAGGGAATAGACAGAGCATCTGACCCTGTAGAATAGAGAGAAACATCAATAAATAGATGAAAAACAGTAGTTCAGTTTAAAAGAAAACTTTTCATAGCTGAAACAGACAGGCTGCCCCACCCCGTCTTCTGGCCACACTGGATGCAGAGAGGCTTATTTTCTGAGAGAATATAGAGAAAAAGGAGCAGTGGGCAGAAAGGCAGCACAGCGGAGTGATTGAAAATACAGACAGCAGCTTCCAGGGTTTGAATTTAAGCTCTTTGAATTATCAGGTGCAGAGCTTTGGGTTCCCTTTTCCTCTTTGTTCCTGTTACCTCATATGTACGAGGGACACAGTATTACTGATCTCATGGAATCAAATGAGTTACCTCTACTTAACGCATATAACAGTGCCTGACACACAGGAAGTATTACGTGCATTTTAGATCTTATGATTTGGGGAATCAGTGTTCTGTTTCAGAGGGAAAAAGATATCATTGGTAGCCTACTAATTTAGTAGTCCATTGCCCATCAGTGCTAAAATGTGTGAGTGTTCCAGCTGGACATTGGCTTAAAATATTTATACAGTAGATTCTAGTATTATTAGTAAAGATTATCTCTACAGTAATGAAAATAATTATTCCTATCATTTTTATAAATATTTTAATAGCGTTCATATAAAGTACATTCAAAAGTTATTGTCTTCTATCGGGTTAATCGAAACTTTCCAAGTCAAGTTTTAAGGAAAACATCAAGGGGCACCTGAGTGGCTCAGTCAGGTAAGCATCTGACTTGATTTCGGCTCAGATCATGAGTTGGAGCCCTGCATCTGGCTCCTCACTGACCCTGGAGACTGCTTGGGATTCTCTCTCTCCCACACTCCCTGCCCCTCCCCTGCCCACACTAGTTCTCTCTCAAAGTAAATAAAACAACAACAACAACAACAAAAACACATTGAGTAGAGGGCACTGATCTTTCTTGTGTTGTTATGCTTTAAGGGTATTACCATACCCTCCTTTAAATATCTTTCACAGAATAGCATTTATCTACACTTTTCTTCTCCCATCAATAAAGAGCCATTTGCTCTGTC
The DNA here is from genome assembly GCA_017311185.1 of Proteles cristata cristata. Taxonomy (NCBI): domain Eukaryota; kingdom Metazoa; phylum Chordata; class Mammalia; order Carnivora; family Hyaenidae; genus Proteles; species Proteles cristata. The sequence continues at coordinate 702,395 of JAESUZ010001903.1, read as the reverse complement.
ATGCAACAGTGAATAGGTTAAGTCAAGTCCTTTCCATGTGGTTTTCAGGTGATATACCAAAGAATGGCACAAAGGAAATAAACATTTTTAAGCTAGAACATTTTGGACAGGATACAGATAAATGAACAATGAATTATCTTGTTGGTCAGTATAGCTGAATGTACATCTTACTTTCAAAATTCCACATGTAGAAATCTTTCAAGACCAAATCTCTTTTCCTGAATAGCCTGGCTTCTGTCCAGATCTTAACACAGCATACTTAACTACAATCTGTGCACCAACAATTTATTAAATGTACTAGTTAACATAAACCTTTATTATTACTCATAAAATTACCAAGATGTGATATTTATTTAGCCATCTTACATGACCATGATTTCCACAAGGTGACTAACTGTTGCATAAAGAGCTATTTATTTTACTATGCTCTCAATTTACTACCCTCTTAATTTCCCTTAGTGTCTCTATGACAAACTTTATACTCAGGCATTTGGAAAGTCACACTCATTCATCGCGTGGCTCATGACTCATTTATAAACCAGAATAACATGCATGCTCTTGCTGGGCGCTGGAGTGCTGCCCTAGACCTTAACGTGTTTAAGAGCCAAATTTTAAAACCACGATTAAAATATTTCTTCACCTCATGAGGCTGAACTCTTCCTTTTTTATAAGTGCTTCAGATACTGTAGCTCTTTTTGCCATCTTCTGCACATTTTGTTTCAAGTACACTCACGTAGGATGATTCAAATAATCATCGTTCATTTAGATGTGAAATTATGCTTAAGATAATCAAAGTAAACAGATTTACACTATACTTCAAGAAATTGTATGCAATTTACATTAGCTGTTCTTAGTTCAGCTTTATTGTAAAAGGATATCCTGGCTTAATGGAGGAAAAAAAGTTATACTCTAAAATTTGCAGGATTATGACTTCTTGGTAATTTTCTCAATCATTTTTAAATATTCCTCCATCTTCACAGGTTTGTTCCTATAATTTTTAATATGAACTTAAAATATTCACAAATAAATCATAGCATTATACATGTAATTCCCAGTTTTGTGAAAACATTATATTGTAGACATTGATACCAATTTGTATGTTGTTATTTGAAGATACTTTTAATATTGTTCTTATTTTTTTCTATATCATTATCAACAGCTGCATTGAGATATAATTCACATACCATACTATTCACCCATTTCAAGTCTAAAATCTGACTGGTTTCAATGCAGTCACAGAATTGCATAACCATCACTCTAATCACTTTGAGAACATTTTCATCACTCCAGAAAGAAAACCCATAGTCATAAGTAACACTTCTAGTCTCTCTCAAGCTCCCAGAGGAAGAACAGGACATGTGGTGATGGAAGGAGAGGATTGAATGATGCAAGAAAGGGGCTATGAGTCAAAGAATATATGCAGAAAATCGTTTGAAAAAGACAAGGAAATGAATTCTCCACTGGAGCCTCCAGAAGGGAATGCGGGTCTGCTGACACTGGGAATTTAGCCCATTGAGATACGAGTCAGACTTCTGACCTATAGACCTGAAATATAACACCTTAACTTTTCTAAGCCACAACATTTGTAGAAACTATTACAACAGCAATAGAATACTAGACTAGTCTGTAAAGGAAAATTGATTTTTGTATATTGATCTTGTATCTTGCAACTTTGCTTTACTTGCTTATTTGCTCTAATAGTTTTTAGTGAATTCTGTAGAATTTTCTATGAATTCTAAAATTCTAAGACTTCTGAAATTAACAAAACAGGAAACAACAGGTGTTGATGAGGATGTGGAGAAAGGGGAACCATCTTGCACTGTTGGTGGCAATGCAAACTGGTGCAGCCACTCTGTAGAACAATATGGAGGTTCCTCAAGAAACTAAAAATAGAATTCCCCTATAACCCATCAATTACACTATTAGGTATTTACCCAAAGAATACAAAAATACAGATTCGAAGGGATACATGACCCCACAATGTTTATGGCAGAATTAACACAATAGCCACAGTATGGAGAGAGCCAAATGTCCACCATTTGATGAATGGATAAAGAAGATGCTGTGTATATATACAATATTACTCAGCCATCAAAAAGAATTAAATATTGCCATTTGCAATGACATGGATGGAGCTAAGCAAAATAAATCAATCAGTGAAAGACGAATACCCTATGATTTCATTCATATGTGGAATTTAGGAAACAAAACAGATAAACATATAGGCAGGGGGTAGAGGGAAGAGATGGAAACAAACTACAAGAGACTCTTAATGATAGAGAACAAACTGTAGGTTGGTGGTCGGTGGGAGATGGGCCAGATGCGTTATGGGTACTAAGGAAGGCACTTATTGTGATGAGCACTGAGTGTTGTATGTAAGTGAGGAGTCATTGAATTCTACTCCTGAAACTCTTGGTTAACTACAGAATGAAGTCGAAATGTACTTGCAATTCCCTCTCCTACGCCTGTCCCATGCTTGGGGCTTCAAACATACTTTTTATTGCATCTTTTTTCCTCTGAACTCGAGTTACTTCCAGAAACTGAGTCCTTTATGATTCTACTGCTTGTTCCCTTGGCTAATCGGAATGTCCGTCATGCTCATGTTTTAATTCTCGGCTCAGAAATCTACAGCTGCGTGTGTGTACATCCTTCTCCCATCCTTCTTGCCCCTACCTATTAAAATGTGCCAATTCCCTACATGTCTCCATTCAACCCTATACAGATCCTATCATAAAAATTACATGTTGCTTATGAAAATATGAGTGCACACAAGCGCGCACGCACACACGCGCGCGCGCACACACACACACACACTCATACACACAAACACACAATCTGTATTCCCGTATGAGATTCTAAGCTCTTCCAAGACAACATCATCCTTTATTGGTATAATTTTACCTACTATTTACAATTGGACAAAAGTTACAAAAAAGTCAGACAAGACCGATTTACATACATGATAATGAGGTACTTCCATTGTTGAACAAACAAAAAGCTTCCGTCAGAAATGTGTCTAAATTGAACATGAATTTCTTATTACACAGTGGAATAAGCACATGGAGGGATCAGTAAGAAACCCTGTAGGGCAGGAAGGGATGGTGAGTGTGAAAGGCACAAGAATATATAAAAGAGAATCAATGAATAAGGTTATTTATCAAAGTGATAATTTTCACAAAGAAGAATAAAGTAGGCCAGAATCTGAAAGGGAATGTTTATTTTGGACCCAATATGTATCAGATACATTATGCTTTTGTTTGTTTACATTTAATCCCCCCCAAAATTCTGTAGGATGAGATTTTTCTCAGGCTAGTTGTAAAGTGTGATAATTAATGATATTCAGGGATTACTTTTAAAAAAACACGTTCTCTTAGTTTCATTAGTATCTTAAGCCTTGTAATTTCAGGCAGAATTTTTTTACATTTTAAATATCGCATTTCTATTATTCTATACTTCTACAAATGCTAGGAATATCATGGGAAAATTACATACATCAAGCCAAGTGACTTTCCCAAAATTAGTTATTACATAGGAAGAGAAGAAACCAAGTGTGTTCCATTCCAAATTCTGTATCACCTCCCCTGCATTCATTCCCCTGCCCTCCAGGGTTAAATAGACTAGGTTTAGTCATGTGTTACAGAAGAAAGAAAGGGGACCAAGGATAGAGAAACTTCTGTGGAGGTAATCTTCAAGTTTGTAACATATTTTACATATCTAGTGCACTTTGAATTATTTCCCAGACGGTAGAGGGGTTTGCATTGTGTCTCCTGGTGGATGGGTTAATGGGCATTGACAAATCAATACATGATTGAAGCAGAGAATCCACCGTGGAGTCCTCTTCAGAGCCTCCTACCATGTTCCAGGATGACTCTGTATTTGTAAACTATGGTTCTTTCCATTTGTTGGGTAGGAAACAGGAAGTTAAGCACTCTCCTTGGACTGTGAGGCCCTCTTCTCTGTGTTTCATTGGAGTACCATTATCACTTGGGAATTTAGGCAGGTTACTCTGAAATCTTTTTTTTTTTTTTTTAATTTATTTCTGAGAGAGAGAGAGACAGCATGAGCTGGGGAGGGTCAGAGACAGAGAGAGATACAGAATTTGAAACAGGCTCCAGGCTCTGAGCTAGCTGTCAGCACAGAGCCCAATGCTGGGCTCATACCCACAAACCGTGAGATCATGACCTGAGCTGAAGTCGGATGCTTAACCAACTAAGTCACCCAGGCACCCCAAGGCAGGCTACTCTGGAGCAGTGCAGATTTCACAGTAGCTTATGGGGTGCTGGGAAGAGCATTGTCCTTGACATCAAGACTTGAATAGTTGTGTCCCACCAAGTGGTAGTTCTGTATCCTTGGATCTTTCAAGTCATCCCATTGGTTTGGCTCCTTCATTGCTAAAACAGTGACAGCAATTCCTACTCTCCCTATTTCTCAAGATTAAATGAGAAATTATGCATAAGTGTCTTGTAAACTATAGCTGTCTTTCCAATATTAGGTGCTATTCTGTAAGACTGCTGAATGAAAGGAAGAATAAAATTCAGTAAAGACAAAGTTAGTTACACAGCATGAAGGACCCACAGCTGTAAAAGATTATGCTAGAGAAAACAGACACCAAATGTTTTCTCTAGATTAAATGTAGATTGTATTTTTAAGCCTCTTAAACATCATTTAATCCCCCCATATTTTAAATAAACTATTTCATTTTCAAAATAATTGTTCATTGAAGAGAATGTGAAAGATTTTAAAAAAACATTTACATAAGAAAATCAGAAGTAACTAGATCTAAATGCTGATTTAAACTGCTGAGATTGGACACCAGCATATCTGTTAGTGGGAGATCTGACTCTTGATTTTGGCTCAGGTCACAATCTCAGAGTTGTGGGGAGGAGCCCCACCTGGCGTTGTGCTGAGCCTAGAGCCTGCTTGGAATTCTCTCTATCTCCCTCTGCCCCTCTCCCCCACTCACAGGCTCTCTCTAAATAAAAAAAAAAATTAAAATGAAATAAGTAAAATGCTGAGACTATTCACAATTTAAATGGGTATTTTTTTACATGCATATCACTAATGTTTTTTTCTGGAGTTTTAAACATGTATCCACATGTTTTCAAGATTCCATGCAGAGGTGCCTGGGTGACTCAGTCTGTTGAGCATCTGACTCTGGATTTCTGCTAAGGTCACGATATCACTGGTCGTAAGATCGAGCCCTGCATTAGGCTCTGCATTGGCAGTGCAGAGCCTGCTTGGAATTCATCTCTCTCTCTCTCTCTCTCTCTCCTTTCTCTTTCTTTCTCTGTCCCTCCCCAGTTTGCTGTCTCTCTCCCTGTCAAAATAAATAAATAAACTTAAAAAAAATTCCATGTAAACATTCATTTAATGGCTGTAGAAAGTTCCTATAATCCATATTTGACTTCTTTTATTGTACTTTTAATTTAATATCAGTCTTCCCTTACCTTAGTCATCTCCAATATCAGAGAACTTTACTTTAGCCCATTGTTTTTCATCTTGTCTGTTCTCTCCTTATTGTTCCTTGTTATTGACTGATAGAGAAATATATTTCTTTTTTAAAAATTTTTAATGTTTATTTATTTTTGAAAGACAGAATGTGAGCATGGAAGGGACAGAGAGAGACGGAGACACAGAATGTGAAGCAGGCTCCAGGCTCTGAGCTGTCAGCACAGAGCCCAATGCAGATCTCTAACTCATGAACTGTGAGATCGTGACCTGAGCTGAAGTTGGATGTTTAACCAACTAAGCCACTCAGATGCCCAAAGAAATGTATTTCTATATGTACCTGGTGGAGCTCAGGACACATCAGCCAGAAGATAACATCTTCCCATATTAAATATGGAGTTTCTCAAGGTGTCTGAAAAAACAGCAGAAATGGGAAGATCACTTTGACCTCCTTCACCCCTTTTGTTTTTCTTCCCTAAGAGCAGGAGATAAATCTCCCTTATGAAGTTACCAACCCGATACCGGGAGGTTAGAAGACATCCTCAACACCAGAGATAGAGAATTCAGGACCAAGAAAACTGTAGAAGCAAAATTTGTTACTTCACCATGTTACTACCCCTAGCTTAAACCAATACAGCTTATCAATTCTTTACAAATTTATTGTTTCATTGTCTACAAGATATAAAAGCTGCTTTCTCTGGTCAGTTCTTTGAGTCCCATATCTCCCACATTTATGTATGTAATTAAATTTGTTTTTCTCCAATTAATTTGTCTTTCCATTACAAGAGGGTCTCAGCCGAGATTCTAAGAGGTAGAGGGGAATTTTTTTTTCTTACATACCCAACTCCTGCCTGGATTCCCTGTTGATATAGATAAAATATCGAGGCCAAAGAGAAAATCTGCCCCCCCGCCCCCCCGCCCCCCTCCCTTTCCTACCCTTTGTTCATCCCGGAAGGGCAGAACTGAGTGTCTCCATCCTGGTCTCCTTCCTCCCTGCGTCACACAGACCCTTTCAACCCCCATTATCCCCATTAAAATAAGCAATGAAGCCTCCACCACTGATTCACTTTCTAGGGTGTAGGCTAAGACCAACCATTTAGCTGTTCTCCCTCAACTCCCCAGGAGCTCTGAAATCCCAGGATGCTTCAATGGGTGGATCCATTCCTTTCCATCTCCCTCTATCTCTAGACTTGGGCTTCCCTTGGATGTGGAAAGCTGACCATGATAGGGTAGACTAGGCTTAAGGCTTTGGACTTCCCAAAGACAAGACTCTAAGATAAATCTTATTTTATGAATCTTCAAGCCAAAGAGCTGAAGAACTGGAGGACAGGGAGGCCCAAATTCGCCTCTTTCCAGAACCGGAAGTTTGGTTTATGGGACTTCAGCACCTCAGCTGATTACATTTCTGCTTCCTCTTTCACTAGCCCTTTGATTGGTAGAAATTCTTTCCAGATCCTGGAAATAAGTATACCGATAATCTTTATTCTTTCTTTTTGTGACTTTGCAGGGGCTTTTTTCCTCCTAGCCCTTCACAAATGGAAAAACATTTTTGAGAAGTCATGACTCACCACAGATATTTAATCCTGGAAGTCTAAATCGTTTTGGTTATATATTGGAGAAGAAAAGATTCATTTTGGCTGAGAGAGAAGTAAACTATGATATCAAATGCTTAACCAGCATGATTGTAAAAGACACGGCAGCAAAGCAAATAACTTCCTATAATTACTTGTGGCACATCACAAACAATTTGGTACAGTGATATTGTATAGTTTTCTTGGGCTCCCAAAACAAAGTATCACAGACCAGGTGGTTTAAATAACAAAGTGTATTTTCTCATAATTCTGGAGGTTCTAAGTCCAAGATCAAGGTATTGGCAGGTTGGCTTTTCCTAAGCCCTCTTTCCTTAGCTTGTAGGTGGCTATCTTCTCCCTGTGTCCTCACAACATCTTTCTGTGAATGTCTGTGTTCTCATCTCCCCTTTTGGTAAGGACATCAGTCTCACTGGATTAGAGCCCATCCTAATAACCCCAGTTTAACTTAACTACCTCTTTAAAGACTTTATCTCCACATATGCTTACATTCTGAGGTACTGGTGATTAAGACTTCCATATACAAACTTGGAGGGCCCATACTCCAGCTCACAGCATGATGTGAAGAGCAATCTGGAATGATTTTTACAAAATTGATTAATAGAATAGTTTTACATTTTCTTAAAAAATAATTATCTATTCCAAATAGCCCCTGATTTATTTTAAAAGTAAATTCACACATTAGGCTGTAATTTTTATTAATTCTTATAATATCTCCTCTATGCCTTCAAGTATTATTCTTCGGTTTGTATCAAGAGCATGATTAGGGGCCCCTGGGTGGCTCAGTCTGTTGGGCATCCGACTTCGGCTCACGTCATGATCTCACAGCTGGTGGGTTCTAGCCCCGTGTCAGGCTCTGTGCTGACAGCTAGCTCAGAGCCTGGAACCTGCTTCAGATTCTGTATCTCCCTCCCTCTATGACACTACCCTGCTCACACTGTCTCTCTCTGTCTCTCAGAAATAAATAAAACATTAAAAAAAAAAAGAGCATGATCATTCCTTTCCAAGTCAAAATAAAAATGAATTGGTATCAGAAAAAAAATCTCAGCGGGTTTCATAAGAGTCGTTGTCAAATTTGGCAACTCAGGTTAAGCAAAAGAAGCAAGGTTTTCCATCTAATTTGTAATCCCCTTGTCTGAGATATGAATGGACAAGATGCCTTCAAGGAAATGTTTGTAATTTTTGTATTGATGCGCTTCAGTATTCTGCATGTTCACACCATACAACCGGATCTTACGTAACAGAATTCTAAAACCAAGCTTACTTTCTGCCATTACCAGCATTCTAATGGTCCCTTGCTAACAATATACCAGGAAATTTTTAAAAAGCTTTGCAAACAGCAATAAGAAATGAATGTTTTTCATCACCACTAAAAGAAAATTCACAGAAAGGAGCTGAACTATCCAACGGAAAATATGTGTACTCCTCCTGACTTCTACAATAATTTTCCTTATTATGAGAATTTATAAAAACAAATGTATTTAGTATTCCAAAAGGAACAAGGAAAATTCAAACAATTTTTATACCTCTTTTATAGTCATATACCTTTTGTTCTGTTCTTCATTATTTAGATGAATTTTGTATGTTTAACATTCCATGTTTATTAGAATTGGTTATTATAATATTAAACTATAAAAAGCTTGTGGGTTTTTTTTATATAGCTTTAACTCTTTTCCCCCACCCAACACCCTCCTCTGGCAATCACTAATCTGTCTCTATGAGGTTTGTTTTTTGTTTTGTTTTGGTTTGGTTTTTGTTTTTCTTTTTTTTAGATTCCTTTTATAAGATCACATTTATTTGTTCTTCCTGTCTGACTCCTTTCATTTAACATACTGCCTTCAAGATCCATCCAAGTAGTTACAAATGGCAGCTTTTTTCTTCCTATAATATGTTTTTTTTTTTATGGCAGAATAATATCCCATTGTATATATAGACTACATTTTCTTTATCCATCCATCAATGGACACAGGTTGTTTCCATATCTTGGCTATTGTAAATAAAGCTGCAATAAACATGAAGATACAGATATCTCTGTGGGATAGCAATTTCTATTTCTCCAGGTATATATCCAGAAGTGGAATTGATGGATTGTATGTTAGTACTTTTTTAAATTTTTTGAGGAACCTCAATACTATTTTCAATAGTGGCTTCACCAACTTATACTGTCACCCACAATGCATGACAATTTCCTCTTCCCCACATACTCTTCAACACTTATTCTTCTCTTCTACCTCATAAATTATTCTAATTACCTATGCAATTATATTGAGTAGCTCAAGAACATCTCATAATATGTAAAGGTTAAAACATTTGTTCAACTACACTGCACTGTTATAACACAGAATGAGGCAAAAAGTTGAAAATTTTTAATTCCATAATGGTATAGTCTATTATACAGTCCCAACATTAATTTCTGGCACTAACAATATGAAATATTTTGCTTTACATATGTCTTAATACAAACACAAAAGACATGTGCTATTTTTCATTATGATTTCCTTTTCTCATCCACTTGCCTCTTTGTTTGTTGTGTGGTGGGCAAATTGAAAAGAAGTATTGTAATAACAAAGTAGAAGATTTCCAAATGGTATTAGAGCTGACTCTATACGTGACTCTAACAACATGGGTTAGAATTGCATGTGTCCACTTATATATACATGGATTTTTTCGATCAATACAGTACCATGCTGTAAGTGTATTTTCTCTTCCTTCTTTATGGTTTTCTTAATAGAAGTTTTCTCTATCTTACTTTACTGTAAGAATGAGTGTATACATATAACATACAACATATGTGCTATTCAATGGTTTATATCATTGGTAAGGCTTGTGGTCAACAGTAGGCTATTAGTACTTGGGTTTTGAGGAAGTCAAAAGTTACACACAAGTTTTGATTGCATGGGGGTTCATCACCCCTAACCCCTACGTTATTGAAGGGTCAACTGTAATTTATAATAGAATTATAAAATTTGACTCAATGCTTTCAAAGAAGAAATGGAGCCATCTTGCCTTAATTTCTATAATGCCAATAAGTTTAATCAGATCAGACACATAACTATAAGCCTCCATCTCAACTTTACTTCCTGCTTATTTTCACAAACCAGTTTTTGGTCTTTAGCCCCTCATCTGAATCACCATAGCTCCCTTGTAACTGGCCTACTTCCAAGTTTCTTTCACATTCAAGCACACTGCATAACACTTTCTGAAGTATGTTTTCTTTATTTCACCCTTCCCCGCTAAAAAAATTTATATGAGCTCCTCCTCCACTAAATTATTTTTATTAATGAGAACAAACAATGAATTTGTCAAAGCCAAAATAAGTCTTTGACTAACAGTCACCATAAATCTTACCATAATAATGATAAAATAAGATTTTAGGATTGTACATCCTAAAATCTTCACCCATTTCCTGTTATGGGAATTGGCAGAATTTAGGGATGACTAGCATTGCTTCAAATTAAGAGCGATATACTCAAAGACATTTCACAGCTTGCCACTTACTGGAAAATTAGAATGAATACAATCCAAAATCAATTTTTGCTTCGGAAGGTAAAAAAAAAAAAGTAGTATTATGATTCAAATTTTAGAATCAGATCTGTTATAGAACAGCGTTAATACTATGGATAATCTATGTATTGAAGAAAGTACCACTTTCTTCAAAAAGTATTCACTAAAATGAATAACTGAGCCTTCCTTGTGGATAGCAGGACATAGCACCTCTCACCCTGATGTTGAAATTTCTAACATTAATCTTGGCTGGGAAACTTAGCCTTTATCACTGGAATAAACACAAGTCCAGAGAACTTGAATGTAAGGTTGATCTGTACCTTAAGGCAAGGTATTTAATATTTCCCAAGTAGGATCTTACTCTCAAGTAAAAGCTTTTCCCCATACAAACAACTCTGAATCTTGGATTTTTCCATGATCCCAGTGGTGTCTTACCAGACAGTGTCATGGTATCTTGGAGCCAGACCACAATGTCCAGGATAATCTTGTTACGTGGTTGTTATTCCACTCTAAATAAGATTAAATTGGCTTCTAGGAATATGATTTATTGAAATGTCTATGATTCTTTTGTTTCTATTCTGTTCTCTTTAGCTTGTTTTCTCTTTCTTTCTTTTCTTTCTTTTTTGACTTTGAACTCATTAATGCTATGTGGTCTCATAGGAAGCTTGGAAAATAAATGCATTGCTGACCTGTGCTTTACAATGAAGAGAAAAATCCCAGAAATCTGATTTCTCCTGATGATTTCTTGCTTTAAACATTAAAAGCATATGCGGGCTTGAATATAAAAGAGCTAATTTAGTTAATCCAATTAACTTCATAATGCAAGTGCAACATATCATTAATGCTGTTTTCTCCCATTTGTTTAATGGATTATCTAATGCGTTTAGTATAAAAAGTAAGACAGAATTAGATTCAGATATTGACGGATTTTACCGAGAATGTGGGATGGAGAAGAAACAACACAGAACCCTGTAATGGCAAAGCTAAGGCATGAAACCAGTTTTATGCATTTTGTAAACCTTAACTAGATTTAATTTTAACAGGACTAAGTGATGCCATTTATATAAATTATTTGCATTGTCAAATCTGATTTACCATGTGCTCCTCATACACGGGCTTATCTTAAACTCGTTTTTACCTTAAACTCATCTTTACTTGAAGCACAGGAATTTAAGCAAATCCAGCCCCAAATTACATGACTGGACATTGTGTCAAACTAAATACCTTTGCTTCATTTCTCTTGTTGCCTTGACCAATCACCAAATTAATGCTCACTTTTGAGAACTAGACTTTTAGAAAGACTTCTCCCACATGTTAGTACTATTAGAATGCCTTTGTCCACTCTCTCTCTCTCTCTTTCTCTCTCTCTCCATTTCTTCTTTAGTTCCTTTCAGTTTGAAAATGTAAACAGCTACCTATTTACCTATACTAAACTTTCAAGGTATAAGTATCATAAGTAGAAAAAATACATATTAATATTTTCTGACAAACCAGAAAGAACCTCTTTCAAAATTTTGGAGCTAAAGTACAATCTTTTGTTTTGTTTTGTTGTGCCGTGTTTCATTCTGTTCTGTTTTTGTTTTGCTCTGTTTTATGGGGGGAATAAGACTGTGTTCCTGGCTTACATATCCTCCTACCCCTTCACTGAATCTTTCTATGTCTTAAATAGAACCATCACTTAAAACATGTGACTCCAGCCTTATTTAAATTAATTTTTCAAACAGAAACTTTCTCTTTAAACAAAAATAACTTTAAGCACCTTAGTTTTATGCTTATTTTAAATGTTATGCATATTCTGTATTTTGTCTTTCTCCATATCTCAGTTTTTCCTAGACTACCATTTATTTTGAAGTTAATTTCTGCATTTTGTATGCTATCATATGTTCCAAATGGACACTTTTCATGTGTTACAAATAATTATCAATCTATATTGTTCTAACAATCTGAAGAATTATTCTCTGGCTGCAAAATAGAAAACTATAGAATTATCTCCTTCCCTCATTTCATGGTATACGGTTTGCGGAGATTAACTAAAATTTGGGTTGCAGAATATTGCTTGTGTTTATGACAATAATTTGTATACCTTGTCTCTTTTGCTTTACTGTCATTGAGGGGTAAAAAAAACTGAAAGGCAAACAAATTGTAAAATATTTGCAGAACTTATGTGGAAGCAAAATATTACATTCCCCCTGTAATCCATTTTTAATTTCTTTTCAATTTACAAGACTTTTGTTCCCTACATGTTTCACTGTTTCACTCAACTCTAACAAATGGGATTTTGCACAGAGCCCTGAGACTACAGGCTCTCCTAATTAGCAGCTGCTTGTGAGAGAAACTCAGGCCAGATACAAAAGAGGAAAGAATGGTTGACTCTGGTGGATGAAATAGAATTTTAAATAATGAAAGCATGTGGAAGGAAATAATTTATTAGACTTAGAAAATGAACCGTTATACATAAGACTATCATCGTTTTTTTTTTTTTTTCCTGCATGAAGTGATCATAAAATATTTGCCCTTGAGTTTCCTCTGGAAGGTAACCTTTAATCCCCAGGGAAAAAATCTTCCCCTTATTAATCATCACGAAGGATATTTGAGTTTGTAAACTTAGGTATATAATTTTCAAAGAGATCTTCTTTTATGCCAAAAAATAAATTGATGCTGTCCTGTTTTAAAATAATGAGTATGCATGATTGTCCCTCATCTGTGACACATAGGAGATGAACAGCTTCAGACACATCTATTATTTTGGAGCATTCCATGTGTAGGGAATAACACCAGAAAAACTGGCTTCTTATTGACCTTTGATGCCATAGAAAGTAATCTTAACTGCGTCTCTATACATCTGGAATCTGTACCATCGGAATAGTCTATGGACAAGTTCATGTAAAATACTGCAAATATTCTGATAGTATTTTATTTTATTTGTTATCAGTGCCTATATTACCCGAGACTACCCTTTTGAAGGAACTGAAGGTCCACTGTAATGCTGAAAGATAAAAGGAGGCACAAATTATATATGCAAATGACAGAGAAGGCCAAGGGCAGATAAGTCTAAGAATTATAGCATTGACTCAAAGATTCACATCAACTGAGAAGAAGAGGAAAACAAATGATCAGCTAGCTCTCTGGTTTCTAGATTCTTACAACACGTCTGTCTTAAGAAAAGGTCTGTCCACCTGTGTCACCTGAGTCACTGGTTCCAGACTGGGGCCTCAGGTGAAAGTACAGCTCTGCTTTAAAAAAAAAAAAAAGGTTCATTTCTGGTCTTTGTCATGTGTATATGGAATTACTTTCTCGGTATTAAAAGGATACAATTCAAATGTTCTTGAGTTGTACATGCTTTCTTAATATCACCCCCCTCCCTAAACTCCACACACACACACACACACACACACATACACACCCTACAAGTGCTCTGTGATTCCACTGGATACATAATGTATGATCTCCAATACACTGTCATTTACTATGTAACAAAAGCTTAGTTGAGACACACTTTTCAAAGCAAAGCTTTTGGGTTTTTGCTTTTTGTTTTCTATTTAAGTTTATCTATTTATTTTTGGGAGAAAGAGAGACAGAGAGAGAGAATCCCAACCAAACACTGCACTATCAATGCAGAGCCCTACATTGGACTCGAACTCACAAACTATGAGATCATGATCTCAGCTGAAATCAAGGGCCGAAAATCAAATTAATTGACTGAGAAACCCGGGTGCCCCTCAAAGCAAAATTTTTGAAAGAAATGCAATCCATCTGCATTTGCGCTGTATTCTAATTTTTTTTATATAGTTTACTTATTTTTGAGACAGAGAGAGACAGAGCACGAGTGAGGGAGAGATAGAGAGAGGGAGACACAGAATCTGAAACAGATTCCAGGCTCTGAGATGTCAGCACAGACCCCAACACGGGACTCGAACCTACAAACCGTGAGATCATGACCTGAACCAAAGAGAGATGCTCAACTGACTGAGCCACCGAGGCGCCCCATGCATTTTCACTATATTCTAAAATTTACTTTTTCACATATTTTCCTTTGGGGACCAGAAGCAAGGGAATAGTTTGAAAACATTGAGACTCTGCATAATTAATTCTATGGAAACGAATTTTGATTTGTTGCCAGCACCCTACATTCACATTTAAAGAAACACACTCAAAAACTATGCTTATGTAAATAATAAATATGTATAATAATTATAAATAAAAATAAAATAATTATAAATTATTTTACATATGATGAATAGTTGTAAATTATTAGTCCTTTTTTCCACCGGAAGATTGCCATCTAAAAAAATACTGTTGAATATCCATCACTGACAATACAAATAACATCACCAAAAGGTCACCCTTTTGTCATTGCTTGCTGAGAAGTTCAGAACCAAATTAAGTCCCCATATTACGCTAGTTTTCAGATCAATCTGTTACACATTTTGAGGCCATTTAGGTCTCATTTCTACATTCACTATGCAGGGTCGTTTTTAGTGTTCAGTAGAGGGTGACGAAATGAGTAATTTCTTGATAAATTATGTCATTACAAGTATATGTGTGTTGAGGGGGCATGCTATATTGATATTCTTAAAAATGTTCATGGACTTTGACTCAATAATTTTACCATCTAAGGTTATGCCTAAGGTTATAGTAAAATATGCACATGTGACTTATGAGCCACAATTTGTTACAAAGTAGCTAAAATTATAAATAGCATCAAAGTCCAATAATAAAATAATTGTTAAAATCTGTATTATTAGAATTAAATAGTTATCATAACATATTTAATGAGGATAAGTTCTCCTGTTATGATGTTGAAGGAACCAAGCAGAATATAGATATAAAATAATACACTATGGTTTCAATTTTATGAGAATCATGTGTATTTTAATGGAAAGATAAACTGAAAATCCCTATATCAGAACGTTCTCAGAGGTCCTCTGAGTGACAGGACTTTGGATAATATTATTGTATTGTTACATTTTTCTTCATCTCCTAGATTTTCTAAAATAAATGTATTTTCTTTTATAAATGGGAAAAATGTATATATGAAACTGATTGTTCTGCAGGACCAAAGAAAAAGAAATTAGAAACCTAGAAGAAAGTTAGGTTTGGTTTGGTATAGTTTGGTTTACAATTACCCTTCCAGTCAGCAAAGAGTAGAAGAATAAAAACACATTTGACAATTTGTCTCATTCATTGAATGATTACATTGTTACAGAAGAGGCGGGTAATTTATTTATGGATTCTGGGTATATTTTACTAAACACTCAGTTGCTAAAACATTTGCTGGGAGCTGTACAAAAATTCAAAACATAAAATCAATTATAATTAAGAAAATTACCAAGAAGAAAAGACATAAAGTTCCAGTGTTACCATTTGGACAACTGGTCAGGCCAGGCAAATAAAACTAAAATATTATGGTTTTGGATGGGAGGTAAAAACTGACCTTTGTGACATCAGTAAAAAATAAGAAGAGTAATACTGTAGCCTTTGTGACTAAGAATAGCAAACAAGCAAACAGAAACATCATTGATACATTTCCTCATAAAAAAAAAAATGAATATGATCCACCCATGTAAATTCCAAAAACATTTTGAGGGGCTCCCCGATAACTCAGTCAGTTAAGTGTCTGCCTTTGGCTCAGGTCATGGTCTCACGGTTCATGAGCTCAGACCCCGTGTTGGGCTCTGTGCTACAGCTCAGAGCCTGGAGCTCAGTTCAGATTATGTGTCTCCCTCTCTCTGTCCCTTCCCTGCTCATGCTCTGTCTCTCTCTCTCTCTCTCAAAACAAATAAACGTTATTTAAAAATTTAGAAAATAAAGTACTGCCTTCAGTTTCTATTTCCAAACGTTTTCTATAAGGAAATAATCAAAGATGGAAATACAAAAAAATGCAAAACATCCTCAAAGTGATATAGTGCTGTTGTCAGCAAGATGGTGGAACAGATAGCCTAATCTTTAGAGTTGACATATGTTTTTTAAATGCAGTTTAGAAAGAATGAAGTTGCATTTAATTCAGGGGGTTAGAAAAATAGTACATGAAAGTTTTCAAGGAAATCTTTGAATAAAAGGTATATATCTTTAGCCCAAAGCAAAATGCATATAAGGTATTTTTTATTTTTTTTCAATGTTTATTTATTTTTGAGAGAGAGAGACAGAGTGTGAGCGGGAAAGGATGGGAGAGAGGGGGAGACACTGAATCTGGAGGAGGCTGCAGGCTCTGAGCTGTCAGCATAGACGTGGACACAAGGCTCGAACCCATAAACTGTGAAATTGTGACCTGAGTGGAAGCCAGAAGCTTAACTGTCTGAGCCACCCAGGTGTCCCATGTATGGTATTTTATATGTAAAAAGTACTTTTATATTATATATATTTACATTTATGTGTACAGTTGTATGTATTTCACATGTAAAAATAATTTTTGTATATGTAGACGCACATATACTTATATTCAGAAATACACGCACACAAATCTACCTCCCTTTCAAAAACTATCTTTCTTTAAAGTTTATTCACTTATTTTGAGAGAGGAGAGGAGGGGCAGAGAGAGAAAGGGAGAGAAGGAATCCCAAGCAGGTTCCGTGCTGCCAGTGCTGAGCCCGACATGGGGCTCAGTCCCACAAACCGTGTGATCATGATCTGAGCTGAAATCAAGGGTCAGATACTCAACCACCTGAGCCTCCCAGGCATCCCCCAAAACAATCTTAATCAAAATATTATAAAGAGTAGAATTTAATAATGAGGAACAAATAAAAAACTCTTCCGCAAAAGGTTGTCATTTGTCTGCTAAAAACTCTTCAGTTTTCTCTCAGTCTTCCTAAGAAAAATTAGTGTTAATAGCTACGTATTTTGAAAGTTTGTTTGGAATGTTAAACAGACTTGGATGTTACTTTCAAAAATCAGTTAAGGCTATAATGAGCCTGACTATGCCTGTCGTTTTTGACTGATGATAGCTATTTGAGCAAACAAACAAAGCCGCAAGGCAGCTATTGAAGTAGACACAGTAACCCATTAAATCATTTCAAGATAAAACCATGGTAAATGTCTCAGGCCATAGATTACAGACACGAGATCTCCCTTATTTATTTTCATCAGGAGAAACTTACGTATTCCTTTTTTTTTTTTGAAAGTTACATATTTCAAACCTTTATTTGAAGAATACAGTTTTCACTAGCTCTTGTTTTTATTTTGAACCATTCAAGAAGTTGGAAAGCATGATACAAAGTTAAGTACTGGCCATTGACAAATCCAAATGCACTAAAATGTATAAAAAATGAAACTACTTTGTAAATTGATGACATTTTTTTTTAATTTTATAAGTATTTCACACAGAAAGAGATAAAGTGTTAGATCAAAGTCTACACTATATCGGCAATAGATGTTGACTGGTCACAAGGAGTATACTGTATTTTGCTTAGTAATTTAATTGCCATATGATTCTCTTCCATAAAACGCTGAGATCCTATCATTTTAATTACAGGTGAGAGAGCAAACTTTCTTTCCCTTGTTCCATTTCAACCTACTTTGGAGTACACATAAAAACCAAATGATTGGTTGGAACATTTCTAACCAAACTGCTTTCACTCTGTGCTCTCTCTCAGGACTACCTCATTTGCTACTCGATATCTCTAAAATCATTTTAGAAATTGTCTTCAGGGCAATAAGAATAAAAAAGGTAAGAAGATCCGTGAGCTGCAGGTATTTAACATATAAATATGCTATTTATAAGCAACAGATTTTTGCACTCTGGAATTTCAAGGTAGGTAATGGTTTATGATGAGATATACATTTAAGCTAAAGGACCCAAATGCTTTGAGGGACATAATATTCCAGAATGTTCTGCTTCAGAGAACACTGTTTCTGAAAATGACTTTCAAGGAAGGGGTCTATTTTGGCTCAGTAAAAAGATTTCATTTCCAGTGCTGACATCCACTGGGATTCTCTATAGTGTCAGAGAGAGAGAGAGAAAGAAAGAGAGAGAGAGACTACAGCAAAATTCTGTTATTATCTCAGAAGATACATAAGAATGTGTATGTCAGTTGGGACTACTTAAATCTATGAATATGACCAAAATATTTGGAAATTGCCTATCGTACAAAGTAACGTAATAGCTTTCTGAAACCAAAGAGATTAAATACTTGAAAACCATGTGGAGAAAAGAGAAAAGAAGTACATGTCTTTGTACAGAACAAATTTAATCTACGGACTTTGAATTTAAACTACTCAGCAAACCAAATTCTCTAAGTGAAACTTTATCTGTATTTACATTAAAAATAATAAAAATTAAGGGCGCCTGGGTGGCTTAGTCGGTTAAGCGTCCGACTTTCTCTTAGGTCATGATCTCACGGTTCGTGGGTTCGAGCCCCACGTCGGGCTCTGTGCTGACTGCCAGCTCAGAGCCTGGGGCCTGTTTCAGTCTGTCACTCCCTCTCTCTCTGACCCTCCCCTGCTCACACTGTCTCTCTCTCTCTCCTAGAAATAAATAAAACATTAAAAAAATAATAACAATAAAAATTATATTTTGATTTTCAGTATATGAATAAGTAGTTCTGATAATATACTAATGACCTTGTTGAGTTAATATCTCTTTTAAATGATTCCTAGTTTTGTGCATATGTGTGTGTGTGTGTGTGTGTGTGTGTATAATTATTTGATTTGGCAATGATTTTTTTTTTTTGTATCTGACACCAAAAGCATAAGCAACAAAAGCAAAAATAACCAGGTGGGCCTGCACCAAACAAAAAAGCTTCTGTACAAAAACAGAAACAACAATATGAAAAGGCAACATCCAGTGTGAGAGAAAACATTTGCAAACCACTTACCTAAGAAAGAGTCAATATCCAAGATATATAAGGAGCTCATACAACTCAATACTAATAAACCAAATAACCCAATTTAAAAAATGGGCAAAGAATGTGAATAGACACTTTCCCAAAGAAGACATGAATACAAAGAGCTCACAGGTACATGAAAAAGTGCTCAAAATCACTCATCAGCAGGAAAATCCAAATCAAAACCACAACGAGACAACACTTTGTGCCTCTTTAGGATGTTTATTATTTTAAAAGCAAGAAATAATGAGTGTTGACGACAATGTGCAATAACAGGAGCCCTGGTTCCCTGTTAGTGGAAATGTAAAATTGTGTAATGACTATGGAAAGCAGTAGGGTGGCTTCTTAGGAAATTAAAAATTGGAATTCTGTACAATCCAGCAATCCCACTTCTGAATATATAGCCAAAGAAAATGAAATAGCTGCTTATGAGAGATATGTACACTGTGATGTTCACTGCAGCGTCATTGGCAATAGCCAAGACATGGAAGCATGGAAACCACCTAAAGGACAAAGGAGGGATGAATGGATAAAGAAAACCTGGCACCACTGATAATGAACCTCTTTTCCTGGAACTCAGTTTAGGACATGGTACCACTCAACATGTGGCTGTGAACAGTCATAACAGTAGTTTAATTTAGCATGTATTATTTTTCTCCATCCGAGTTTTGCAAGTATACGTCACAAATTTTAATAAAGCATAATTTTTTATCAAATACCTTTTTCTAAAAATCTCAATTTGATTTGTCTGAATTATTTAGAGTTGTTATTCCTAATTTAACGGCCTTCTACTGTGTTAGCAATTTATTTATACAATGATCTTCTCTAAAGGCCCATTGAACCATTCTTGAGGAACACTGCAGCTTTTAAATGTGATTGCTTTCTTGAGGAAATAACGTTTCTATCAGTTATTGATTCATTTTCTTATCTTGTGTTATCAAATATATTTTCTATTTTTCATGTCTTGTTCTAAATGCTGAATATACCTTTGCTAAGCTAATCATCACAGCATTCTTTTGAGATACCCACTAACACCATTTTTTAACAAGTAATAAAACTAAACCTCAGTGGTTCAAGGAATTGGTTTAAATTACCTAGTTCATAAGTGGGTAGGTGAGCATTCAAGAGCAAGACTGCAGAATCTTCAATGCTTATTCTCCCATTAGCCATAACATAACTGTTAATGGGATATGGTCTAAACATTCCTACCAAAATGTAGTCCTTTTTTTTTTTTTCATTCATTAAACTTGCAATCTTTAAATTTATTTTCACCCCAAGGGCGCTGGCTTCATCCGATCATTCCCCAAATTTCCAGTAGAACCAAAATTATCTCCCCAGCATGTGCGAATCAGTACTCTACCTGATGAATTACTGTTTTATGTCTCCCCTTGGAGGCAGCACTTTTCTTGCTCTCCATCTCTCAGCTCTTGTCAAAGTGGTTGGTTTGTCCCCTATTCCTGAAGCAAAGCTGCTAACAGTCATACTTCATCTCACGAGTTCCCACTGACTCTCCTATTTTTAATCACTCAGATCCATGACTCTCAATTAGAATTTTATTTTTTTTTATTTTTTAATGTTTTATTAATTTTTGAGAGAGAGAGCGCGACAGCGTGAGCAGGGGAGAGTCAGAGAGAGAGGGAGACACAGAATCAGAGGACAGGCCCCAGGCTCCAAGCTGTCAGCACAGAGTCCCATGCAAGGCCTGAACCAACGACCCATGAGATCATGACCTGAGCCAAAGCCGGACGCTCAACCGACTGAGTCACCCAGGTGCCCCTCAATTAGAGTTGTAAAGAATTATTGAGAATAAAGCTCCAAAAGAGAAAAGTTTTGACATCTTCTGCATCGCTACAAAATGTCTTGATGCTTTCTCACATTCAATCGGTGATCTGGCCATGAGTGCTAGGTTGAAAATAATTTTTTCCTCATAATTTGAAGACATGCCTGCATCATCTCCTAAAGCTTTTTCTGTCTCCTGATGTGTTTTGTTGTCTCTCAACTTCCTTGCTTGAGTTTGCATCTTTCATGCCTGGTGCTCCTGATTTATCCAATATATGGAAAAGTAAGTTTCTAAAAGGGCTGGAAATTTTCCTGTGGGCAGAGCCTGGTCACAGGACTTCATACCCAGGCCAATCCAAAGGATAGGCTCATTCTAGCCCATCTATGGGCCTTGCTTTGGGGCTGAGCAGTTCATAAGCCCAACTGCTGCTTTGTTAAAAATTATTTATTTTTGAGAGAGAGAGAGACTGAACGAGAGGAGCAGAGAGAGAGGGAGACACAGAATTGGAAGCAAGCTCTAGGCTCTGAGCTGTCAGCACAGAGCCTGACATGGGGCTCAAACTCGCAAACTGTGAGATCATGACCTGAGCCGAAATCGGAGGCTTAACCAACTGAGCCCCGCAGGTGCCCCCCTGACTGTCACTTTTATTGAAACAGGTGAAGGAAGAGGGATGGAGATCACTTGACACTTAGGTCTCTGAATGTCACTCAAGCTCTGATTCCAATGCTAGACTTTACCCTCTATATCTAGTGCTTTTCTGACTTACCTTTTGCGTGTCTAATTTCAAACTTCTAAGAAAGTACATCAGACGATGTAAGTCTCTTCACCTCCACATTCGAAGATGTCCCACTCTGCCAGCTCCCTCATCTTTCTAGACTTCTCCAGTGTGGACCTGCTGCCGTTTAGTCCTTCCTCCTGCAGCCACAGGGTGTCACAGCCTCTTTTTTTTTCTTCTTCATCTGCCCTCATTTATTGGCTCTAAAGATTCCACAACTGTGTTGACATCTCTTTTCTGTTACTGCTTTTAATTCTCCTCCAATTTTCATCGTTTTGAAACTGCTTTTCCTATGTCACCAGTTGTGCTCTCTGAAGAAATGGGAATAAATATGTACATCCACAGCATCACATTTTACTTGAATCTCTTTCTTTCACCCCCCATATTTTTTCCCCATTTTCTCTTACATGAAATCAGAAAACAATTAGAGATCTATTGAAGATCCATTCTTATAATCTTGGAGGTAATTAGCCACTCACTCTACTCTCCTGAAAGTAGAAGGCAAGAAGACACAGAGGTGGGGTCAGAAGTCTCACAGCTTTTCAGACAAAAGCTGAATAATTGTAACGGCCCTCAGACTTCCCTTGTTTCTGAACATTATCCCCATTTTCTTTGCGTTCCAACTGACCTGGCCCCCCTGATATTACCTGAGTACCTCAAGCCTGTTGCACTCATGGATCCTTATGTTTACCATTCACTCCTCTTCAAATGTTTCCCTTCAGAGGCCCTCTTTCAGATGAATTTCCTTGCCTGCCACTGTATCCCTACTGTCCTTTCTTTATAACAGTTATCACCACCTAATCCATTTATCTGTCATCTACCTCTCTATCCACCAACCTCCTTACTCATGTAATCATGTTTCTGTGTCCTTCCTGTTCCTCCTCTCTTAGGACTTAAGTTCCAGAGAACATGGACCTTCTCTGCCTTGTTCACTACTTTATATCAAAAGATCTCCTGGTACATGGTAGGCATTTTGGTGACGAAACCAATGCATTTTGAGGATGCAAGTAGGAAGTGTACTCTTAGGATTGGAGATTTTCTTACTGACAAATCAGAAATTCCTGAAGGGCTAACAGTGATACACACATACACACACACACACACACACACACACACACACAAACACACACAGAAATTATTGAAGTGCTGGTAGATACGTGCATACGCATGTGTGTAAATACACACACATACATAAACACGCATATATACATCATCTATACATGTCTGCTTTGCACCTGTGTCACCCTGCCATGAAAGCTAGGGGTGTAGTGAGCACTAACCAGAAGTGTCCTGGTGTGCACGGCCTTACGGCCACCTTGGTGGGATGGTTGGGACTGATGTGGGCTAGGGCCCCAGGGTTCACTGAGTCAGCAAGCCAGTTAAGGCACCCAGGCTGTGCACCTGTCTGTGTTTTCAGAGTAGAGAGGAAGATTATATCTGCCAGTCCCTCCAACCCAGAGAGGGTTTCAGCACCTCCTCTGCCTTATGGTAGAGTTCTAAGGCAGCTTCTTTTATAATTTAGTTGCTCTTTAAACCATTGCTTTTTTTTTTTTTTTTTTGTCCAAGGACAGAGGAATCTATTTCCGGTCCTTGTACTATTCTTCCACACTGCAGTTCATGGCACTGCAGTGGGCATTCCCTTCATTCCTATGTCTGTCTATCTTGCTGCTCTTAGAGATCTTTTGTTGTACAGAAGCTATTTAGTCACCACTCTTCCTCTCCAGGAGGAATCGCTCCATAAATAGCTGTAATTTGGTATGTTTTGTGGAGGAGATGAGTTCAGAGTCTTCCGTCTGGCACTGGATCCACTGATGCTGGGTTTTAACAACAGTTTTTCATTTTCAGATTGTACTTGAGTAAATATAAGCTAAGCGCAGCATATGAAATAAAAAGGACACAATGTGAAATCCTCCCTGCGGTGTGTGTTTTTCTTCTTTCTTGTGTGTGTTTATTCTCATGTTATTCTTTATTTTTGGATCTTGGGACGACCTACGACAACTCTGGAAATGTCTGTATGTGATTTCTTCTGTCTGAATCAGCATCTGAACTTTGTTTCTGCACACTTAGTATCACTGAAAGGACTATTTGGTCTCCTTGGTGCAACATTGTTCTTTGAACACAACCCCAAATACAACCCCAAGTCCATTGAAAATCTACAGAGAGAAATTGATTCCTTTCTTTTTTTTTTTTCAATTTAAATTTTTACTTAACATGCAGTGCAATATTGGTTTCAGGAGTAGAATTCGGTGATTCATTACTTACATATAACACCCAGTGCTCATCACAAGTACCCTCCTTAATATCCATCACCCATTCCCTACCCACCTCCTTCTGTCAACCCACAGTTTGTTCTCTATCATTAAGAGTTACTTGTGATTAGTTTCCCTCTCCTTTCTTCTCTCCCTTCCCATGTGTTCATCTGTGTTGTTTCTTAAATTCCACATATGAGTGAAATCATAGGGTATTTGTCTTTCTCTGATTGACTCACTTCACTTAGTATAATACACTGTAACTCCATCCATGTCTTTGCAAATGGCAAGATTTCATTCATTTAGATGGCTGGGTGATATTCATATTTCACAAGAAATTGATTCTTTCTAAATAAGATTAAGCCTTTCAAATAAAATTAATTAACCATCTCCTATTATTTTATTTAGCTGGTTTGGACATAAATATAATGACCTCACGTGTTATCTTTCTCCTCTATGGGTTCCTTTATTAACACCATCCTATCTTAATGCTACAATTAACTCTACAACTCATTTTTAAAAGGTTAGTGCATTTTTCAGAGAATAGGAAGGGTTAATAAACTTTGCAATGGATCAAACTCTTAGTCCTTAGACATGAATAGAGTTTATCATATAAACACTAGAAATGTAATAGACAATATATAAGGGTAAACCCTTCCAATTAGGAATCCTTAAAAGTGTCAGATAAAATATTTTGTAAAACCTTAATTTAAATACTTGTGAATTAAGGAAAATCTGCTGAAGGCATAATTGATACAACTTCAAAAATTTTTAAATTGAAAATATATTGAAGCAAATGCTTGTTGGGAAAGAGAAGGGTAGGGTATCTGCAGGTAAGTAAGTTTCTGAACCCTCCCTGAGTAGACTGCAAAAGAAAACAAGTAAAACAAAACAAAAATCAACTATTCATAGAAATTTCAAACTGTAAACTGCCTTTTATTTTAGGAAATAAAATGAACACTGTGTGGACCTAAAAACATCAAATCTACAATTTAATTTAAAATGACCCTAAGTTGCTAATGAACCCAATCTTATTTTCAAGAAAACAAAGTTAGGGCAGTATGATTGTAGAATTAGAAATCAAAGAACACAGGGGAATCTGAGTGGTTCAGTAGGTTCAGCATCTGACTTTGGCTCAGGTCATGATCTCATAGTTCATGAGTTCGAGCCCAGCTTCAACTCTGGGGTGACAGCTTTGAGCTTGGAGTCTGCTTCGGATTCTGTGTCTCCCTCTCTCTCTGCTCCTCCCCAGTTCACCCTCTGTCTCTGTCTCTGTCTCTATCTCTTTCTCTGTCTCTCTCTTTCAAAAATAAATAAATGTTAAATTTTTTAAAAGAAAGAACTCAGAAGGAAACAAAAAGAAATACACCTGCATGAGGGAGACAGAAGAATCAATACACTTTAGAACTGAATTTGCAAAGGTCTTTGAGTGATCAATTAGAAAACATGCAATAAGATGCCTTAATACAGTTTTGAAAATAAGAGAAATTTTGACTAGAAGTGAAAAGGCAAATTGGGAAAGAAGCCTGTCTAGAAATATAATAAATGGTTAAACATCACAAGGGATAAAATTGGAGAGAGTGTTACTGAATTGGAAGGTGGATTTGAGGAAACGACTCGGAAGACAGCTCAAAGACAAAAAACTAGAAATATAAAGTGTAGGGAGAAAACGAAGAGGTCAAACATACCACTGGTCAGATTTGAAAGGGATAGAGACAGAGGCAAGGCTGGGGTGATATTCTAAAACATAATAGGTGAGAAGTTTCTGGAATTAATGAATTAAAGCAATTCTTAAATTCAAGGAGGCTGGCAAACTTTAAGCTAGCTACATAGAAAAAGCAGAGCAAATTATAGACCATGAAAGACAAAAAAAAATGTAAAACAGCCAAGACAACAGAGAAATTTTCTACAAGGGAATGACAATTAGACCAACAACTGGCTTACCAACAGATCAATGGAAGCCAAAGTCAAGGCAATGATGTTTTTCAAATTCAAAGCACACAGCTGCCAACAAGCAGTTGTTCAGAAGATACCCCAGAGATGTTTTGCAGAAATGCATCAAGAAACATGGACTAGGTTGTTTATTCCAGTGTGGATAATAGCATGATACTATTTCATTCCAAATATACAAGAGAAATATAAGAATCTCTAAATATGAACATAAAGATAAACAATTAAATTTGTAATATAAGAAATGACGATGATTCAAAAACATTCCCAGGGATTTAAGACTTTTAGAATGGTTAGATCCTTGGCAAAAAAAAAAAAAGAAAAGAAAAAAGAAAAAAAAAGGGTAGGTCACTATTGGAGAAAATGAGGGACACCCTTGAAATAGAATTTAAAGACAAATTCTCAGGATGCCTGCATTGCTCACTTGATTCAGTGTCCAGTTCTTCAGGTCATGATCTCATGGTTTGTAAGATCGAGTCCCATGTCAGGCTCCATGCTGACAGCATACGATTCTCTCACTCCCTGTCTCTCTCTCTCTCTGCTGCTCCCCTGTTCTCTCTCTCTCTCTCACTCTCTCTCTCCCTCAAAATAACTAAAATAAACTTAAAGAAGAAAAAGAGAAATCCTTGATAAGAGCAGAGATGGTTCCAAAAGATTCTCCAAAAAGGAATATTTTAGCTAGATATGTACTACTAAAATTACTGCCAACCAAAGTTTTAGTTATCTGCTACAGAAAGAAGCATTTTTTATCTTTACTGTATGATAAGACTTGGGCCTACTTTGGTATCCTCAGCTCTGGCTTTTCTTATGATTCTTTTATATTAATTTAATCATCAAATTTATATAGCTAGAAATGTAAAATCCCATTTATAGAAATTCTGTTGATTTTATGTCAAGTGTATATATGTGTCATATTTACTCATACTTACAACATCACTCTTTTTTTTTTTCTTAAATGTTTATTTTTGAGAGAGACAGAGTGTGAGCAGGGGAGAGGCAGAGAGAGAGGGAGACACAGAATCCAAAGCAGGCTCCAGGCTCTGAGCTGTCGGCACAGAGCCTGATGTGGGGCTCGAACTCACAAACCGTGAGATCATGACCTGAGCTGAAGTCGGATGCTTAACAGACTGAGCCACCCAAGCGCCCCCACAACATCACTCTTAACTACTAGTCCAACAGCTACCATTTCTTCCATGAACTATACAGTCTCTTCATAATTTTTCTTTGTGCTTCCAATTCTGCTTTTTGATAAGTGATCAAGCCTATATACAAGGCCTTCCCTGGCAACACAATTTAAATTACATCACCCTGTTTTACTTTTATAACACCTGGCACATTTTCTTAGAGCAAAATATTCCTAATTCTTTCCTCCTGCCCCATGTATATTACCATTATTTACCTCACTTACACACAAACTGTCATCATCAAAAACACTGGTGAGGCTATTACTTTAAATACACCATTATCTCGTAGATGAATTAAGAATAAGGAAAGTTTTCCTTCTAATGGTGCACAAAGTTTCCTTTTCTCCTCATCCTCTCCAACACCTGTTACGTCTTATCTTTTTTATTTTATCCATTCTGAGAGATGTACATCTGTATGCCTTTTTTGGAAAATGTCTTCCAGTCCTCTGCCCATTATAAAAATCAGCTTATTTTATTATTTATTTATTTGTTTATTTATTTATTGTTTATTTATGTATTTATGTATTTATTTATTGGTGTTGCATTGTGTAAGTTCTTTACATATTTTGGATATAAACCCTTTTGGCAGATGTTTCATCTGTGAATATCCCCTCCCAGTCACCAGGTTGCCCTTCTGTTTTGTTAAGGGTTTCCTTTGCTCCGTTAAAGGTTATAACTTCACTATCTCTTCTCTGACGCTCTTCCTTCTTGTAGATCCAAGTTTCCAAACTATATCATTTTCTGTCTCTTTGTTGTTTCTTAATTTATTTTTTAATATAATTTATTCTCAAATTGTTTTCCATACAATACCCAGTGCTCATCCCAAAAGTGCCCTCCTCAATGCCCATCACCCACTTTCCCCTCTCCCCCACCCCCTCCATCCACTCTCAGTTTGTTCTCAATATTTAAGAGGTTTGCCTCCCTCCCTCTCTGTAACTTTTTCCCCTCTTCCCCTCCCCCATGGTCTTCTGTTAAGTTTCTCCAGATTCACGTATGAGTGAAAACATGGTGTATCTGTCTTTCTCTGCCTGACTTATTTCACTTAGTATAATACCCTCTGGATCCAACCACGTTGCTACACAAGGCCAGATTTCATGCTGTCTCATTGCTGAGTAGTATATTGTATATATTATAAACCACATCTTCCGTATCCATTCATCAGTTGCTGGACATTTTATTTTTTATTTATTTTTTATTTTTTTAAATATTTTTTTTATTTATTTCTAGGAGAGAGAGAGAGAGAGACAGCGTGAGCAGGGGAGGGTCAGAGAGAGAGGGAGTCACAGACTGAAACAGGCTCCAGGCTCTGAGCTGGCAGTCAGCACAGAGCCGGACGCGGGGCTGAACCCATGAACCGGGAGATCATGACCTAAGTGAAAGTCGGACGCTTAACAGACTAAGCCACCCAGGCGCCCCAGTTGCTGGACATTTTAAAAGACTTCTTTTTAAACATTTTCTTGTAAGTCAAGTCTACTGGCAACAGATTCCCTCAACTTTTGTTTTTCAGAGAAAATCCTTACTTCTTCACTTGCGAAGGATAATTCGGCAGTGTGCAGAATTCTAGCCTGGTGTGTTTTTCCTTTCAGTGTTTCCCTCTGCTCCTTTCTTGCTCACGTAATTTATGGGGAGGAGTCAGATGTACTTCTTAGCTTTGCTCCTGTCTTGGGAAGATGGTTTTTCTCTCTGGCTTCCTTCAAGATTTTTTCTTTACCTTGGCTTTTCTGCCATCTGAATATGATTTGCAGAGGTGTGGTTTTTCTTTTTCCTCTCTGTTCTTGCATTACTCTATTTGGTGCTCTCTGAGCTTTGTGGATCTCCGGCTTGGCGTCTGACATTACTTTGGGGGAATTGTCAGCCACTGTTGTTTCAAACATTTCTTCTGTTCTCCTCTCTCTGTTTTCTCCAGCTGGTATTCTCATTATACTGTATGTTACCTTTTCCACGGGTCTCACAGTTCCTGGATATTCTAGTTTGGAAGTTCCTATTGACATATCTTCTAGACCAATGATTCTTTCCTCAGCCACGTCCAACCTAGTAATGAACCCGTTAAAGACATTCTTCATTCCATTACAGTACTTTTACTTCTAGCATTTCCTTCGGTTCTTTCTCAGGATTTTCTTCTCTGCTTCCACTACCCATCTGTTCTTGCTTGCTATTTGCTTTATTCATATGAACCCTTATCCTATTAATTACAGTTGTTGAATAGTACCAGCATTATATTTCAAACGCTGCTGCCACATCGGAGTCTGCTTCTTCTGATGCTTCCTCTGGCTCTCCAAACTGATTTTTTGGCCTTTTAGTGTGTCTTGTAAATGTTTTTTTCAGTGAAAGACAGACATGATATACCTGGTACTCTTCCAGGCAGAGGTTTGTTCTCATGCGTGTCTGCTCCTGTAAGTTGTGATTTTCTGTATCAGCCTGTCTGTCTCCAGTTTGGGTGCCTGTAATTTACCCTGTGACCGCACGTCTCTTATGCATCTAAAAAGAGTTGTTTCATTTTTGGCTCAATTAGTTTTTTACTTGTTGTTAGGATGGAGCGAAAACTTCTAAAAGAATCACAGAAACTGTGATTCTTATTCTAAGTAACTTATCCCTAGTATCAATCTCAGTTCCCAGCACAAAGAAAAATCTCAGTATTTCACATGTAATGAGAAAGAAATTGGATCTTAGATCTCGTTACTCACTACAGCAGATAATGTGCTACTACGTTTCTGGTCATTATTTCTGCTTGAAAGTTCTCTACTGAGCTGCAGCTTTTAAAATAGTACTAACTAAAACTAAGTAAGTTTCATTTGTGCCTAGATACACTTTCATTACCAGTTTATACTCGTGTGAATAATATAGTGAAGTCGTTTTTGAAATGCATACACAGAAACTACTCTCTCAGAAGATGGTGTTTACTTGTAACAGCATTAGCCAATGTGTTGTGATCACTGCCTTAAGGTTTACAGTGTTTGACTCCTATTAACATTAATGAGAATCGCTCGGGTGCCTCTGTGCATAAAGTACTAGAATCCTGTCCCCTAGGCTATGTCCCCTTTGGGTTTGTATGGCTAATATATGTCATTAAACCATAATGGTAAACATAACTACTTGGAAATTACATTTCACCTCTTCCGCCTGCAGATCTCAAATCAAATTGCAAACAATTAATTGTGCTTATAACACTTCTACAAGGTACTTCTGAAAAGTAATATATGAAGATAGCCTAATTCTGGCTGAGGAAAAGTGTCAGTCCTTTACAACAGCAATCCTTGCAAATCCACAAGATATAATGGTGGGAAAGATAAAGGTTCAATATAACTGAACAAAAAAAAATTGGCAGATCTATTTAACCTAAGACACAAGGTTTAATAACTAAAGGATAACTTAAACTATTCGAAGAGATTTTGGGTTCTATTTCCCTGACTTGTCACGAGCAGACACGGTTTTCCTACAGAAGTTAAGGAACAGTATTTATTGATCATTAAGATATAACCTCCTTGTCTCCCTGATTCTGCTGAGGTCTTATAGGACCCCTGCAGCATAGAGAAGACAGAGCTAATTTCTGGGTGGCTCGGACTTGGCACAGGAAAATGGCACAGTTAACAAGTGAACAGAAGCCATTGGGCCTGGGGGCTCATATTTAACAGGATGTGGAGAATTAAAACTTGATTTGCAAGCATGGAGAGGCAAGAAAATAATTGGCAGTTCTATCTGCCAAGCCCTGGTTCAGGCAATGGGATACAAGCGATGGCGAAGTCAGGGAATGTTTATGTTCTCATGAATCTCACATTCTAGTGGGAATAGACAAAAACAAGGGGGTATGTGAACAGTGTCCAGACTTTTGGTCTGAGGATGCTTTTATACTCTTCAAAATTGAGAACTGCCAAAACTTTTATTTTTGTGACCTATATCTACTGACATTTACTGCATTCAAAATGAACACTGAGAATTTTTTTAATATGTATTTATAAATAACAACAGCAAAACTATTACCTGTTAACTTAGAGAATATATTTTTTAGGGACACCTGGGTGGCTCAGTCAGTTAAGCATACAACTTTGGCTCAGGTCATGATCTCATGGTCCGTGGGTTCAAGGCCCACATTGGGCTCTTATGCTGACAGCTCAGAGCCTGGAGCCTCCTTCAGATTCTGTGTATCTCCCCCTCTCTCTGCCCTTCCCCTGCTCATGATATGTCTCTCTCTTTGTCTCTCAATAATAAATAAAAATGTTAAAAATATTTTTAAAGGAAATGTATATTTTTGTGAACAATAACTCTTTTTCAAAACAAAAACATAGAAGAGTGGCACTGTTTTACATTTTTAAAAATGTCTGTGATATCCATCTTGATAGAACATGGCTGGATTTTCATGTCTATGTCTGCATTAAATGTTGAGACATGTTGTTCTGAACAAAGGACACTAAGAAAGAAAATCTACCTTGGAAAAGACAGAACGTTTCAATGGGTATTTTTTTCTGATATTACATTAAAACTCTATGATTGGTAGCTTTATAAACATGAATTGCAGTATGTAATCCAAACTCATGTCAATAAACTTTCTACATATTAAAATTATTTATCTGTCTTACTGTATGAATGGATTATTTACCTATTCATGATTCTATAAAGTCATAGATTTCTCATTCAGGAAATTCATGGATTTATTCAGATCTTCCAAATGTTGACACATTCAATATACAATATCTATATATTTCTAAATCTCATTTGTTAAGGGGCACCTGGATGGCTCAGTTGGTTGAGCATCCAACTTCAGGTCAGGTCATGAACTCACCTCCATGAACTCATGCAAGCCTTGCGTTGGGCTCTGTGCTGACAGCTAAAACCTGGAGCCTGCTTCAGATTCTAGGTCTCCCTCTCTCTCTGCCCCTCCCCTGCTCACACTCTGCCTCTTCCTCTTTCAAAAATACATAAAGTTTAAAATTGTTTAAAAAATAAACAAATAAAAATAAAATAAAACAAAAGCACATTTATTAATATCACCCTAAAAACCACTGGAAAGAGTTTAAGTATTAGACACCTGTCAATGGCAACAAATACAAGTTTCCAAAGTTATAATTTTTACTTCCAAGTTTTAATTTTATTATTGGCCACTGTGAGTTGTGTGACAGGCTCTCTTCGTTCATTTTCAGGAAAGTAGTATGTCTTCAGTGATGTTTTTCAAATAAAGATGGCGCTAAATGAAAAAGTATCTAGTCCAATTCACAACTCAATCGAGTTTGTAAGTACTTTTCCTCAAGAACTCCGTCATAATCTGGTATGCCATTGGACACTCAACTGACTGAGCCACCCAGGTGTCCCTCGGGTCTACATTTTACAGCTGGCATTTAAAGTCATGGGCTGCAAGAAATCATGCGGGGAGAGA
This sequence comes from Proteles cristata cristata, assembly GCA_017311185.1. Classification (NCBI taxonomy): domain Eukaryota; kingdom Metazoa; phylum Chordata; class Mammalia; order Carnivora; family Hyaenidae; genus Proteles; species Proteles cristata. The sequence goes on along the minus strand of JAESUZ010001903.1, from coordinate 669,729 downwards.
ATGTATATGCATCAGGAGAAAAGGACCCAGGACTGAGCCCTAAGACTGTCAACATTTAGATTGATTTTTGTGTATTGTGAGGCATTTTCTTCATTATGGGTATCCATTGACCCAGCTCTATCCACTGATATATTGTCTATCCCCACCCCCTCTTCATCTGCACTGACATCTTTAACATAAATTAAATCTTCATATATACGGGACTCTCCCTGAACTTGTTATTTTGTTACTATTGCCTATTTTCTATTATTGTATCCTGTGTTAATTACTGAGATTCATAAATTATAAGATCCAATTTGTGTGAGTTAGGGGCCCCTGGGTAGTTCAGTCGGTTAAGCATCCAACTTCAGCTTAGGTCATGATCTCATGGTTCCTGGGTTCGAGCCCTGCATTCGAGCCCTGTGCTGACAGCTCAGGGCCTGGAGCCTGTTTCAGATTCTGTATCTCCCTCTCTCTGACCCTCCCCTGCCCATGTTGTCTCTCTCTCTCTCACTCTCAGAAATAAATAAAACATTAAAAACAAAATTTAAGATAGATAGATAGATAGATAGATAGATAGATAGATAGATAGATGATAGATAGATAGATAAATTGTCTTGCTTATTCCTAGCCCTGATTTTAGACTCAGCTCAACAAATTCCATACAACAAAATAAAACAAATAAAAATGTTCTTAAATTTACTTGAGATTGCATTGCATCAATATACTAACTTGTGAGGGAAATGACAATTTTATGGGGCACCTGGATTGTTCAGTCAGTTAGATGTCTGATACTTAATTTTGGCTCAGGTCATAATCTCACAGTTGTGAGGTCCACCCCTGGGTTGGGCTCCATGATGGGCATGGATCCTGCTTAAGATTGTCTTTCTCTCTCTCTGCCCCTTTACCCACTTTCTACCTCCCTTTCTCTCTCTGCCTCTCTCAAAATATTTTTAAAATGATATATTTACAATATTGAGTATTCCAAACACAACCGTGCTATACCTTTCCATTAATTTAAGCCTTTTAAAAATTCTGTCAATATTGTTTTACAGTTTTACACTTACACATCTTGTAAACCTTTTGCTAGATTATTGCTAGGTATTTGAGTTTGTGATGCTATTGTAAATGGCATCATTTTAAATTTTATTTCCTATTTGTTGCAGGATATACAACTAAGTGATATTCTTTTTATATGTTGACCTTTTGACTCTACAAATTTGTTAAAGTTACTTATTAAATATCAAAGTCCATCCAATTTTTTATTTCGATATTTACAATTATGTCATCCATGAAATGTAACTTTTGTGTTTCTTCGTTTCTAATCCTTAAATGTTTTTCATACTGCAACTATAATATTGATTTTATGCTTGCTACAATCCCACAATTTTTTTGCAAATTTATGTTTGCAATTAAATTGACATAAGAATTTATCATCATGCATTTAAATAATGACAAAGAATGTATTCTAAGCATATTTAAATATTCCCTTTTAAAAATAAAAGTGTTTTTGGGTACCTGGGTGGCTCAGTTCGTTGAGCAACCAACTCTTGATTTTGTCTCAAGTCATGATTCCAGGGTCAGGGGATTGAGCCCTGCATTGGGCTCTACATTGAGCTGCTTAAGATTCTCTCTCTCTCCCATTGCTCCTCACCCTCCTCCCATTCTCTCTCTCTCTCAAATAAAAAATAAATACAAAATAAATACAAAAAATTAAACTGTTTCATCTCTTTTTAAAATGTAGCAAATGTTATCTAAATACTACAGCACTTTGAGCTCTTGCATATTTTATTAAAATATACTCTTCAAAAAATCAACTTTTCAGTATTTCTTCTCCTTACTCCACATTTTTGTTTATTTTATTCATAAATTTTAGTTTAATGAAATATATTTCTATTCTTGAAAGTCTTATGTTAATGTTCTTACAGCATCTTGAAACAAAATTACACATAAGACTTATTATAGTATCTGAAAACTTTCTGATGTCTACAAGGCAATAGATGTCAAAATGTCATTCTCAATTTTTATTGCAACTATTATTGGTAAATACCAAATCAAACAAAATAAATACATTACAAATTTTTATGAGAGAGAAATAATTTTGGACTGTTAGTGTTCAATCTGCGAAGATATTCCGACAGAGTAAGAAGTTGAAAAAAAAATGTGAGAAAGTGTAAAGTATAAGGAAGGCAAAGGTGCCACTGTCAATAGCCTGCTAATAATGCAAAACAGAGAGAAAAGAGTAAATGACACCCAAGAAAAAACCCAACTGAACAATAATGGCTAAAGATTTTCCAAAATTAAAAACCTTTGTTACTGTCATTATGTATCAAAGAGGGCACAGACACGCATCATTAAAGCCACTCAGAATATATACAAAATCAGAGGTGCCTGCGTGGCTCAGTCAGTTGAGCATCCAACTCAAATTAGGTCATCATCTCACCATTCATGAGTTGGAGCCCTACGGTGGGGCTCGAGCTCGGAGACTCAAGCCTGCTTCAGATTCTGTGTCTCCTCTCTCTCTCTGTTCCTCCCCTGCTCATTCTCTGCCTCTTTCTCTGTCTCAAAAATAAAGAATCATTAAAAAATTTTAAGAATATACGTAAAATCAGGTTTCCGTAAAAAGGAGTTGAGGAGGGGAACTGGACCCTGCAATCTCACATATATGTATAGATTTAAAGAACTGGCTGAGGATATCAATGGAACTAAAGCTATGGGAAATTTCCATTCAATGGGAGCCTGAGCGGAAAGTGATGCCAATGGCTCTTGGGCCTGGAAACAGCCTGTTCTTGCATGAAGTTAACCCAGAAATGAAAGTCAGCTTTTTCTTGAACTACTAGGGGATGAAGAAATAGGCTTCCAGATTTCCAGATTCATCTTTAATCATTATAAATATGATTTTCATTGTCACTGTTGCTCTCCAACTCAAACACACTCAGGTCAGAGAGTGTGGCCTCTAACATGCTGATTCTTTGGAATGGTCTTAATGGATTGGAGCATGGTGAGTTTTTGCAAATTTATGCATGCAAGTTTCTCAGATGTTTCATTTACATCTTCAGCCTCTCTCTTCTCCTACAATGCTCTTCACTTCACTTGTCTCCACCCAAATAAATAGATTTGGTCTTAGACTGAATGTGGCTGCCTAAAGACTTATTCTCTTAGCATCCAAAGAAAGCTAGTCCTCAATAATATGACTGCTTAGTAACCTGCTGGACTATTGTTTTTTGGCATGCCTTAAGTTAGAGTTCATATGAAATATAAAGAATGAATGAATAATTGAGATCACAGATCATATACATTTGTCAGAAAAAAATAGTAAAAATGATGAATTCTGCTTTCTACTTGATGAATGTGAAATGGTTCCAGGACCCCACTTGGGAGACGGCTAACCAGGGTGGGATATGTGTGTCTGGGAGAAGATAAGTCTGGGCTGGAGGTATAAATTTGAAGATTCTTGTTTCATGTCAGCAAGTAAGACGATGAGACAGAATAATCTCACACAAGGCTTTATCATGGTCTGAAAAGGGAAAAGGCTGGGGAGAAATCTTGAGGCAAACTGACATTTGAAGAGTGAGTAAGAAGGCCAAGGAGGACACTGAGAAGTCTATTCTTACACTCTTCCCTTAAATCACAACAGTCATGTTCTCTACACAGTCATTGTTTTGTTTACAGATTTGTCTCTTCAAAGAATCATACTTTAAGCATCCCTGTATCCTCAGCAACGTGTACCTAATACTCATCAAATGTAATCCATTGCATAAATCAATTTCAATGAATGTAAATTTATCATTTAAATTTTGTTTTTGTTTTAATTTATATTTTCTCTGTGGGTTTTTTTTTTTCTTTTTTTTTCCTTAGGAAACAGAAAGATAAGAATTTATCTCCCATCTTTGATTGGTTGAATATTGTTGAACCTTTAATTTGCTATGTTTCTTAAAAAATATCCTTTCTTAAGATTGACTTCTTCATGAAGTACTGATCATGGATGATGGGCAACATGAGTAGAAGAAATTAAATATATCTTCAACATGAATCAATAAGGTTTTACTGCACTTTTTTAATGCTCTTAAAACTTTAGTCCTCAAAATTGTTGGGAACCAGCCACTCAGTGAGTGAGTCACTAACAAAATCACTTAGGACTGCATATAACTGATTTTATAAAATCAATGCAACTTTTGAAACTTATTCTTGGTAAAAATCCACCTATGCTTTTCAGAAATGACTTGATTCCAAAACCCAAATTTCTAAGGGTGTGTAGTCAATATTAGGGTTTTAATTTGATATTGAAAAACATACTTTATTTCAAAGTTGTGGAGAAAGGAGTTATCATCTGAATTAGAAAAATCAATTCTAATCTGTGGTGATTTAAAGTAAAGGAAAAACATCATATTTTAGAAGGTTATTTAGTGAATTAATTTGGCATGAAATATATACTTCCAAACATTGATATGTTAAGACCTCAGCTCTCATAAAATGATAAAAAAAAAACTCAAGAAAACATAAACATCAGTGGACAAAATGTAGACTGATCATACATTTAACAATGTTTCAGAGAAAAACATACATTTAAATAAATAGTAAGTTATAAAGTTTCATTTCCTCATGTTCAGTAGACAATGGAAATGTATAGAATTGGAAGAATTGTGGTTGGGAGATTCTGGAAGACACCTTAGCATTGCCTTTTGTGTGTAAATTTTCTGCACAAACACATGAATACAGAAACATTGCATGGAATTCCACTCACAGTCTTCTAATCCTACAATGAGAAAGAGATGGGAGTTCATAGAGTGGTAGCAGATGTAAAAATAGTAATAAAATATCAATTTGAGGCTTTGGATTTAGTAATGGACGATGAGGTTTCCATCTAAATTGACCATTATTTCACAGCCTTAACTAGTGCTTTACTCTGGCCCCCTACCCCCAATCCAAGGTTCATAACGATCTGGGATGTTAAATTATGTAATACATTATATGTTGAGTCAAGGTCAGCAGAATGTATCAATAGAAGCCAGTTGTTAAGAAAGCACATGATGGTTATAGGGAAACCAACTTGACAATAAACTTTAAAAAAAAAAAAAAAGGCGCACAAGATGGGATGTCTTGGCCCTTTGAGTATATAGTCGAGTGTGAATAGTTTTGCATTCACCCTTAAAAATACCATCTCCTTTCCAAGCACATATGCCCAACGAAAAATCTATGTTTTTTTTTAAACTTTTAAATGTTTTTATTATTTTTGAGAGACAGAGACAGAGCACAGGTCAGTGAGGGGCAGAGAGAGATGGAGACACATAATTCAAATCAGGCTCCAGGCCTCAGACTCTGAGCTGTCAGCACAGGGCTCGAACTCACAACAAGGTCATGACCTGAGTCAAAGTTGGATGCTCAACCGACTGACCCATCCAGGTGCCCCGAGATAAATCCATGTTTAAGGGGGATCGAAGCTCACACAATTTAGAAAACATATGTTAAAATTGGCAGACAGAAATATAAACCACATCTTAAAATTTTTAGATATTCAAAATACTAGCCTTTGACTGCATATGTCCCCTGTCCCATAGCTCCTCCACTCCCCCATACTTGTAGCCGCAGACCCTGAAGGGCACATCTTTGCTCCTGACCCCTCTGGTTCTCGGCCTGGCTTGCACTCACTTCTCACTTTCTCCTTAAACATTGCCTCAAATTTACACAGGCAGTTGTACACTTCTGGATATTTGAGATTTAAGTTTTTGCGTATTATCGTATATTTATCTCACCATGCTGCCTTTCATTCACTGTTACTGATTCCATGCTACTTCCTGGGGACCATGCCTGCCAGCTTCCCCTTTTAATGAAAGGAATTTGGCCTCAACCAACTAAGGTAAAATATCTACAGGGTGGGTTTTGCAGAGGGCTTAGCACAAACCTGAGCACAAACAAAAATGCTTGTGGTCTGATTGGATTCCTGATTGTTCCATGCAGGTACAAGCATTCTGCTTTTTCTAAACCAAATAGCTTTACTTCATGGGAGTATCTTCACCTGGTTGGCTCTCTCCCAAATCACTACACAGACATGGGTCACAACAATACAGTTAACCTACAAAAAATGGCAAACAAGAGCTTTTGCCCCACTTGCTACATCCTAGGCAAGGCTCTCCGATGAGACATGCCACAGAGAATTGCAATGCTCAGCCTTCTTTTATTAGGTTTGGAAGTATCCCTTTGATTTCCATTTCCACAACTATATAACCAAGAGCCATTTAATTTCCGTTTGCTTGTTTGTTTGTCTTTGTGTTTTTAAGAGCATTTTTTGTAATGGTATGATACATGTAACATAAAGTCGCCATTTTAACTATTTTAAAGTACAGCATCCAGTGGTACTTAGTACGTTCACAATGTCACATAAACATCTATCTGTCTAGTTCCAGAATGTTTTCATCACCCCAAAAGAAAACCCCTTTAGCTGTCATATTTTGATACCCTCTACCCCCAGCCCATGGCAGCCACCAACTTACTTTTTGTCCAATTGGGTCTGCCTATTCTGGAAATTTCATATAAATGGAATTATATAACACGCAGCCTTTCATGTCTGGCTGGTTCCACTTAGCATGATGCTTTCAGGGTTCCTTCATGTTGTCATACATATCAATGCTACAATCCTCTTTATGGCTAAATAATATTGTATGGTTATATCACAATTTGTTTATCCACCTTTTGACTATTGTAAATCATAATGCTTATGAACATTAAAAAAAATTTTATATTTATTTGTTTTTGAGAGACAGAGAGACAGAGCGTGAGTGGAAGAAGCCGGAGAGAGATGGAGACACAGAATCCAAAGTAGCCTTCAGGCTCTGAGTTGTCAGCACAGAGCCAGACACGGGGCTCAAACTCATGAACCACAAGATCATTACCTGGGCTGAAGTTGGGTGCTTAACTGACTGAGCCACCCAGGTGCCCCATGATGCTATAGACATTTTTATATTAAAGTTTTTGTGTGAACACCTGTTTCTAAATTTTTTGAGCATAAATGCTGGGCCAAATTAAAAAGAAATAAGTCCATGTTGTAAAACAGTATAAAAGGCATTAAACGAGTAGACCTAGATTCTGGCCCTGATGCAGCACTTACTGGTTACAAAGTAAAGCTGAGATTTCTAAGCTCAGGCGACCTTGGCTCATTGTAAAATGGATACTTCATTCTCTTTGCTTCCCCTCTATCATTGTAGTGAAGCTCATATAAATAATGATTGTCAACACATATAAAAATGTACTTTACCACCCATAAGTCTGATTCTAAACTGACGGCAATAACTAATAGCAATAGCAATATGGCTGTTATTGCAGTGGGTCCTGGGGTGTCCAATTCTTCATTTCTACTGAAGTAGGAACTAATTCACAGACATTAATTGTTCTCTGATGAAACACCTATATGGTAAAAGTGGCATCCCAAATAGGTTAGAGGTTCCTTAATAAATTAAACACAGAGTTATGAAGAGCAAATCATTTTTAACCATTTGTCAGTACTGAAGACTTGTGTATCTTGACAATATAGAATTTTCCTGTGTTAGGCAGTATCCAAAAGTGTGCATCTCAATATAATCAAATATGTTTCTAAAAACAGGTTAGACCAGTTAGTGGAACATGCCACTTTTTGGTAACATTCTCATGGAGGGCTGTTGCTCTATATAGTTTCTTTTTTTCTAAGAATGATTCCATCAATACCCTCCATTTCACTTAATCTTCATCTCAACAGCAAAAGATGGCAAAACCTCCAATAACATCATTTTCTTGATGTTTCAGGAATAATATTTGAAGGTATTATCAGTGCAGTTCACCGGTGTCAGCAAAAGATCTACCTCTTTCAGCAGAGCAGAAACTCAGCTCTCCTATCGCTATAGAATCAGAATTGGTGTAGAAAACATTTTCCCCTTGCATTCTTCAGTTTAAAGAAAGGGTCACAGAATGTGGGCCTGAATGAGAGTCACACAGCTTTGGATTTCATGTGGTCCCCAAACACTACAAGCCGCCACCCTCCCATCAAAATGAAAATTATAGCCCAGCGCTGCATTTCTATCAGAGAAAAAGCAAATGTTGTGATTTCTGAACTGAAATCAAATTTAACTGGAATGATTCAATAAAATGATGGTATCATCATGAACGTTGCACTTTCTCTTAATGTTTGATTAGTCTAGACACCTGAGTTGAGAAATGACTGCTGCTTGATACTTCAAAGCACACTTGGCAACTTTGATTAAATATTTATGTTAAATGTAGATGACTTAAAATAAAACGTGCCCCAATCAAGACACCAGTAGCAGAACATACAACCTTGTCAATTGCAGAGTCTTGGTTTAAGGGGGTATAATTTGAGATTCAACCAACCCGAGTGGTGAAGCCCTCACATTTCCACTGCTCAAAGGGAGTCGGGATAGGCCTTCGTCTCAGGTGGTAGTTGTTTAAGCAACCCACTCTCAAGTCACTTCAAGAGGTGGCCCAAAAGAATGAATGGGGAGTGAAGTGCTTGGTTCTGTCTCTCTTCGCTGTCTACTGTCACAACAACACCATTGTTACGGAGCATGTAGGTCCTCTCTTGTGCAAGAAATTATAAAATACTTCTTAGGGCAACGGTAACTCCCAATCTTTCCTTTTGAAAATGTTCTAAGTTCTCATTCCAGTGATTTGAGAATAAAGATGTATTTCCTTAATTCAAAACATTCCTATCTCATTTTCCTTTAGACTATTCTAATTCCAGCATGTATTTGCATGGACATTCTCACAGACAGCGTGGATACCTACTAATTTCCCAGGCAGGAGTTTGGAAGTCACATTCAGTTTTCTGTTTAGGTTCTTCCCCCATCCCATCTAGTATCGTCAGATACGCCCAGCGGTTTGGAATCCATTGTCATCTTGCACATTTCACAGCGGTCTCGGCTGCCACTGACTCTTACTAGTACCCCAGTCTGCCACAACCTACCCACATGATTCCAGAGACAGCGTAGTTAAATCAAACCCGAAGCCTTTAGTTGTTTGCATTCTGCCTGTAGGCCCTAACGATGCTGAAGGCACTTCTTACATATTTACAATTTGACTATGGTTTGGCTTTTAAATTTTCTATCCTGTGCTCCAGCGATATTCAAATAATTTCTATTTTGATTTAATGTACTGGAAAAAATACATACATGACTGCTTTAAAAAATTCAAACAGCCCATATTTTCAAAGGTAAAACTATAGGACCTCTATGCTGTGCTCACTCATTCAAGAATAATCCTTGCTGTGTGTCATGTACCTCCCAGGAAATTAAATGTCTTCAATAGTTCCCTGGTGTTGGCAGAATAAATCACTCTGTCCTTGGAATTCCTTTTTTGGACATTCGCTCCTTTGTTTCTCCCTTATTGGAGCCCAGGCTAAGCAATACCCCCTCTATCAAAATTTCCTTATCGGCTTCTCTTTTAGTTAGGTCTTTTTGTTAAAAACAAAAACAAACAAGCTAACAAAACAAATGTTGAGACCAACTTAACGTGGGAACTAGCAGTGGCTTTTCAGGATATATGTATAATTTAAAACTAAGTACTTCAATTATGATAGGTTTCATGGAAACTGGCATCAGAACAGAGGCATCATCATTATGCCATTTCATGTTGTCTCCATTTTTGTCTTGTGTCGTTTCCAATGGTGTGAAACTGCGACTTTCTCAATCATTGAATGACATTTTTTGTTTACTGTTTCCTCATGATGTTAACTAATTCATAATTTTGACTGTCCTGCCCCTGCTTAAACTACCACAAGCTTCCACCTTTGGCCTCTCTGGTTGCTTCCCAGCTTTTATATTTTCCATCTGCAAATTCCTAGCATAAAACTAATTTTGGTACAATATAGTTTTTCCATCTAGACATAAATTCTGGATTCTCCTAGAGTCAGGCGCCACTCCTGATGGTAATTGACCCTTAGCATGACTGTAGGAAGGAAGATGGTTAATTATATGTATCAATGTGGCTAAACTATGGTTTCCAGTTGTTTGGTCAAATCTTAGTTTATATGTTGCTGTGTAGGTAGTTTGCAGATATGATTAAAGTTTACAAACCAGGGGCTCCTGGGCTTTGGCTCAGGTCATGATCTCACGGTTTGTGAGTTTGAGCCCACACTGGGCTCTCTGCTGACAATTCAGAGCCTGGAGCCTGCTTCAGATTGTCTTCCTCTCTCTCTGCCTCTCCCCCAAAGATAAATATTAAATTTTAATTTAAAAAAGGTTTACAAACCAGTTAACTCTAAGTAAATGAAATCATCTTCAATGTGGGTGGCCTTGTACACTCAGTCAAAGGCATTAAGACAAAAAATAGATATCCAGAAAGAAAGAATTCTGCCTAAAGGCTGTAATATAGAAATCTTATTTGAATTTCTAACCTAATGGCCTGCTTTCCAGATTTCAAACTCAATACTCATTATCGACTCTTACCTGAGCTTCCAACCTATGAGGCTGCCCTAGAAATTTTTATTTTGTCAGCCCCTATAATCATGTGACTCAATTTCTTAAAATAAATCTCTATATTATATCATCTATATCCATATCAATGCCTCTATCTGTATTTTATAATTAAATATCCTATTGTTTCTGTTTCTCCGGAGAATGTTGACTAATACATTTTATAGTGTCAGGAGTGCTTCCAGAGGAACAGAATCTAAAGGATGATTTTCTGGATTACTTTTGGTTTCTGGACCTAGTTCTCTGTTTTATTTATATACACTAATGATTTTATTTCTACTAGTAAAAAAAAAAGCACTGACAGTCCATGACATGACATGATGTAGTAATAGAGATAGGCAAAATATCACCATTAGATACCTGTAATCAGAAACTTATAAGAGGGGCACCTAGGTGGCTCAGTCAGTTAAGCTTGTGACTCTTGGTTTCAGCTCAGGCCGTGATTTCATGGTTTCATTAGTTCACGCCCCATATTGGGCTCTGTGCTGATAGCTCAGAGCCTAGAACCTGTTTCAGATTCTGTGTCTCCCCGTCCCTCTGCCCCTCCCCTGCTCATGCTCTGTATCTCTCTGTCTCTCAATAATAAATGTCAAAAAAATTTTAATAATAAAAAGGAAATACATAAACTAATAAGAAATGAGGTTCCAAGTGATCATGTATTTGATACCTTTGAATGTTTTTGGCAAACAAGGAGTATGAGATTGGCAGTTTGCTCCTCATTGCATTGGACACAATGGGGGAAAGAAAAGGTGAAGCTCAGAGCCTCATAAATGATGAAATGATGAAATTGTCTCTTTCTGCCCCGGAGAAAATACTTATGTTCTTCAGAGACAGAAATGAGTTTACTGAAAACAAAAGAGTTGCATCCTTTGAGTTGCCGAATTACAACACAAAACTCAGAGTTTCTGTTGTGAAAGAGAGAGTAGTTGGAAAGGAATGGGATCCTGGAAATTGGAATGGGAACACTGAATTAAATTCTACTAAATACCATGGAATCTTCTTTGACAGTAGAGGCAGCCCACACACCTCTGCCTGATGATGTTATTCCTGCTTTTCCTGAGGTCGTGGGTCTCACCAGAGGTTCTTACCTTGCAAGGCAGTACTGATTCTCCTCATGGTCCCTCTCTCAGGATTCACTTCCACCACCCATCTTTGCTTCTAGACTTATGAGACTCAAGTTCTGGCAAATCCCAAAAGTTGAGATTCAAAGCGTGACCCATGAGGAGATGTGTTCTAGAAAAACTGTATGATTTTTCCAATGTATACTCAGAGAAACCCAGGGGCTTGGTATGGGAATGAATGTAAATGGTGTGGCATAAGTGTAGAAGGAACATAAATTTGGATCTGGTTTAATTTACTGATATAAACACACCAAACAGAGATTGGCATTTAATAGATATCTAGAGGGGTAAGAAAAGATCCTAACAGTTTGTCTGGTTGGTTGACTAAAACGTGGACCAAAAGGTGTTCTACACTAAATGAAATTGAAATCCCGGAACCATCTTGGCCTACTGTGGAGAAGGGGATCCAAAGGCTCACAGAGATTGGAATGTCATACTGGATTTATCAGGTAAGACCCATTCATCTACCCCAGGAAGGTCCAGAAGACATATGCTTCACCAAAATTCTGAAGAACAAATTTGTGCGGCAAACTCCAGCATTCATGAAGAACTTTGTGGTTGCTCTCCTTTGTAGATGAAAAATTAGTGTGAACCGCTGCTGGTGAACTGGTATCTTTATATACAATAGGAATAATTGGGTAGCAGAGACGAAGGAGTGCCAATAAATCATCAAAGACAAGGTGGATATAGTTAAGATAACCATATATTATAATGGAGCCAAAGCAGTAATCAGAAGAGAATAATGTATTGGTTAGTCGATCAAGGCATTCTCAGAAGAGAACTAGTGTGACAATCTATTAAATTCTTACTTGACCTGTACAGGAAGAAGAGTTCTAGGTCAATTCTAGAGAGACGCAGTCTAGTCCCTGATTCCCTGAATAGTGGAATAAAAGATATTATGATAGAATGAGGCTAGTGGAAGTCATTAGAACTACCATTCCCTAAGAACAAAGCAAGCCAAAAACTTGAAGGAAGTGTGAGTATTAGTGTCATCATCAAGGACTTGAAGGATTCAGAGGCAATGATTCCCACCACATCCCCATTCAATTCACCTACTTGGCCTGTGCAGAAAACAGATGGATCTTGGAGAATAACAATGTGCTATTGTAAGTGTAACTAGCTGGTCATTCCAATTGCAGTACTGTTCTAGATGTGGTTTCTTTGCTTAAGCAAATTAACATGTGCAGACACATGGTTTGCAATTACTGATCTGTCAAGTGCTTTCTTCTTGATACTTTTGCTTACCAGAAGCAGTTTGCTTTAAGCTGTTATCAGCAATACACCTTCACTGTCCCATCTCAGGGCTATATCAGCTCTCCATCCCTATATCACAATTTAGCCCATAAGGATCTTGATCCTCTTTTCCTCCCATAAAATATCATACCAGTCAATTATACTGATGCCATTATGCTGATTGGACTTACCAAGCAAGATAGAGCAATTACTTTAGACTTAGAGATAAAACATTTGTATGTCAGTGGGTGAGATACATATCCAACAAAAATTCAGGGGCCTTCCACCTTCAGTGAAATTTCTAAGGGTCCACCTTTATGAGACATGTTGAGATATTCTTTCTGAGGTGAAGATAAACTGTTGCATCTGACCCCTCCTAGAACCAAGAAAAAAGAAGTTTAAAACTTAGTGAGCCTTTAATGATTTTGGAGATAATATATTTTTCACTTGGGTGTGCTACTAGAGCCCATTTGCCATGTGACCTTAAAAGATGCTATTTTAGGGGCACTTGGGTGGTTCAGTCGGTTAAGCCTCTGGTTTTGGCTCAGGTCGTGATCTCACAGTTCATGAGTTCAAGCCCCACATCGGGCTCTGTGCTGACAGTGCTGAGCCTACTTGAGATTCTCTCTCTGCCCTCCAGCTCTCTCTCTCTCTCTGCCTTTCAAAATGAATAACTAAACTTTAAAAATAATAAAAATATAAAAAATAAAACATGCTAGTTTTGGGTAAGACCCAGAACAGAAGTTTCTACAACAGGTCTTAGCTAATGTATGTATTGTTCTATCACTTGGGCCACATGATCCAGAAGACCCAATGATGATTGAGGTAACAGTGCAGATAAGGATGCTGCTTGGAGCCTTGGGCAGGCCCCATAGGGGTATCACCATGCAGATCCTCAGGATTTGGGAGCAAGGCCCTATCATCCTCTGCAGATAACTACTTTTGAAAAATAAAATTTTGGCCGGCTACTGTGATTTGGTAGACACTGAACATTTAACCACGGCCCACCAAGTCATCATGCACACTGAATTGCCCTCTACGAACCTAGGGTTGTCTGACCCAACGAGCTATAAAGTTGGGCATGCACAGCAACACTCTATTACAAAATGGAAGTTGTGTGAATGTACCTGGGCTCAAGCAAGCCCTGAAGGCACAAGTAAGCTAAATGAGGAGGTGTTCCAAGTATCCATGGCCTACATTCCTGTTACCTTACTTTTTCTCCTTCAGCTCCTAGATATGCCCTCATGGGACAGAGAAAACTCAGGCCCAGTTTATACTTGGTTCTGCAAAATATTGAGGCAGCAGCTGAGGGTAGGCAGTGCAGCACTAAAGCCTCTCTCTGGGATGTCCCGGAAGGCCGGTGGTGAAGAGAAATCCTCCCAGTGGGCAAACTGTTTGCATGCACCTGGTTGTTTATTGTAGTTGGTAGGAGCAATGGCCAGAGGCGTGACTGTATACTCACTCATAAGCTGTAGCTAATGATTTGGCTGGATGGTGAGGGACTTGGAAAGAATATGAGAAAATTAGCGACAAGGAGGTCTGAGAAAGAGGTATGTATGTAGAACGCTCTGCATGGACAAAAAGCATGAAGATATTTGTATTTCATTTGAATGTTCACCAAAAGGTGACTTCCACAGAAGACTTAATAATCACATGGATAGAATTATCCATTCTGTGGATGCCAGTAAGCATCTTTCCCCGAGCATCACCCAATGGGCCCATGAACAAAGAGGCCATGACAACAAGGATTGAAGCATGGGCTCAACAACACAGGCTTCCACTTAACCTAAGCCAGTCTGGCTACAACCACCACTGAGTGAGTGTCCAACCGGCCAGCAGCAAACACTGAGTTTCCCATACAACACCATTCCTCAGATGCCCAGCCAGCTACCTGGTGGCAGTTTGATTACACTGGGCCTCTTCCAACATGAATGGGACAGTATTTTGTTCTTACTGGAATAAACACAGTGTAAATATACATTCAGTTTCCCTGTACACAATATGTGTGCCAAAATTATCATCTGTGGGCTTACAGACTACCCTATCCACTCTCATGATATTCCACACAGCGCTGTTTGTGTTCAAGGAACCCACTTCATGGCAGAGTAAGTGTAGCAGTGGTCCTATGCTTATGGAATTCGCTGATTTGGCTGTGTTCCCTACCATCTGAAGCAGGATAAAATGTTGGAACTGCCTTTGGAAGATTCAATTACAGCATCAGATTGGTGGTCATACTTTCTGGAGAGCGAGCATCTCCAGAAAGCTGTACATGCTCTGAATCAGCATCCAATATATAGTTTCTCCCATAGTCAGGATTCATGCATCCAGGATTTAAGGGGTAGAAATGGGAATAACACTCCTCAATATTCTACCTAGTCATCCACCAGCAAAATGTTTTGCTTTCTGTCCCACAACCTTACTCTCTGCTGGTCTGAAAGAAGGAAGCTTCCCTCCAGAGACACAATAATGCTTCTGTTGAGTTATAAGTGATGGCTGCCACATGGCCACCATGGGCTCCTATATCTCTGAACCAACAGGAAAATTATTGCTGAATGATTAATAATCTTGATTAACTAGGGGAAACTGGATTGCCATTCCACCATGAAGGTAAGGAAGAGTATGTCTAAAAGACGAGATCTCTAGGGTATCTCTTGGCACTGTCATCTCCTGTGATTAAAGCCCATCGAACACTACAGCTCCATTAGGCAGGACCACTAATGGCGTAGATCCTTCAGGAATGAAAGTTTAGGTCATCCCACCAGGTAAAGAACCATGATCGATGAGGTGCTTGCTGAAGGTCATATAAATATGGAACAGATAATATAAGAAGGTCGTTATAAAAATCAGCTACAACCATGTGCCCAGTTGCAGAAATTAAGACTGCAATCATTATGAATAATTCTTTATTTTGTTATGAATATGTTTGTGTATGTGTGTATGTAATATCCATATTTTCTTCCCTTTCATACTTCCTTATTATGCAACAGATCACGTATAGTATTTAATCACAGAATGTAGACTAGAAGGAGAAATATCACACAAGTAATTTTCACCCTCTTCTGGGGAAGAGTTTAGTGTGTTTTTAGTTGTATCATGTTAAATGGATGTATTCCTTTATTACTGTCTCTATTTAGAGATTTTAAGTATGGTTTAAAGGAACGTGTGTGGATGCCACATTGGCAAGGGGTCAGCTGTGATGATTAATTTTATGTGTCAACTTGGCTGGGCCGTTGTTTGGTTCAACTACTAGTCTACAAGTGAAGGTATTTTGTAGATGTGATTGAACACTTATAGTCAATTGTCTTTAACCACAGGAGATTACCTTGGATAATGTGCTCATTCAATCACCGAAGGCCAGCAAGAGTAAGACCTGAGTCTTAACCTCAGTTAAGAGCAAAGAACCTATGTCTTCAAGATACCAAGCAATTGTGCCTAGGACTGTAACTTAGAGATCCAGACTGAGTTTCCAGACGGCCAGGCTGTCTTACAGATTTCAGACTTGTCAGGCCCCCAATCACATGAGCTAACCCAAGGGCTTAAAGTAAATCTACCTTTCTGTCTATCACCTATATGGAACTCATATCTGTCCTATTGGCTCTCTTTCTCTGGAGAACCTTGAGGGATACAGAGAACAATCTCCATTTTGGGAGGATGATGGATTGACACCAAACAGCATTTCTTTGACAAGACTCTGCTGTATTATTAGGGTAATGATGACTGTGATTACAAATAAATCCCCGATTTCAGTGCTGAGAATAGAAATCTATATCTTGGTCACATGCGCTCCTTGTGAATAGCTGGTTCCACGTAGTGGAAGGCACTCAAGTCTCTCCGTTAGCGGGTTTTTGCCTTCTGCCAAAGCCTCTGTGTCCTTCCAACTAGATGTTGGATAAGGAAATGAAGTGAAGCAATTACTCTTTTTTATTAAGTTCCTTGGTCCGGAAGGAATACACATCAAGTCCATTCAGAATGCATTGATGGGAACAAATCACGCATCCCCACACATTTTTAAGAGAGCTTCGAAAACCCTCAAAGACAGATCTGTAATGTGTCAGAGAAAGGAAAGTACTCATGTGCATCCACAATCTCTATCACACTCACTATACACAGGACTTTAGCAAAAGCAACAATAACACTACGTGTGTGTGTGTGTGTGTGTGTGTGAGAGAGAGAGAGAGAGAGAGAGATTCCTTTGCTAAGCTGTATGGTTTAAAAAATGTTTCTAATATTTTATTTATTTTTGACAGAGACAATGAGAGCAGGGGAGCGGCAGCGAGAGGGAGACACAGAATCTGAAACAGGCTCCAGGCTCTGAGCTGTCAGCACAGAGCCCAATGTAGGGCTCGAACTCACGAACCATGAGATCATGACCTGAGCCGTATTCAGATGCTTAACCAACTGAGTCATGCAGGCACCTTTAAGCTTTATGGTTTTAAATGCCTGGAGCAATAAATAATGACCGAAGAGCCTATACATTTTAAAATATTAAAGTATATTTTGAATTAAAAAAAAAACTGGTATTTTTGGAGGCAAATTATATACATAGTAGTTTGTCTTATGATTTAAGCCAAAGAAAACTAAGACAATTTTGAGATGCATTATGGATATTATGTCATAGAACAGGAACATTATTCTCCATTTTAGGACACTGCAATGTTCTGTTGACCTGCACCTGGAATACACTGTTCTGTGCTGATGAGTCAGATGTAAGAATGATGAAGTGAATGGGTTGGAATTTAGGGAACAATAAAAAAAGAGAACAGAGTTGCAGAGGGTGAGTAAGGGAAGGGCGGAGGAAGTATGTAATACCTGCCAAGTACTATAAATAGAAATCTAGAACCATGTAATCCAATTCTGACCACGACTGATGATTGAACTTGAGTTTGTTTTTAATTACTTTCATTTAATTCTATATCCTTCATTCTAGGTGAAGAACACATCAGTATAATAAATCATGAAAGGGGAATGAAGCCTATAATTTTAATTAACATATTTTATGATGTTTCTGATTCATACGCATTTGATCAAATTTCCATTTACAGTGAGCCACTTTTCTTTCTCATGTAAAGTTTGACATTGCCATTTCTTTCTTTAATGAAATACTAATATTTAATAAAATGCATTAAGTTCTTAATATGATTTGCCAGGAAATTTTCTCCCTCAGATACTGGTATCATGGAAACTAAAACTCACAGCCAGCCTCAATCTCCATTGACAGGAAACACCAATCATTTTGTTATCACTTTTTAAAAAAAATTTTTTTAATGTTTATTTTTGAGAGAGAGACACAGGGTGCGAGCAGGAAATGGGTAGAGACAGAGGGAGACACAGAACTCAAAGCAGACTCCAGGCTTCGAGCCGTCAGCACAGAGCCTGACATGGAGCTTGAACTCACAAACAAACTGCGAGATCGTGACCTGAGCCAAAGTGAGACACTTAACTGACTGAGCCACTCAGGAACCACTGTTTATTGTTACTCTTGTTTCTTTTTTCAGTAGTCCTTTCCTCTTACCTCCAAGTGACCAAAATAAATGATCCATGCCACTCATTCTTATTCTTGATTCCCTTTCAATGCCTTGTGTTCTGAAAGAGATGGAAATTCACAGATATTCACTTGGGGGACAGATGAAGGGCACCTGAAATACTAAAACTAGAGTTAAAATAAATATTTATAACCTGAAAAGACACTGTTTTCAAATAATTTTTCTTTCTCTTTTGTTGGAGAGATAACAATTTTATCTCTTTGGTCATAGCAAATAGAGGTTCTAATTGATCTTGACCCTGGTGCTGTACATACAGAGCGGTTCCTGCACTTTTCCGTCAGCCAGGTTTATTAACTCTCCATTCCTGTTTTCAGTCACCCATTCATTAAGTCAACTGGACACATAAACAGAGAGTTAAAGGACAATAAATCACCTCCACCAGGAGATCTCTGAGAGCAAGGATCATATTTAATTTTCTTTGCACTTCTTGGACCTTGTGGGCATTCAATGTGTTTTACCTTACATGGCAGTTAATAAATGCGTTTTAAATTTAAGTGTGAGGGGCACCTAGGTAGCTCAGTCGGCTGAACAACTAATTCTTGATTTTGGCTCAGGTCATGATCTCTTGGTTCATGGGTTCAAATCCCACATCAGGCTCTGTGCTAACTGTGCAAAGCCTGCTTGGGATTCTGTCTCCCTCTTTCTCTGCCCCTCTCCTGCTTGTTCTCTATCTCTCTCTCTCTCTCAAAATTCATAAACATTAAAAAAAATTTTTTTAAGTTAAAAAAAATTTAATGTTTTTATTTTTGAGAGACAGAGACTAAGGGCAAGTGGGGGAGGGGCGGAGAAAGAGAGAGACACAGAATGTGAAGCAGACTCCAGGCTCTGAGCTGTCAGCACAGAGCCCCAAACAGGGCTCCAATCCATGAACCGTGAGATCATGACCTGAGCTGAAGTTGGACTTAGCTGACTAAGCCACCCAGGTGCCCCTAAAACAAAAATTTTTTAATAAATTTAAGTATGAAACAAAACAGGCACAAACACATAAACTTCTTCAACTCCCCCTCCATCATCTCTGAGTATTACTCACCACCACTGTATCTCTCCAAATAAGAAAGGAAAGAACAGTCAACTAATTGCTACACCCCAAAGCCTCTCCTCAGTTTCAATTCATTTAACATTTCTGCAGAATTTGTCAAATTTGCATTTCACTTTTCCCAAAAACAAGATATTGAAGGGGAAAGAAAGAGAGGAGAGAAAGATGCTTGCAATTGTGAGGTGACAGGTGAAATGGGAAACCCACAGGAAATCACCTACCACACTCCTGGCAGGTAGTAATTTCTCCAAAAATGTTCTTATCATTATTATTTTGAGATCATTAAAGACACCAAAAACATTCATGCCTCCTTGCTTTTTGCCATACAGCTATTAGTGCTTAAGATGTGCCTTTGTTTACATTTTCACTTGTCAGAAAGATGCTTATCTTTGAAGAACATTTGAAATGTCACTTTCTCTGATTGCTTCCCTGATCCCCTTTATGGGGAAAATTACTGGTTCCTCCCCCGACTGTGTGGTTTCCAACAGAAATAATGCTAAATCTGTAGCAGTGCGAAGTCAGGTATCAAGTAATAGTTTGACATACACTGTTTCTCCTCTCTCTACATGAGCGTTAATTCCGGGACAGAGTAAGGATGGAAAGAAGGGTGTGGTGGCAGTCAGGGTCTCCTAGTTGCCAAAACACAAAATGTCAAGTTAACTTACAATTAAAAAACTTGGGGACACCTGGGTGGCTCAGCTGGTTAAACATGCAACTTTGGCTCAGGTAATGATCTGGCAATTCATGAGCTGGAGTCCGGTGTCAGTCTCTGTGCTGACAGCTCAGAGCCTGGAGCCTGCTTCAGATTCTGTGTCTCCCTCTCTTCCTGACCCTCCCCACCTCATGCTGTCTCTCTTTCTCTCAAAAATAAATAAACATTAAAAAAAATTTTATCAAGCCAAACTAGATCAACACTTCGCTTAGTTTTCATGTTACATAACACTGTATATTCAATGCATAAAAATGAAAATATAAAAATGTAACCTCTAAATTTTAGTCTTTTTAATGTTTTGATCTCATCCCATTCCCTATGTACCTGCACATGCTTTTGAAAAATATTATGACATAAGAAATCTGTTTTGCATATATATTTTTTATTTTTTAATGTTTATTTATTTCGAGAGAGAGAATCTTGAGCCCATGCAGGGCTCAAACTCATGAACCATGAAATCATGACCTGAGCTGCAATCAAGAGTTGGATGCTTAACCAACTGAGCCACCCAGGCACCCCTTGCATAAATACTCTTTAAATTAGCAATATATTATGAACATTTTCTCCAGTCAGTAGGTTTTATTCTATGTTGTCTATTTTCATGGCTTTGTTATGTGATGTTCTGGGTTCCAGATGGACCAAGAGCACAGGATTAAACATGACTAGGGCCTAGGGTGTTTATTTGGATGTTATCTCCATTCTTTTTTTTTTTAAGTTTATTTATTTTGAGAGAGAGAGAGCGCACACACACACACACACACAAATGGGGAAAGGCAGAAAAAGAGGGAGAGAATCCCAGACAGGCTCTACGTTGTTAGTGCAGAGCTCAACATGGGGCTCAAACTCACCAACTGTGAGATCATGACCTGAACTGAAATCAAGAGTCTAGACACTTAACCAACTGAGCCACGCAGGTGCCCTTGGTATCTCCATTCTTAAATGGGTAGGGCCACCTTATACTAGCTGTGGAAATTCATGGAAATAAAGAAAAAGGAGGTGATAAATGCTTAACATGCCATATTCTCCTCTCTTTCTGTCTCTCTCTGTCTCTGTCTCGATCTCACTCTCTTTATATGAATATATAACATATATATTACATATTATTATATATTATATACAACATGTTACAACCTTATTTATTTACTACATAGTATAATCTTTTGTATATAAAATATATTTTATATATAATATCTATATTATCATCTTATGTATATACCATATAATATAAAGCTGTTAGCATCTTTTTGGTATTATAAATAATGCTAAAATATATTCTATAAACAAACTTATGAAAAATTACTGGGAGAAGAATTGTTTCACCAAAGCCTACACAAAATTTTAGGGTTGTTTTAATGCACATTCTCAAGCATCTCTTTACAGTGCTCCTACCACATTCCACCACCACCCCTTCCTCCTGCCCAGTAACTGCCTCACAGTCTAGCCAGGACTGTGTCCCTATAAAGTGAACAGTCAGAGTAGAGTTTATCTTTCACTTTTCAATTAAAATTTCTTTAATTGCCACTGAGCACAAATATTTTACATGCCATTTCATTTGGGAGAAGTGGTTAATTTGTTACATATTGACATTGTGAAGACTCATTATTTGTCTCTAGTCTTTGTGGCACAAAATTTATTTAGCACTAATCAGAATCATAAAAGGTATGTTTATGTACTGTTATTTTATCTTTAAAAAAATTTTTAATGTTTATTTATCTTTGAGAGAGAGAGAGAGAGACAGAGCATGAGCAGGGGAGGGGCAGAGAGAGAGGAAGACACAGACTCCGAAGCAGGCTCCAGGCTCTGAGCTGTCAGCACAGAGTCCGATGCGAAGCTTGAACTCAGGAACCACAAGATCATGATCTGAGCTGAAGTCCATGCTTAACCAACTGAGCCACCCAGGCGCCCTTTCTCTTCCCCTCTCTTCCCTTCCGTTCCCTTCCGTTCCCTCCTCTCCTCTCCTCTTTACTTTTCTTGTTTTTTCCTTTCCTTTTCTTTTTTCTTTTTTATGTACTATGATTTTAAAAGTACATATCTTTTCTCATTTTTAAATTATTACAGTAAAACCTTGGATTGTGAGTAACTTGTTCTGCATGTGTTCTGCAAGACAAGGAAACATTTCTAATAAATTTTAACTTGATAAACAGCAATATCTTGCAATTAGAGTAGTACATGACACCCAATGTCACATGATCACAACTGAGTCAAAGGTTCTTGAAATTTGCTTTGACATACAAGTGCTTTGGATTATAAGCATGTTTCCAGGATGAATTACGTTCACAAACCATTACTGTATTTAATTTACTCTCATTCTCAATAAGTTCTATTATTTTTTCATGTAGCTTTCCTATATATATATATTTTTTGTCTATATATGTATATTTTCATATAGCTTTCTATGCACATACACACATACACACACACATTCTTTGTTATAAATCTAGATTGGTGCTCTTAGAAGTAATTTAAACACCTGCTCAAATTACTCACAGATTACGCTTATATGTGATTCTTTGTGCCAGGTCAGGTAGACACAAAGGAGAGAATTAAAACCAAAGGAAATTGCCAGAATGAGCATAGTATTTAGCAACAAAGTGCATTTCCTGGGCTTGCTGTGATGGTTGGCTTTATCGGAAAAGTTGCTGTCCTTGCCTTCATTAATAATCCACCCTGAAAAAAAATTAAAACAAATTAAAAATAAAGAATAAAAGTGGTGTTACTTAAGCACTACAGAAAAGCTAACTACTTATCTTCCACAGCAGGAAGTCAATAAATACAGTCAAAATTTATTGTGAGTCTCAGTTTTGAAAATCAAAAATAGCACAATAAGTTTGCCATTTAGCAATATGGAGATAGGGACGCCTGGGTGGCTCAGTCGGCTAAGCGGCCAACTCCAGCTTAGGTCACAGGCTCAGGTAATGATCTCGTGTTTCATGAGTTCAAGCCCCACATTGAATTCTCCCAACAGTGAGGAGACTGCCTGGGATTCCCTCTCTGCCTCTCTCTCTGCCCCTCCCCATATGCATGTGTGTGCTCTCTCTTTCTCTCTCTCAGAATAAACTTTAAAAAGTAAAGAAAGATGGAGATGAATAGCGGAAGAAACGTAATAGCTAAAAGGAGGAAAAACCGACAGTATGCAGGACGGTAAGCTAGGTGGCAGGCAGGAGATCAATGGCAAGTAGGAGGTTTTGGCTTTTTTAGAGCATGATTAGTGGCGTTGAGAACTTTTATATTTACCTGTTGGCCATTTGTATGTCTTTTTTGGTAGAATGTTGATTCAGATCTTCTGCTCGTTTCCCATTAGATTGTTTGATTTTCTTTTCTCTGGTGTGGTATGAGTTCTTTATATATTTTGGACATGAACCCTTCTCAGCTTCAGGGTTTGCAAATATTTTCTACCATTTCATAGGTTGCCTTTTTGCGTGGCTGATTGTTTCCTTTGCTGTGCAAAAGCTTGTTAGGTTCGTGGAGACCTCCTGTCTGTTTCTGCCCTTGCTGCTACTGTTTTTGGTGTTCTATTCAAAACACTGTTGTTAAGAGCAATCTCAGGGAAGGTTACTTGTTTTCTTCTAGGAGTTTTATGCTGTATGGTCTTAACATTTGAGTGTTTAGTACATTTTTGAGTTAATTTTTGTGTGTGATCTAAGACAGGGGTCCAAATAATTAGGGAAATGCAAATTAAAACTACAGTGAGATAGCTTACACTCATTAGAATGACTATTATCTAAAAGACAAGAGATATCTGTTGGCCAGACTGGAGGAAAGGGACACTTTTTTTCTCCTATGGGTGGGAATGCAAATTAGCACAGCCCTCTTACGGAAAACAGTACAAAGTTTCCTTAAAAATTTAAAATTAGGAGCTCCTGGATGGCTCAGGAAGTGAAGCATCTGACTCTTGGTTTCAGCTCAGGTCATGATCTCACAGTTGGTGAGATCAAGCCCCACACGGGGTTCTGCACTGACAGCGTGGAGCCTCCCTCTACCCCTCCCTCCTCTCTCTCACTTGCAAAATAAATAAACTTTTGTTTTAAATGAAAATATAACTGCCATATGATTCAGCCATCCTACTTCTGGGTATGTATCCAAAGGAAATGAAATCACTATCTTAAAGAAATATTTGCATTCCCATATTCACTGCAGTATTTTATAGCCA
Organism: Proteles cristata cristata; assembly: GCA_017311185.1. Classification (NCBI taxonomy): domain Eukaryota; kingdom Metazoa; phylum Chordata; class Mammalia; order Carnivora; family Hyaenidae; genus Proteles; species Proteles cristata. Next base: position 645,498 of record JAESUZ010001903.1, on the reverse strand, counting down.
CTAGATAGATGTAATTATGTTATTCATTTTCTTTACCCATTGATCTTTTGATAGATACTTGTGGGGGACAGGCTTCAGAATCTCTTGGGCTTATAGCAATGGGTTAACAAGGCATAGAGAAATAAAAATCCATAGGATGCTCTCTTCCGAGTTTGGATAAGCTTGATTGGCAGCCCAAGAAGAGGAGGTGCTGAACCCCAAAGATAGAGAGGGATGGACAAAGGCTCCCAATACAAAGGTATATGAGGTAAGCAAGATTAGATGTACAGGGCAAAAGTGCCCCCCAATTTAGTCCTATAGCAGAGAGGCTGCTTTCATAGGAGAATGGGGCCAGGTTAGGCCAAACAAGTAAATTGCACCGTAGACCGCTGAGCTGCAGGCTAAGCAGCCCAGAGTGGAGATGGTTAACAAAAGAAAAGGTGTCTTGTTAACCCTGAGGTTATCCCCCTCCCCACCCCCCCCACCCCCGCCCCCGTTTCTCCCCTAGGCTAAGATAAACAGACACTGAGCTTCCTATCTGCCAATTAACAACCATCTGCCCATCTGCTGCTGGAAGCCTGGATTTTGTTTTATGTTGACTGGAACCCCAAACACTGTATCAGTCTTCAAACACTCCCCTTTCCCTTAGGCCCATAAGTTAATGTTCACAGTTTCTTTGTCTCTTTATGCACGCCCATCACATTGTAAGCCTTCTGATCTTAATAAATACAGGGCAAGGGCCCTTATTCGGAGCTCTTGTCTTTCCTGGACAATAGCCATCTCCCCCTCTCCCATTTTTTTATTCCTGCATCCCTCCCTCTTGTTAAGACAAGAGAAAACTTTAGACCCAGAGTCTACGACAGATACTAAGGTTGTTTCCAGGTCTTTAGAGTAATTTAATATTACGGAAAATTCTTCATTAATTATTATCATCATGCAGCCATAAAAAAGAAGGAAATTTTACCATTTGTGGCAAGATAGATGAAGCTTCAGGGTATCATGCTAACCAAAATAAGTTAGACACAGAAAGACAAATATTGTATGAACTCACTAATATGTGGAATCTAAAGAAGTCAAATGTACAGAAAAAGAGGGTAGGGTGGTGGTTGTTAGGGGCTAAGAACTAGAGTGGATGGTCAAAGAGTACAAACTTTCAATTGTAAAATAAATACATTTTGGGAGTCTAATTTACAACATGATGACGATAGTTAACAATATTATATAGTTAACTGTGTGGCTAACAATACTGTACACTTGCAATTCGCCAAGGGATTAGTCTTAAATGTTCTCGCCACACACACATAAATGGTAACTATATGAGGTGATGGCTTTGTTCACTGACTGCATCGTGGTGATCATTTCACAATATGTACATACATCAGAGCATCATGTTATACACTAAACTTACACAATGTTATTTGGCAATTATATCTCAATAAAACTGGAGGGGAAGATAAATGTTTGAAAGACACCAAAATTTTAAGGCTTTACTATGAAAAGCAAGAATGTAAATTATCTTTTTTTTAACATTTATTTATTTTTGACAGACGGAGCATGAGCAGGGGAAGGGCAGAGAGAGGGAGACAGAACCCGAAGCAGGCTCCAGGCTCCGAGCTGTCTGCACAGAGACCAATGTGGGGCTCGAATTCACAAATCGCAAGATCATGACCTAGGCTGCAATCAATCAGACGCTCAACTGACTGAGCCACCCAGGCACCCCGTAAATTATCTTAATTACATATTTAAGTGTCTTGATTACATATTTAAATTTTTTTATGTGCCTAACTTTAATGAAATAGCATTTTAATTAAATTCAAATAAGAAATCATGTAGGCCTTTTGAGGTAAGTCCAATTTGCTCCCTTTGAGCCTAGCCTATCCTATTCTATTCTATTCTATTCTATTCTATTCTATTCTATTCTATTCTATTCTATTCTATTCTACCTTCTGACTCATGCCCTAGTGTAAGCTGAGTCAACCAGGAGAAACCTGAAGAAAAAAAAAAGAGCAACAGGGACAAATGAGAGGCACACATAGAAAGAGAAGGGCAGCTTGTATCAATGGGGTATCAGTCTCTTCCTGCCTCTCAAGTTAAATGCTAACCAAACAGATTGGAGAGAGAGCCAAAGTATTCACCTCCTGGGACATTCAGATAACAGCATCAACAGAGTTTCAATGAGGGGCGCCTGGGTGGCTCAGTCGGTTAAGCGTCCGACTTTGACTCAGGTCATGATCTCACGGTCATGATCTCAGGGTCATCATCTCATGGTTCGTGGGTTTGAGCCCCCCATCAGGCTCTGTGCTGACAGCTCAGAGCCTGGAGCCTGTTTCAGATTCTGTGTCTCCCTCTCTCTCTGACTCTCCCCTGCTCACGATATCTCTCTCTCTCTCTCTCTCTCTCAAAAATAAATAAAACATTTTTTTAAAATTTAAATTCCCTATTAAAAAATATAGAGTTTCAATGAAAAAGAACCAAACTCTTTTACTTACCATATTAAACCTGATGTCCAAATGCCTATTAATGAAAAAGGGAATGAACCAAGTTTATTTTTCATAAACCTACAAAACAATTATTGACATATTATGGTAAATCAAATTTTGTATGAATGGCTTCTTTAGGATCGACTCTACATAGTTGAAGCTATTACTTCAACTAAAAACATAAAAGCCATCATTTTTATCTTTTTCTGAGTAGCTTTATTTACTTTTCCTCGTGTTTTCTGAGTGTGATTGTTTGATGCTTGTGTGCACAGAACACTGCGGATTCAGAAAATGACCTCATCTCCCTTGTCATCCTTCCCTCTTACTCTCCCTTTCTCCCTTTTCTTTTTCTGTCTCTTTCACACTTAAACAGACTCTTATACAAGCTATCGGTTTGAAATTTGTAAGTATGTGTTTTCTTTGTTGCAAGTTCAAGGGAAATGAAAGTTTGTTCTTGATCATCCAATGGTTTTATTCCTGCTTAATCACATTAACCAGTAAAGAGTGATTTTCTTCAGAGCCATTGGATTATGAAGAAAAGTAATGATATGTTCTCATCTATTCTGCATTGGGGGCCTCATTTATATTACTCACCCACTTGTAATTGCTATATTTGAAAAAGATTGATAATTTACATTATTCCTTGCAATTGGAGAAAGATGAATAATATAAAATTGTTCTATTCAGTAAACGGCATTCCAGTTTTCATATAACCAGAAAAGCAAGAGAGAGAGTTATATGAAAATAAACAACTGAAAGGGATGTGCTGTTTATATCAGTGGTCCTAGGAAGACTATTTTATTCATTAAATAACTATAACACCTTTAATGTACAAAACACTAGTAATCATCATTATAAATTATGAAGAGTGTGTCCAGTTGAAAGCACTGTTACTATCCTTTGAAAAATATGGTGGAAAATATCATCATTTTGCAGTGTATTACATTTGAGGTAAGAGATCAAACAAAGGTTAAAATTTAAAGGTATGTTGATGTTTATGTTAGCATAAGAAAGGGGCTAAATAAAATATTTACTCAATTAAATTAATCTAAACGAAGAAGCCTGAAGGCAATCCAAAAACTTCCGGACTCTTTCTTGCTTCCTTTGTTCTTTCCTTTCGCTTTTCTTTCCTTCCTTCCTTCCTTCCTTCCTTCCTTCCTTCCTTCCTTCCTTCCTTCCTTCCTCCTTTCTTTCTTTCTTTCTTTCTTTCTTTCTTTCTTTCTTTCTTTCTTTCTTTCTTTCTTTCTTGTTCTCCTTCTTTTTAATTTACATCCAAGTTTGTTAGCATATAATGGTATAATGGTTTCAGGAGTAGATTCCAGTGCTCATCCCAACAAGTGCCCTTCTTAATGCCCCGTAACCATGTAGCCCATCCCTCCCACCCACAACCTCTTCAGCAACCCTCAGTTTACTCTCTATATTTAAGAGTCTCTTATGTTTTGTCCCCATCCCTGTTTTTATATCATTTTGCTTCCCTTCCCTTAGGTTCCTCTGTTTTGTATCTTAAATTCTACTTATGAATGAAGTCAAATGATTGTCTTTCTCTGACTTATTTAGCTTCATGTAATACCCTCTAGTTCCATCCACATAGTTGCAAATGGCAAGATTTCATTCTTTTTTATTGCCGAGTAATACTCCAGTGTGTGTGTGTGTGTGTGTGTGTGTGTGTGTGTGTGTGTGTGTGTATACCACATATTCTTTATCCATTCATCCATCAATGGACATTGGGCTCTTTCCATACTTTAGCTATTGTCAGTAGCTCTGCTATAAACATTGGGGTGTATGTGCCCCTTGGAAACAGCATACCTCATATCCCTTGGGTAAATACCTAGTAGCAAAATTGCTGGGTCATAGGGTAGTTCTGTTTATAATTTTTTGAGGAACCTCCACACTGTTTTCCAGAGTGGCTGCACCAGTTTGCATTCCCACCAGCCATGAAAAAGGGATCCTCTTTCCCTGTATCCACATCAACATCTATGGTAGCCTGAGTTGTTAATGTTAGCCATTCTGACAGGTGTGAAGTGGTATCTCACTGTGGTTTTGATTTGTATTTCCCTGATGATGAGTGGTGTTGAGCATTTTTTTCATGTATCTGTTTGCTATCTAGATGACTTCTTTAGAGAAGTGTCTATTCATGGCTTTTGCCCATTTCTTCACTGGATTATTTGAATTTTGGGTGTTGAGTCTGATAAGTTTGTTACAGATTTTGGATACTAAACCTTTATGTGATATTTTTTGCAAATATCTTCTACCATTCCATCAGTTGCATTTTGGTTGTACTGATTGTTTCCTTCACTGTACAGAAGATTTTTATTTTTATAAGATCCCAGTAGTTCATTTTTGCTTTTGTTTCCCTTGCTTCTGGAAACATGTTGAGTAAAAAGTTGCTGTGGCCAAGGTCAAAGAGGTTTTTGCCTGTTTTCTCCTCTTGGATTTTGATGGCTTCCTGTCTTATATTTAGGTCTTTCAATAGAATTATTAGCCTTTGGAGATATCTGCATTTGGGTGATTATGAAATCAAATGAATATATTAATATTAATCAAATAATTAAAATATTTCTGTACAAGTGGCAAATATTTCAAGACTTAAGCTATTGGTTCATAAGTGTACATAAATAACTTTACAACCTCTAACATTCATAATAAGGCTTTTAAATACTAAATAATTGATTTATTCACTAAATAATTGTGAATTACTAATATTTATTAGGCACTAAATAAGTTGTGGCAAGCAAAACGTAAGACGTTCAGATTTATAATTGAGACACTAACCAAAAAAAATAATATGAACACTAATGCTACAGAGCATTTGGTGCTACCAGAATGAATATGTAGCCTCCTACTCATGGGAATAACGCTATTAGACATCTCAAGCTTAGCTCAAGCAATCTATTTTTTTATTTTTTAATGTTTATTATTTTTGAAAGACAAAGAGACAGAGTATGAGCAGAAGAGGGGCAGAGAGACAGAGAGAGCAAGACACAGAATCCAAAGCAGACTCCAGGCTCTGAGCTGTCAGCACAGAGCCCAACACAGGGCATGAACTCACAAGCTATGAGATCATGACTTGAGCTGAAGTTGACATTTCACCGACTGAGCCACCCAGGTGCCCCTCAAGGAGGCAATCTTTAAGTTTCATATTGGAAAAGTGTATACCCATTGTAGTATTTGTCACACATACCTCTCAGTTGAGCCAACATTGTAATAATCCATATCTCATCAAAGGGAGCAGGAGTATTGTTAGAAGAAACGGAACAAGTTTGGAATATTGACTGTCAACTGAGAGGTAATTGTCCCTGGAATTTCCAACCACAGATCTTACCATGATCTCATGGGCTCTTCATATCTTATGAACTGCAGCATTTACTCATTCATATTGGGGAAAGTCTCTAGATGGATATTAAATATGACATAGATCTAAATATAAGTCACCCCAAATGCCGCAAGGGCACGCAAGTATGAAGAATCCCAAGTGAGACTGTAAAACTCTGTGAAATGGATGCTACAAAATAATTTATGGTAAGAGAAGGCTCATAGTGTCTCTGGAAGGTAGATACACAACCCGTTATCAAGGTTCTTCCCAAGAAAAAGATGGGAGGAAAAGAATGGTCGTCAAGGTAGCTTTAAAGATGGACCAGTTGGGGCGCCCGGGTGGCTTAGTCGGTTGGGCGTCCGACTTTCGCCCAGGTCATGATCTCGCGGTTCGTGGGTTCGAGCCCCGCATCGGGCTCTGTGCTGACAGCCAGCTCAGAGCCTGGAGCCTGTTTCAGTCTGTGACTCCCTCTCTATCTGACCCTCCCCTGCTCACGCTGTCTCTCTCTCTCCTAGAAATAAATAAAACATTGGAAAAAAAAAAAGATGGACCAGTAGTCTTTAATGGTACACAGTAAACCTCACTGAAATTCAACTTCATGATTCCCCAATAGAAAATGCTGTTTTGGGATACTATGTCACAATCTTCTTCTTCTCCTCTTCCTCCCCCTCCCCCTCCTCCTCCTCCTCCTCCTTCTTTAATAGGAAGACATCTGCTCAAGGTGGATCTTGTCAGATGTTACATTCTGAAAAATAATTTAGATAAAGTTTCCTTGAGTTATGTATAGATAGCAAGTAAAAACACCCCACCAAAATATTTATCAGTCGTTCTCCTCTCCTACCAAGTTAGACCATTAGTTTATTTACCACAGATATTTTTTCCATCTATCAGACGTGTGTGTGCGCACGCATGTGTGCTCATGTGTGCGTGTGTGCGTGTGTGTGTGTGAGCATACCTTGTCAGTCAAGCAGTTTTACTTTCAACTCAGGCAAGTTGCAAACATTGTACAGATTCACAGAAGAGCAAATTGTTCATTGCCCCGCAAGTCTTCCTGTGTTGTATTATATGAACAGGGGCAAGGCAAATGTATAGAGATCTATTAGTTGGAGATTAAAGGGGCACTTCTGTGGTACACACCAAGGCAAGGACCTTCTTAGAATGGCGGGGAGCATGTGCTAAATTCATTTTCAGGAGTTCCCCTGTATTAAATGCCATCAGAGACCAAAATTCCCCGAACCAATTCAAATATGTGAATTTAATGTAAATCATTACAATGACCCAGTAAACCAAAATATGCACAAAAAACTAATAAGACACATACTGCCAGACAATTTACTAGTATAAAATACAAATTTTTGTTTGTTTCTGACCTCAAAGTATTATCAATTTTTAAAGAGAGCATTAAAAATGGTATGTATGGTACCTATTTTCTCAAAGTTAAAAGCGTTTGTAGGAAATACACCACTTATTAGCCATGACCTAAAGAATGCAGGTAAACAACAAACAACATATTATCACCTTGGAAAATAAAGGGCATCAGTAAAAGAAGGTAACTAGGTATTTGATTCAGTCTTACTCAGATCAGTGAGTAGAGATTTTGGTTTCCAATAATTCAACAATATCATAAAATAACAACTTTAATTATGTGGGTTTTATATGGCATTTCCAAGATGAACATTGATGAGTTAATATACAAGACTCTCAGAAGCTATGCCTACAAAAGATAGAGTAACAGGAGAAAAAAATCATTTATTACAATACTCATGAGATTAAATACTTCATGCCCTAAACCTATTCCAAAAACCCTTGTGTTTCACTCCTGTGTGTAGTTAAATCAATTAAACTAGTGGATAAATAATGAATGCTTCCCATAAAGAATACAAAGAGTTTGTTTGGCTAATATTACATATCCTCTATGTGAATGATTCTCTATGTCGGATGGATATGTAACCTAAAATCTTACATCTTACAACAAGCAAACAAACAAACAAACACGGCCGAGATGTATTCATTAAAAATAATTCAAGGGTCATTTTGTGAAATATATATAATCTTATACATTTTCCCTCATTAAAGCATTAATAAAATTAATACCAAATAATATCTATGTATATGTATAGAGAGGACATATATCTCTAAGGATAAATGCCTATGTTTAGGAATGTAATCATAATTAGTTTATTTCAAAGAAAGCCATCAATAACTCTTTAAAAGGATGTTATATCTATGTTTCTTTTTAATTTGTCACTAAAATAATCCAACAGCTCTCTACATGTTATTTTTATCATATTAAAACTTGAAAAAAGAAACTATTACTTGACAAACTAGATAAATACACACTTGGATTTAGGGAGGGGGGAATGGAAACAGTTGCAATTCAGAAAGAGGGAGCTGTATAGACAAGGATGTAGGAGAACGACCCAGGTGGTTCTGTCTAAGAATTATTAAATATTAAGTGGCATGGAGTCTTGGGCTGTCCATTAACTCTACAGCTTCCAATAGTTGAAGAATGGTCCTGGCCCTTCTTCTGATTGCATGAGTGCTTGTTGCTCATTCTGGCACATCCAGATGAAGATCATTTGAGGGGTAATCAATTGCACATAAGCTCATAAATAAGCTTTTATCTTGGAAACATGGTATAAGAAGGTAGAGGCACCTGGGTGGCTCAGTCAGTTAAGCATCCGACTTCGGCTCAGGTCATGATCTCATGGTTTGGGAGTTCAAGCCCCAGGTCAGGCTCTGTGCTGACAGCTCAGAGCCTGCCTCCTGCTTTGGATTCTGTGTTTCCCTCTCTGTCTGCCCCTCCCCTGCTCATGCTCTCTCTCTCTCTCAACTCAAAAATAAAACATTAATAAGATTTTTAAAAAAGAAAAAGAAGGTAGATTCTATGAAGGAGGTTTTGGTATCGGCCAAGAGAGTCCAAGAAGTCCCAAGTAGAGATAAGCAGACTCAGATACCTGGGGGCCTAGTAAATGAACCTGATTTAAGAAAGAAATACAGCACATATTATCAAAGCTTATCCAGGGGTAGGGTCACTGCATGCCCTGCAATGTAATTGTAGTGACAAAAATGCTTGATTTTTAGTCTTCACTTGAAAATAATCCACTTAGTTGATGTGGAAGTCACATCTTACAATAGCCAATTCTTCCTTTCTTCAACAAATGACCCCAGTTCTCTTCATCCTCTTCTGAGTAGCCGTGCCTTCCATGCGATTGTGGAATCCTTCTGCAAGCCAGGAGCTATGTATTCTCAGCTTAGGTCAGTTATGATCTCATTCTGAACCTTTCAGGTACATGACTCAAACATGGGTGTGAACCAAACTCTTCCCCACAGATATTTGGGAGAATGTGCTGGAAGATCCTAGCAAGGTTTTCCTCATTCTTGATAACAGGCAGAAGGTAGAGAATTTTCTCTATTCTGCCTCTTTGTGCACAGGAAACCTTGAATGGAAGCAGCCACCCCAGCACTATTAGGGAAGAGCAAGAGAATTTCAGAGGTGAACTGGAGCCATGGTAATACTGAGACTTAATCAAACAGCCATTGCCTCTTACTTTACATTTACTTTTTTAATGATAGAATAACGTCTTTGTTCTGTTGTTCGTAGGCAAAAGAGTATCTTACGTACGCTAGCAGACTGGGAGTAAAGCTACAAAAGTAGGTCAGGATAAGATTATCAAGGAAGTAGAAGCCAGACTAAGGCATGTGGGCTTTACTTGGTAAACAGTGGGGGTCACCGATGGCTTTTGAGCTGGGGAGTGACATGATGAGAGCCGTACTTCAAAGGATTAATTTAGACATTGTGTGTGGGAAGGGTTTAAGAGAGGCTCAGAACATTTCACCACTCAGAAGGCATTGTTGAATATTCATAAAAACTAGTTTATCGTTCAGCATAAATAATTTTTAAACACAAAGTAAAATACAGTATGTGTTGCCATGGAAGTGACAAAGCCTAGGAAAGATAATGACAAGCACAAAAGATGGTGCCATTGTAATTTAAATTAGTATAAATCTTTCTAGAATTTAAGTACATTTTCAGGCAGAGTATTTTGAACACACGAGGAGAAGATTACGGTTATTTTTTATTTCTTACTAAAAAAGAAAATATAAAAGAAGCTTTTGCACACGAGACCTATAAATGTAAAGGAGGTCAAGTTCACGCAGTCAAAAAGCTGACTAGGGTTGGAAAGAGTAAATGAACAAATCAAGAATAAAGTTCCAAGCCGATCACTGGAGTCATTGTAATAATGTAATGATAGCTGCCCAAATTTCTTGGGCCCCTATTAGGTGCTAAGCCCTGTACATAATACACAGGGGCACAAGGCAGTCCTTCCTCCTTCAATACCATTCACATTTGCCACCAACGATGAAGCTTAATAGGGACAAAAACACACAATGCCAAAACTCAGAGAGATGAGAAATACAAATAAGTGAGAAACAAAGCTATAAAACATCTAAATGGTTAAATCATAATTATGCCCAAAGGTATGAATTAATAAAGAGTTTGGAAAGGATGACAGCTATACGGATGTGAATCTAATGGAAACAAATATCTCCAAGTTTAAAATCTGAAAGAAGCTTTAAACAATAGTTAGGAAAATCGCTATATAAAAAGAGAAAGAGAGGTTATGAAACCTAAAAAATTTCCTCCAATGAACTGAGTACACATAATAAATGTTATGTTAAGTCAGGGTGGAGTGGGGGCAGGGGAGTAGGTGGAGAAGAACAAACACACCAAAAATAGTAAATGACTTTAAATATGTAAGTTAAGACAGCAGCCTCACAAAACTTGACCACAATGTTCTGGCAAGCCATTTCATATTTCTCAGACTCACTCTTTACTACTTCCAGTATAGAAGCCAGTGTGTGTTTACACAAGCATATCTCCCTTCACTGGACAGCAATAAATGAACAAAAATATTTAAAAATTGAGATATAAAGTCCATCATTTATAAGGGCTTTCTATGTCTATAGTTCATCTCCATAGAGTTTTAAAAAGTGTATTTATTTATTTATTTTGAGAGAGACAATAGAGAGAGAGCATGCAAGCAGAGGAGGGGCAGAGAAAGAGAGAGAGAAAGAGAGAGAGAGAGAGGCTCTCAAGCAGACTCTACACTGTCAGCACAGAACCCAACATGGGGCTCGAACCCATGAACCATATCATGACCTGAGCTGAAATCAAGAGATGTTTCGCTGAGTGAGCCACCCCGGAGCCCTTCCATCCACTCTAAGTAATATTCCCAAAGCAGTAGTTCGCTCGGCCCTGACCCTGAGGTTTCTGTGTCAGGAGGTAGAAGGGTGGGGGCTGGGAATTCTCATTTTCCAAGTTCCCGGTGCTGCTTCCGCTGCTGCTTTCTCACACTGAGAACCACTGTCCACGATCAGAGGAATCTGCAAATGCATCTGTCCAAATGGCCAGCGGTTCCCACTCAAACTCTCTCCAGGCTCCTACAGCCAAACTTCTTGAAGAAGCTGCCTAAAATACTGTCCCCATTTCCTGAATTCCCATTCCTTCCTCAGGCCACTTCAATTTGGTGTTGACGTGGGCCTTGCTTCAGAAGCTACTGCTCTGGGCTGCTGACCCCCAACGACATCTAGGACACCGCTCAGCCTTAAGACTCCTTGCAGACCACCCTACGCTCCGGCCTTTGGTAACAGCTCACCTTTTCTGTTTGCCCTCGGACAGCAGTGCATTTACTTGTGCTCAGCCTCCTCCGTCCACCTAAGATTCTCACTGATTGCCATGTCATAGCTAGCTTTATCTCCTGGAAATTCCAAAGAGATCATATGAATTTCCTGTTTAAATTCCTCTAACTTCCTCCACCACTCTTAGTGTTTCTCCCACCTGGGTTGCATTCACTGGACGACTTTCAGTTCCCTTGTTACTGAGGCTTAACAGCCTCCCCCTGTGGAAGGCAGTTCTTGCCCATTCCACTCTGTAAGAGCACCTTGAACTTATTAGGTTACTAGGAATGCTAGGTAACAAAATGCCAGGACTGGATGGCTTAAATAGACATTTATCCTCTCACAGTTCTGGACACTGGACGTCTAAACTCAAGGTTATGGGGCCACCTTCTTGCTGTGTCCTCACATGATCTTTTATGTGTGCAAGCACACCCCTGGCGTCCCTCTGTGTGTCCCAATCTCCTCTTTTTTTTTTTAAGTCTCTTTATTTTTTGAGAGAGAGAGCCTGAGCAGGGGACAGGCAGAGGAAGGAGGGGACAGAAGACCCAAAGCAGGCTCCACACTGAGCCCCATGTGCGGAAGTTGGATATTCAACCAAGTGAGCCACGCAGGTGCCCCCGAATCTCCTCTTTTTATAAAAATACAAGTCAACTGAAGTAGGTCCCACCTTAAAAGCCTCATTTTTAATGTAAGTACTCCTTTAAAGGCTCTGTGTCCAAATACTGACCTTCTAGGTGTTAGGGCTTTAACACATGCATTTGGGGAAACACAATCAGCCCCTAATTGTAGCTCATATTAGACCTGTAATTGTGTGACCTCCCCATCCTCCAACGCATGAGACTCAATGCTGAATCTGAAGCACCTGTGACAGTGTGTTCCCAGCAGAAGAGTCAAGTGAAGCTTGTTTCCTATTGGATGATGGAACCGTGGCTGGGAGAAGCTGGGATACAACAGACTTAGAGCAAAATTTCCTTACACTTGCCTAGCGGTTCCCAAATACAGACTCATCCAGCATAATGCTTATAATCCCTGTGGCTTCATGGTGACCTGGACTTTGCAGTTGCGAGACAGAAGAGTGAAAAGATTCAAAGGAAAAATGCTCAGAATCTAAAAACTAAGCACTGAATGGCTGTGTGACATGGGTGACTCAGCCTCAGTTCAATCTCCAGTTTACATTCTCAAGCAGCTAAAAACAGAGAATACAAATAATCAATATCCAATCTCCTAGTTCAGATTCTCATTATTGAAGCTAACAATGCCAGAGCAAACAGGGGTACAAGAGTCAAGGTCAATCCATTCTTTCTGTCGTGCTGTTGCTCAGGCTGACCAGATGTACTTCCTAATGTACAGGCTGATGTCCATCACCAGATTCCTAGACATTATACAGCAGTTATACAATATTCACTTGAGACAATGTTCCACTTTGTTATAAAACTAAATCCCTGCTCCTTGGCGGGGTGGGGGACAGAGATATTTTGACAGAAATATGTAAAAGTAGAAAATGTTGTCACTCAAAAAATAGCCATTGTTAACACGTTTTTCTATGTGTCTCATTCCGTATGTATATATTAATATATGTATGCATACTTTATGCAAATATGCATATTAAACAAAAATGCTAATACTCTGCTTACTGATTTTTCTCACTGCTTTAGTCTTATAGTAATCCTTCTAATTTTGAAAAACCTTTTAGGCCCTACTTTTTATCTCTCTATTATCCATGTCAAATTGGTTTTACAATACGTTTTGTGGGAGAATATAATTATTATTATGCTTCTTTTATTCTTCCTTTTAACATAAAAAATATACTTTCTTCCTTTAGAAATTAAAAAAAGCATTATTCATTAAACAGCTCAAGTGACTTGGGGGACGCCTGGGTGGCTGAGTTAAGAATCCAACTTTGGCTCAGGTCATGATCTCTCATTTCGTGAGTTCAAGCCCGTGCTGACAGCTCAGAGCCTGGAGCTACTTTAAATTCTGTGTCTTCCTCTCTCTCTCTGTTCCTCCGCTGCTTGTGCTCTGTCTCTTTCTCAAAAATAAATAAAAACATTTTTTAAAAAAAGTTGAGGTGACTCAGCTGCCTGCATGCTTTCTCCTTTGGTTAAGCTTCCGACCCTTGATTTCAGCTCAGGTCATGATCTCATGGTTATTGAAATCGAGTCCCGCATCGGGCTCTGAGCTGACAGTGTGGAGACTGTTCGGAATTCTCTCTCTCTCTCCCTCTTTTGCTGCCCCTCCCCCTCCCAAAATACGTAAACATTTTATTTTTTAAAAAGTTCAAGTGATTCAATGAACCTTTGAGTAAAATGAATTAGTGATCCAATATTGCTCTCTCCCCACATCCTAAATGCACACCTTAGAGGTTACTATGGTCTACATTTTTCACGTAGATTTCCAGACATTCTTTCTTTTGTGTATCATTAGTGAGCTAGTTATATATATATATATATATATTTTTTTTTTTTAATCAAATTTGGTCAGTAAAGTATACCACACCTTGCTTTTTCATGCCTAACACTTACTTGGAGTTCACTTCATGCCACCAAAATAATTTACATCATTTTTCTTTAAAGTTGTGCAACATCCAAAGCCTGAATGTTCTATAACTCATTCAACTGTGCAGCCAGGGATTGGTATTTAATTTGTTTCTAGGGGTATTTTTTATTGCAAATAGTATTGCAATGAATATTCCTATACACACTTCATTTTACATAAGAGTTATGAGATATGCAGAACTAAATTCTGAAATTTCAGTTATCAATTAAATTTTGACAGGATTCCAAAAAGTTTCTTTCTGTCTCCATTCTGGCCACTAGTATATGAGAGAGGTCTTTTTTCACACATCACCAACTTAGCATAGTTAAAATTATCTTCACTTGTTTCAACAAATGGTCAAGAGTCGTATTCAATTTTATTAATTTGCATTCCCGTATTTTCTTGTATGTAAGATTTTTATTTTTCATATTTTTATTATTTGTATTTTATCATCTTTAAATTGTGTTTTAAAATTATTTAAAGTTTTTATATTCATCTGTCTGCCTTTTGTTGAAAACCGAAATATTTTGCCCACTTCACTGATGACAAATACTTTCACCAGTGTACTGTGACTTTTGAACCTTAGCTTACAACGATTTTCACTTTTTCTGTTGTGTAAATTCTCAGTATCATGCCTTGCTTAAGTAGGTCCCATTGTAAAATACAAATATGTCCCTACATACTTTTATCTAGTATATTAAAATTCTGTAACATCAGTTTAGATCTTTTATCCAATTAGAAGTGGCTTAGATACCATGGAGGGGATAACAGTCATGGATGGACATGCAATCAGGGAGGGTTTGTACCTTCTGTCCCTATAGCTTTCTTTCCCATTCCTTCAGAAATCTGCTCCAGTCAGATTTTTGTCTCCAGTAATCTCCACATTACCAAATCCAAAGGCTTTAATCTCTCCCATTCAACCTAAGCTGCATTCATTATCGGCATCAAATTTTTCATGAACTCCACTATTGAATCTGGCCCCATTTTCTTGGCTCTCCTTGGTTCGGCCTCCAAATGTTAGAATGCCCGGGGCTCTAAGTGATGTCCTAAGTCATGTCATTAAGCTAAATGTCTCAGTCTTGGTGGGAGAAAAATAAATAATACATTTATTTTTCCCTCAGATTTGGATAACAGTTTGCTCTACATGCATTTTCCTCAAGCCAGACCAAAGCATGAACTCTGGAGCTAGGCTGTCTGTGTTTGAATCTCTATATCCTGCTTACCAGCTGTGTGACCGTAAGCAACTTTTTCAACATTTTTGTTTCTTAACATCCTTCTCTGAAAAAGGAATGTTATAATAAGTGCCCACCTCATCAGATTGATAAAAAAAATTAAAAGAGGAAACAGTTTCCAAAAACTAGAGCAAGCCTATCCTAAATATGTCAACTACCGTTATTATTTGATGACATGGTGCATTAAAATAGTTGATGCTAATTCTGTGTCCTGTTACTCTTTGTAAGTTACCTCTTCAAGACTCTCCACTCTGAAAGGTTTTAGGATTTTTTCCAGGAGCATAGAAATTTTATGAGGATAGCCCTAGATGTGAATCTTTTATTCTCTCAAAATATATTGCCTTGGCACTCGGTAATCCCTTCGATCTGAAAGCCTATGTCTCCTCAGGTCTCAAAATATGTCAACAATCAATTTTTTGATTTTTGCCTTTTTTCCACTCTTCGGACTTTTCCCATAGAACTTCTATTACATAGACAGTGAAACTTTGTGATAAATGCTCAATGTCACTTATCTCACTTTTCACACCACTTTAATCTTTTTCTTTTTATACCATGTTCTTGAACGTCTTTCAGTTCAATCACCTGGATCACTAATACTTCGCCAGTGTAAATCCTGCTTTACATTGTATTCGTTTGGCTCTTACTTGCAATTGTTACAATAAGTTAAGTTGCTTCTTTGTATACGATTGTGCTTATTTATCATATAAAATAACACTTTGCAAGGACACAAATTGTATTTTCATTAAAGTCTTCTCATTTCAGTTGTCAAAATTAAAATGCACCAGACAATTAAAGAGATGACTTTATTCTGGCTACTGCAATAGGGACATGTTCTTTACTGAAGAATGTTTCAGAAAAAAAGGAAAAGGATCTTAGGTTTTCTAAGGACAGATAAACAAGCAAGTCGTAAGGAAGGATGAAAGCAAGTCTCATCCCAAAATATATCATGGTCTTTTGAGGTTTGCCATTTGTTTGCCATTTGCAAAAGGGTCAGGGATTTCTCTACCTTTGCTGCTTTCCAAGAGCAAAAGATTTAGATAATATTCAATATTGTCAACTGTACTGTGCTTTGTTTGTTTCATCTAATAGTTGAATTTGGTAAATCACTTTCATGCAACTGAGTTGCCATAAGTTTATGATAATTGTTTGATGGTCATATGTGTGTACATGTGAAATGAGAGGATCCTTGAAATGCCCAGAGTTCGAGATACCCCAAAAACAGACCACCAGAGACCAGAGTCAAAGCCAATCGGCAAGGGTTGTTTATTTGCAGGTTCGAACCTGGACCTCCGCGCACTCGTCGCTGGTGACTCTGAGAGGCCCGGAACAAAGTCTTTGCAGCCTTTTTATAGACAGGAGTAAATAAGTCGTGGGGAGGGACAGGGGATCTCTATGGTTACAGGTTTGTCATTGGTTGATATTTAAATGTGAACATATACCACATTTGATTGGTTCCCGCCATCAGGTTTTTGGCGGGATCCAATTACAACATTTAGGATACCTTTGAATTTAGCCAATCATAGAGCGAGTCTAGGGTCTTGTTCGGCGACTAACAGGTTAACTTCTCTCTCCCTAGGCCCTTCCTTCAGTAAGGCGGAGGGTGGCTGCTGGCTTTTCCTGATTGAGTGTTGCCAGGGTAGTGTGGTGGAGTGATGTGGTGGCCAGTTTCTTCGGCCTTGGGCAGTGTGCCTGATAGTTCCGGGGAGGCTGAAACTCAAGCCTTAAGCAATGGTACAGAAGCGGAAGGAGCTAGTTAGATTTTAGTTTCCCACAGTACAAGCACTTGTACAGAAGCAGAAAAGCTGGTTGAGTTTTTGGTTTAGTTTGTCTAGGCCCCTCACTCCAAGGAGCCGGCACCGATGCAAGTACAAAAGGATCTTTATTACAAGCTTGAGCAGGGGCTCACCTGCCTACCGGTGTCATGGCAGTGAGGTGAAGCCAAGAACAATAGCGAACAGGGTTTTTAAGGAGAAAGGGATGGGGGTGTTACAGTACATGTAGCATCATCACATAAGAACCAATTACAATTACAGCTTTGACCATTCAGTGTCTGTGAGGTGTTCATTACTTTTGGTGGGACCCAATCATGACTTTTGAGAATCCTTTGAAAATGACCAATTGTGAGGTGAGTTCAAAGGGCCCACATGGGGTTCAGACAAGCAGTGAGAAATTGGCTAGTTTGTATCTGCAGTTTCCAGCCTTGACTCAGACCATAGGAATGTTTCTATTTTTTTCTTTTTGATTAGCTGAACTGAGGGCGGTCTGAGGATGGCTTTAGCCTTGAACAGTCTGAGGCTTTTCCTGGGACTGGGACTGGGACTGGGGCTACGTGCAGCCCGAGGTTTCTCTTAAAGGAGGACTTAATTTTTGGCTCTTCATCCTTATAACATTATATCCTTCAAGTATCTCCATTAGTCACATAAATCATCATAGGTGTGACCATATTTTTTAATACAAATAATCTGGCAGGTTAGGATGTAGGAACGAATAGGTGTGACCATACTTTTTAACACAAATAGTCTGGAAAGTTAGGATGTAAGAATAAGAGCACATATCAGTATAATCATCTACTTCATCCTTAACTTTGCTGTGACTCCTCTCATTGTGTTGTTTATGTGATATTGTCAAGGGGCGAAAGCAGAGCCATGGGCCAGCAGCCCCAATGAGTCAAATAGTGAGTGTCCCTCCCCTGCTGTTTCCTTTCATTTGAATAACCACATATTGCTAGTGAAGCAACACCAATGCCGGGAATATAAGTAGAACTTTTGAGATTTTTAAAATTCAATAGAAAGTATACCCAGGGCCTCAATAGTTTACTATCAAGCGAGTTTAGGGACTCCGTTTTGTAAATAATGGTCCAATTTGATTTCCAGATAATTTTAATAGTCAAATAAAGAGGATCAAAGATCTCAGGGACTGATCCTTCCTCGCTCCCCTACACCATTTCTAATCTACAGGCTAAGCATTGCAAATCCTCCAAATCTGGCTAATGTCATAGCAGTTTTAAGGGATGGATTTACTTTTGACCAGAAATATATTGCATGTTCATTTTTACAGGTGGGTGTCTCAATAACCAGTTTCTGGAAGTGAATGATGGGAAATTATGCTGTTTTTCTCTGGCCTCCAGTCCATCTGGGAAACTCTGGAATCGCAACACTCACATTCATTTTTAGTTGGGGCAGTCCAATAATCCTGTCGAAAGCAACCTAAAAATCCAGAGAGAAAATACAGAGTGAAACACTGAAGGCATTGGAGAGATATTGAAGCATCCAAGACTTAAAAAAGAAAATCCAGACAATGGGGAACCACTCAGAGAACTGAGCCTACATTCCTTCAGGCCATTTGCAATTCTAAGGTTACAGCAAAACAAAACAAAAGGAAACAAAACAAACCAAAACCAAAAGCCCAAAGCAGAAACAAAAATGAAGCTGAGACAATATACTTGAAAAACTGAGATCCACACAGAAACAAGTAAAACAAACCAGAAACCCAATTTTTTTCTTTTTCTTTTTCTTTTCTTTTTTTTTTTTAAATCTTGCCTAACAAGGCAGGGGAGGGTGGGGAAAGGAATCCAAAGGGCCAGGATTCTAGTAAGAAGCAAAGGTCAGAGAAATCTAAACTCTATATTCTCACAACCCATTGCCCGGAGTCAATTCCCAAATTCCAAAGCAACTCAGAACAGAAGAATGAACACAAAGCCAAACAAAAAGCCTGATATCCTTAAGATCAAAGAAAACAAGAATTAGTATTCAAGAACCAACTCATTTCTCTTGAAAAACAGAATCCAGGGGGGCGCCTGGGTGGCTTAGTCGGTTAAGCGTCCGACTTTCGCTTAGGTCATGATCTCACGGTTCGTGGGTTCGAGCCCCGCGTCGGGCTCTGTGCTGACTGCCAGCTCAGAGCCTGGAGCCTGTTTCAGTCTGTGACCCCTCTTTCTCTGACCCTCCCCTGCTCACGCTGTCTCTCTCTCTCCTAGAAAGAAAACATTAAAAAAAATTAAAAAAAAAATAAAACAGAATCCAGGGATTACCTAATCCTTCAGAATATTTGAGGTGGAAAATGGGAGGAAATTTGAGGATAATAACCCCCACAATTTGGAGTTAGCTCAGTCTCTGTTTGGATTGTGGTCATTAGCCCAATCTATCTGTTGTAAGAAAACAATTTATAAATCTCTACAATTTTCCTATGCAGTATGTGACATTCAGTAAAAAAAAAAAAAAAAAAAAAAAATTACAAATTATTCTAAGACTAAACAAAAAAGTACAAAAAAGTTTAGAAAAACAGTATCAAAGACAGTGTAGTTATTGGAGTTTTCAAACAAGGATTTTAAAAATCTCTTTGTAATATGTTTTTTTAAAAAAAGAAAAAATTTTAAAAATACATTACAAATTAGGGTGCGTGGGTGGCTCAGTCGGTTGAGCATCCGACTTCAGCTTAGGTCATGATCACACAGTTCGTGGGTTTGAGCCTTGCATGGGACTCTACTGACAGCTCAGAGCCTGGAGCCTGCTTCGGATTCTGTGTCTCCCACTCTCTCTGGCCCTCCCCTGTTTATTCCCTCTCTCTCTCTCTGCCAAAAATAAATAAAAATTAAAAAATTTAAATATATAGTCAACAAGGTACTATAAGGGAAATGTTGCATAAAAAAATCTTTTGTTAATTCAATGGAAGGAAAGAAAGAAGAAAAAGAAACATAAAAGAAGCAGTTTGAATAGGAAATAAGTAAAAGATAGAAGAAACAAATATATTGCTAATTAAATTAAACAAGATTACCTAAATATTTTAATTAAAATAGATGCCATCTGGATTAAAAGTGACTCTCTGCTGCTTACAAGAGATAACTTTAAATATAAAGATGAAAGTTTAAGTAAAAGTAAATTTAAAATAAAGAAAAAGCCACCATGCAAAAAGAAAGATTACATTGCTCTCCGAGTGTGTGTGTTTAATATATAATGATGTGATGACATAAAACATGTACAGTGCGGTTAACGTTTGCTTAGAGCCAAGTTTATAGTCATTATAGAAACTGGTGCAGGATTTTTTACCTCAATACCCAGGTATTTTGTCTCATGTCTATTGTCTCATGGCTTCCAAGACTGAAGAAAGAGGTGGAAACAAAATGAGCAGCAGATATAAGTATGCTTTACAAGAGGTATGAAACCTCTTTACAGAGAGGGGGCATTCAAAAGTGAATGCCTGTGACAATAGGCAAGGGCCCTTGTTTAAGAAGTTCGGGTCAGCCCTCCCTTCCATTCCTCTAATTCCTTCCCAAGTTCTACACTTACTGGCTTGATAACTGGATTCTGGGTTGTCCATCCCTGATTGGCTCGACTCCATTGTGTGAGGAGTCAGACTATGGTCATACTGTCCCTCCTATAACATAAGTTTTATGGTTTACTTTTTTTAGTTAGGTATTTTGATTGTCAAATTCCTGAGGGGAACCTGAGGGGAAGTAGATGCTGTCTCCTACATCCTTAAGAGAGACCTTACCCCCGAGGGGGTTTGCTGTGGTCAGATGCTCCCAGCTTTGTTCTAAAACACGTGTTTTTCCCACCCGGGGACCTTAGGTCCTGATCTTTCCCTCTCTGCCTACTATAGGGATCCTATCTTTTCCTGTCATAAAACTAAGGAAGTTTTGTCGTAAACTCAGGGTGTAAGGCTTTAACGCTATTAAAAACAAAAACAAAAACGTCTCACACACTCAGAGTTTTTCCACCTCACCAACTCCTTTTATTCATCTTTCTGCTAAACGACCCTCTTCCCCCTACATTCTTCATGTTACAATATCCCTGTTGGTCTCCATTCTTCCTTGTCAACCACGCCCACTTTCTTGGCAATGTCCTCCAGTCACAAGGATTTCTACATCTTTCACATGCCAACAACTCCAAGGTTTATGTCTACAGTCCAGTAGTGTATCCAAAATTCCAAATGTATATAACCAACTGTCTACTTGACTTATCCATTTGGAGATTTAATAAAACAATCTCAAACTGAGTTCCTGTCACAAAATCATGACTGCTATCTAAAAGACAAAACGACTAGAATGAAGAGAACCTGGAGAGAGGCTTGGGGTAGACAGTGGGGATGTGTTGTGGGGCTACTTGGGATAGTCTAGGTAAGCTTCAATGGTAATGACTTGGAGCCGGTAATGAAGTCAATCAAGTAGATCCTGTTCTATTCTATTCCTGGTGAAAAAAAAAAGAGAAAAGAATGAAAGAAAGAGAAAAATCTCTACTGTCATGAATATTACGTTCTAGGCCCAAATTTATTTTTGTTATTTGAAGAATTGTTAACAAAATTAACAATAAAAATATAAATCACAAACAAAAGATGATGGATCACTAAATGTGTAAGTTAAGTACAAATGGGTTTTTCAAAATAATGGTTTAACAAGGCCAAAAAAATAAAGGCCTTTCAGTAAAAAGGCCTTTAGAAGAGTTTATATTTTCTGTATTAGGAAAAGATGGATGTGATTTGATAAGGACTAAATCCCCAAATCTGCAGTACCAACATTAGGAATAAATAAGCTCATTAGAAACAATTTTCTATTTCTGAACTATTGCCCTTTGTGATCCAGAGAAGAGTAAAACTCTATTTGGGCTCACAAGAGCAGAGGCAAAAGACCCATCTAGGACCCCAAGTCCTGGGCACACAAGTGTGCGCTCTGTGTACACACTCTTCTCAGTTTGTGTGCTTCAGTTTCACCTGGGCAAGGATTTATTGTGTGTAGTGGACCTCAGGTAAGTGGTCCAAGTGGAACACTGACATCGATATCCATACTCAAAGGATACCAGACCCCTGAAAGAGGCTTGCTGAGAGATCACGAGTAAGAGATGAGGGAGGAAGTAAAAAGATGAAGACAGACTGTTGGTTCATCTATGTCCTGTCACTGTGCCAATAAGAAATATTCTTTTGTTTCCAGAGCACTGATGCTGAGAACTTATCTATACAAACCCAGGCAGGTGGGTTAGGGAATCCTGAGATAACCTTGCTCTCTCTTTAGGGTCATGTGGAATATAAATATCTCACCTCTCTCTGTATATCTAAGTCATGACTCATTAAAAATGGAAGAAAATAAACTAAACTACAGCTCTAAGTGATGGATTATTATGGATGACTTTCATTTTCTTACTTGATAGTTTCTGAATGTATAAATATTCTACCGTGTATAAATATAATATGTATTATGCTAAAATCAAGGAAATTAATAAATGGTATATTTGATATTTGGTAAATAAGAAGTGTCTTTTAATTTTCTTCCCTTAGAATCAACATCAAGTGAATGAATATTTTTTCCTAAATTAATCTTTTTAAATGTCCCATTTGAATTTCAGCTACTCTAAATACTAAATAATTAATAACAGATTATTGAAATTGTTTTTCAATTTGTGGAAGTTGAAAAATGTAAGTAAATACCATTTAGAAAACCAGATCACTTTTTAATCTCTCCCTACCTACCTTAAAGTTCAATTTTATTTTATTCATGATCATTTAACCTTTTATTTTAAAGTTAATGACATATTTTTAGGGGGCGCCTGGGTGGCTTAGTCGGTTAAGCGTCCGACTTTCGCTTAGGTCATGATCTCGCGGTTCCTGGGTTCGAGCCCCCCGTCGGGCTCTGTGCTGACTGCCGGCTCAGAGCCTGGAGCCTATTTCAGTCTGTGACTCCCTCTCTCTCTGACCTTCCCCTGCTCACGCTGTCTCTCTCTCTCTCCTAGAAATAAATAAAAAATATTTAAAAAAATAAAGTTAATGACATATTTTTAAAAAAATTTTAATAGACTACATTTTAGAGCAGTTTTAGGCTAACAGACACATTGAGCTGAAAGTTCAGAAATTATTGGTTTCTTTCCCTTGCTAATATGCACTTAAGCTTCTTCCATGTCTTTTTATGGTTTGATAGCTAATTTTTTAAATAATGAGTAATATTTCATGGTTTATTCATCCATTCATCTACTTAAGAACATCTTGGTTGCTCCTAAGTTTTGGCAGCTGTGAATAAAGCTGCTACACATCCTTATGTAGGATTTCATGGTGACATACATTTTCAAATCCTTGGGATAAATACTATGTAATGCAATTGCTGATCATAAGGTAATAGTATGTTTAGTGTTGTACGAATGTACCAGACTAACCTCCAAAATGGCTTTACCATTTTACATTCTCACCACCAACGAATAAGAGTTACTCTTGTTTTATATCCTCATCAGTATTTGGTGTTGTCAGTGTTTCCAACATTCTAATAGATATATAGTGGTATGTTGTTGCTATTTTAAATTGCATTTCCCTGATGACTTATGATATGATGCATCTTGTATATACTTACTATCTGTATACCTTTATGGAAGTCCCTGTTAAATCCTTTATCTTATTTTTCAGTCGGTTGGTTTTTTTTGTTTTTTTGTTTTTTTTTTACTTATTGTTGAGTTTAAGAGTTTTTTGTACATTTTGGATAAGTGTCTTATCAGATACATCTTTTACAGCTATTTTCTCCCCTTCTGTGGCTTGTCTTTTCATTTTTTTTTCTTTCTTTTTTTTTTTTTTTATTCTAGGAGAGACAGAGACAGTGTGAGCAGGGGAGGGTCAGAGAGAGAGGGAGTCACAGACTGAAACAGGCTCCAGGCTCTGAGCTGGCAGTCAGCACAGAGCCCGATGCGGGGCTCGAACCCACGAACCGCGAGATCATGACCCAAGCGAAAATCGGACGCTTAACCGACTAAGCCACCCAGGCGCCCCTGTCTTTTCATTTTTTGATAGTGTCTTTCACAGAGCAGAACTTTTCATTCTAATGAAGTTCAGAGCATCAATTCTTTCTTTTGTGGATTATGCCGTATCTAAACGGTAATTGCCAAACTCCAAATCACCTAGATTTTGCCCTTTTATCTTCTAGGAGCTTTATAATTTTTTATTTTACATCTAGGTCTGTGACCTGCTTTGAATTAATTTTTGCAAAGAGTTTTGTAAACCATTGTGAGTATAGATTTGCTTCGTTTTGTTTTGGCTGTGAATGTTCAGTTATTTTAACATCATTTGTCAAAAAGACTTTCTTGGCTTCATTGTCTTTACCTTGCTCCTTTGTCAAAGATCCATCGCCTGTACTGATGTGGGTCTGTTTCTAGGATCTCTATTTCAATGATCTGTTTGCCTATTCTTATGCCAATACCAGACAGTCTTGATTACTGTAACTTACAGCAAGTTTTTAAGTTGAGTAAATCAGTCCTCCGACTTTTGTCTTCTCCTTCAAGATTGTGCTGCCTATTCTGGGTCTTTTGCCTGTCCATATAAACTTCAGAATCAGTTTTTCAGGAGTGTCTCGCTGGTTCAGCTGGTGGAACACGTGACTCTTGATCTCAAAGTTGTGAGTTCAAGCCCCACATTGGGTATAGAGCTTAATTTTTAAAAAATATCAGTTTTTCAATATCTATATAATACCTTGTTGGGATTCTGATTGAAACTGTATTGAATCGATAGATCAATTTGGAAGGAATTGACATCTTGACAGTATTTTTAGTCTTCTTATCCAAGAATATGGAATATTTCCCCATTTATTTAGCTTTTTGATTTTGTTCATTTTGTAGTTTACATCATATAGATTCGGATTTTCCACATACACAATCTCGTCATCTGGGTGCAGACAATTTTATATTTTCCCCAAATCTATAACTTATTTCTTTTCATTGTCTGATTACATTATTCAGTACATCCAATATGATATTGAAGTGGAGTGCTGACAGAAGACATTTTTATCTTTTACTGATATTTAGCGGGAAAACTTAGATTCTCACCATTAACTATGATGTTACCTGTAGGTGTTTTTGTAGATATTCTTTATCAAGTTGAGGAAGTTATGATTTATTCCTAATGTAATCACGTTTTTTTTAAATTCATGAATGGGTGTTAGATTTTGTCAAAAGCTTTTCTCTATATCTATTGGTGTGATCCTGTGATTTTCTTTTTTAGTGTATAGATGTGATGAATTACCCTAATTGATTTTCAAATGTTAAACCAACCTTGCACACCTGTGATAAATCCCATGGCCATGGTGTTTAATACTTTTTATACATTGTTGGATTCAATTTTCTACTAATGTTAAAGGTTTTTGCATCTATGCCCATGAGAGATAACGGCCTATAGTTCTCTTCTCTTGTAATATCTTTGTCTGGTTTTGGTATTTGGCTAATGTTGTCCTTATCAAATAAGTTAAAAAGTATTTTCTCTTCTTCTAACATCTAGAAGAGATTGTAGAGAATTGGTATAGTTTCTTAAATGTTTGGTATAATTCATCAGTGAATCTACTCAGGCCTGGTACTTTCTGTTTTGAAAGTGAATTAATTATTGGGTGCCTGAGTGGCTCAGTCAGTTAAGCATCCGACTTCAGCTCCTGTAATGATCTTATGGTCTGTGGGTTTGAGACTCACACCGGGCTCTGCGCTGATAGCTGGAGCCTGCTTCAGATTCTGTGTCTCCCTCTCTTCATCCCTCCCCCACTCATGTTTTCTCTCTCTCTCTCTCTCTCAAAAATAAACATGTTTTTAAAAGTTAAAAAAAATAAAGTGAATTAATTATTGATTCAATTGCTGTAATAGATACAGGTCTATTCAAACAAATAGTTACTTCTTGTGAGAGTTTAGAAAATTGTGTCTTTTAAAAAACAAGTCCGTTGCATCTAGGTTGTCAAATTTCTGGGTATGGAGTTGTTCATAATACTCCTTATTACCATTTTATAATGTCCCTGGGGTCTGGATTGATGTCTTTCATTCTGATATAAATAATTAGTGTCTTTGGGTTTTTTGTTTTTTTTTTTTTGTAGCCTGGCTACAGTTCTATCAAGTTTTGACTCACATATACTAATGCTGTCTTGTTAGGTACATATATGTTTTTTTAAATTTTTTCTTTTTCCTGAGAGAGACAGCATGAGCAGGGGAGGGTCAGAAAGAGAGGGAGACACAGAATCCAAAACAGGCTCCAGGTTCTGAGCTAGCTGTCAGCACAGAGCCCGACACGGGGCTCGAATCCACAAACCATGAGAAAATGACCTGAGCCGAAGTTGGACGCTTAACCGACTGAG
This sequence comes from Proteles cristata cristata, assembly GCA_017311185.1. Lineage (NCBI taxonomy): Eukaryota > Metazoa > Chordata > Mammalia > Carnivora > Hyaenidae > Proteles > Proteles cristata. The sequence goes on along the minus strand of JAESUZ010001903.1, from coordinate 619,209 downwards.
CCACCCAGGCAACTGCAGGTCATATATGTTAAAGATTGTTATATATTCCTGGAGAATTGACTCCTTTACTATTATGTTCTTTATCCCTGATAGTTTTTTTGCTTTGTCTGATATTAATATAGCAACTCCCACTCTCCTCTGATTAGTGTTAGCATGATGTATCTTTCTTATTAAGTTACTTTTAATCTATATGTATTTTTATATTTAAAGTATGTTTCTTGGAGCTCCTGAGTGGCTCAGTTAGTTAAGCATATGACTCTTAATTTCGGCTCAGGTCATGATTTCACAGTTCTGATATCAAGACCCGTGATCAATCGACTGGGCTCTGCACTGACAGCATGGAGACTGCTTGGGATTCTCCCTCTCCCTTTCTCTCTGTCCTTCCGGTCCCCCTCTCTCTCAAAATAAATAAATAAACTAAAAAATAAAGCGTGTTTCTTGTAAATAACATATAGATGGGTCTTAGTTTTTGATCCACTCAGAAAGATCCACTATCTTTTCATTGATGCATTTAGACCATTAATGTTCATTTAAAAGTGAGTGTTGATATAGTTAAATATCTACCATATTTATAACTGTTTATTATTTTGTCCTTGTTTTTTGTATTGTTGTCTATAGTTTTTCTGCCTTTTTTTCTGTTTATTTATTTTTGCGAATGGAGGAGGTTCAGACAGGGAGTACAGAGGATCCAAAGTGGGCTGTGTGCTGACAGCAGCAAGCCAAATGTGGAGCTCGATCTCATGAACTGTGAGATCATGACCTGAGCCAAAGCCAGACACTCAGCCTACTGGGCCATGCAGGAACCCCTGTCTGTTGTGGTTTTAATTGTACATCTGACATGATACTTTCTCCTCTTTCTTAGTCTATCAGCTATTTTTTTCCAGTTTTATTGAAATATTATTGACAAATAGAAATTTGACATATTTAAGCTTTACAACTTGATGTTTTCATATAGATACCCATTCTGAAATGATCACCACAGTCAAGCAAATTCATATATCCATGACCTCACATAGATGCCATAGTGTGTGTGTGTCTGTGTGTGTCTGTGAATACTTAAGATCTACCCTCTTGGAAAACTTCAAGTATATGGTACAGAATTGTTAATTATAATAAATGTATAAATATATAAATGTATGATAAATAAAAATAAACACATTTGATCTGCAGAGCATATCTATCTTGTGTAACTGAAACTTTATATTATTTTGCCAAAGTTTTTCCATTTCTGGCTCCCCATGCCTCAACAAAGCACCACTATACAGTCTGCTTCTAGAAGTCTCCACATATAAGTGAAATTGTGTGTATTTGTCTTTCTGTATCTAGTTTCTCTGACAGCATAAAATCCTGCAGACACATCCTTTTTTTTATTTTTTGCAAATGACAGGATTTCCTTCTTTATTAAAGCTGAATAATATTCCTTTGTGTGTGAGTGTGTGTGTAAGCGTGCATGTTTGCATGCATGCATATAGCATTTTATTTATCCATTTATCTGTCAACAAACATTTATATTGTCTCCATATCTTGGCTATTGTGAATTATGCTGCAGTGAACATGGGATGGCAGATACATCTTTGAACCAGAAGTGGGATTTCTGGGTTATATAATTCTATTTTGAATGTTTTGAGGATGTTTTCCACAATGTCTATACAAATTTACACTCCCAAAAACAGAGCACAAGGTTCTTCTCCACACATACTTGCCAATGCTTATCATCTTTTGCCTTTTTGGAAATAACCATTCTAACAGGTGTGAAGTTATAGTTCATTGTCGTTTTTATTTGCATTTCCCTGATTATTAGTGACACTGAGCAATTTTCAAATACCTAGTAGCATTTGTTTGTCTTATAAATCAGGGGGATTTGGGGAGGAGGGGTTATAGAAATTCCTTATATATTTTGGAGATTAACTCAACAGATATATGATTTGCAAATATTTTCTCCCATTACATGGGCTGTTTTTTTACCCTATTGAGTGTTTATTGTGCAGAAGCTCTTCACTTGATGTAAATCTACTTGTCTATTTTGCTTTCTTTTCCCCTGTGCTTTTGTTGTCATGACGAAAAACTTGTTGGCAAGGACAATCTCAAAAATTATTCCCCTCCTCTCCGGTTTTTTTAAAAGTAGTTTTGAAGATGTAGGTCTTATATTTAAGTACCTGATCCATTTAGAAAGTAGTTTTGTTTGCAGTACAAGATAAGACTCCAAATTAATTCTCATACATGTGCCTATCAATTTTCCCAATGCCATTTATTAAAATAATATTCTTTCTACATTGTGTATTCTTGGCGTCTTTGTCAAAGATCAGCTTGACATAAATATGTGAATTTATTAAGAGGCTTTTTATTTTGTTTCATTGTTCTGTATGTCTCGTTTTGTGCCAGTACCATATTGTTTTGATTGCCATTGCTTTGTAACATTGTCCAGTTTTATTGAGAAGTAATTGACATACACATGCTGATTTGATTTACATATATTGCAAAATAATGTCTGAAATAAGTTCACCTACCATTCATTTTCTCACAGAAATACAGCATTGCAAAAATAAAAAGAAGAAAAAAGAAAACAAATGTTCTTCTTATGTAGAGAACTCTTAAGATTCCCCCTCTAATGATTTTCCTATACATCGTACAGCAATATCAGCTATAGTCATATGTATATTGTACATTACAGTCATAAGACTTATTTATCTTATAACTGGACTGGCAGTTTGTACCTTTTGACCTGCTTCCTCCACTTTCCCCCTCCCCCCACCTCTGCCTCTGGTAACCATAGGTCTGATCTTTTTCTATGAGTTTCATTTTATTTTTAGATTCTATATGTAAGTGAGAGCATATGGCATTTGTCTCTATATCAGATTTATTTCACTTTGTGTAATGCCCATAAGGCCCATTCATACTGTCCAAAATGGTAGTATTTTCTAAATTTTATGGCTGAATAATATTCAGTTGTCTACATACATCACAATTTCTTTATCCATTCATCCATCAGTGGACACTTAGGTTGTTTCCATATCTTGATTATTATAAATAATGCTGCTATAAACTTGTGGGTGCAAATATCTTTTTGAGTTATTGTTTTTGATCCCTTTGATCAAAATTTCCATTCCCCAAAATGGAAATGCTGGGTGACAGAGTAGTCCTAATTTTAATTTCTTAAGCGTCCCCTATAATTTCCACTGGAGCGGTACTGTTTCACTGTAGTTTTAATTTGCATTTCAATAATGACTAGTGATGTTGAACATCTTTTCATGTTCCTATTGGCCTTTTGCATGTTATTTTTTAAAGAAATGTCATTCAAGTTGGTTTTTGTCCATTTTTAATTGGGATATTTGTTTTTGCTTTTAATTTGTTTATTGTTGAGTTGCATGAGTTGTTTATATATTTTGGATATTAGATCCTTGCCAGATACATGGTTTGCAAATAATTTTTTTCACATTCTGTCAGTTTTGTTTTTACTTTATTGACTGTTTCTTTGGCTTTTCAGTTTCATGTAGTCTCACTAGTTTATTGCTTTTGTCATTGTTGTCATTGTTGCTTCTGCCTTAGGTGTTATGTCCAAAAATTCATTAATAAATGGTATCTGGGTGGCTCAGTCAGTTAAGCGTCAAGCTCTTGATTGCAGCTCAGCTAATGATCTCTCAGTCATGAGATCAAGCTCTGTGTTGGGCTCTGCACTGGGCGTGGAGCCTGCTTGGGATTCTCTCTCTCTCCCTCTACCCCTCGCCTGCTTATGCTCTTTTTCTCTTTCTCTTTAAAAGAAGGAGGAAGAGGAGGCAGAGGAGGAGAGGGAGAGGGAGAAGAAGGAGAAGAAGAAGAAGGAGGAGGAGGAGGAGAAGAAGAAGGAGGAGGAAGAGGAGGAGGAGGAGGAGGAGGAGAATAGGAGGAGGTGAAAGAAATTCATTAATAAGACCATGTCCAAGGGCTTTAGTCCTAGGTTTTCTTCTAGGAGTTTCATGGTCTCAGGTCTTACATTTAAGTCTTTAATTTTAGACTTAATCACTTTGATTTAAAGTTAGTGAGTTTTGTAAAATAGAGGTCCCCATTTCATTTTGTTACATGTGAATATCCAATTATCACAGCATCGTTTATTGTTAATACTGTCTTTTTCTCATTGAGTTTTCTTGGCTCCCTTGTCAAATATTGGTTGGTCGCATTTGGTTGGGTTTATCTGTGGGTGCTTGAGTCTTCCATTCTTCTATTTGTCTGTTTGTTTGGTTTTCTTCTTATGCCAGTATAACATTGCTTTGACAACTGTAGCCTGATAGTATAGTTTGAAATCAGGAAGTGTCATGCCTCCTGCTTTGTTTCTTTTTCTCAATATTTGTTAGCTATTTGGGGTCTTTTGTGGTTCCATACAAACTGTAAGATGTTTTTACAGCTTCTATAAAATATGTCACTGGAATCTCGATGGGAATTGCATTGCATGTATACATGGCTTTGGGTAGTATTGACATTTTAACAATATTGTTTCTTTTAACCCATAAATACAAAATACCTTTCCACCTGCTTGTTTCATTAATTCCTTTCTTTAATGTGCTGTAGATTTGAGTAGAGAGCCTTCATCTCTTTAGTTAAATTCATTTCTTAGTGTTTTATTGTTTGATTCTATTGCAAATGGAATCAGTGTCTTTCTTTTCCAGAAAATTTATTGAAAATGTATAGAAATGCTGCTAATTTTTGTAAGTTGATTTTGTATCCTACAACTTTACTGAATTTGTTGATTAGATAACAGCTTTTTTATTGAGTCATTAGGGACTATATATAAAGTCTCAACATCTATAAATAAAGACAACTTTATGTCTTTCTTTGTAATTCTAATAATTTTATTTCTTTTTCTTCCATTATTGTTGTAGCTAAGACTTCTTGTACTGTGTTGATTAGGGTGATGAGACTAAGGGCTTTTGTCTTATTCCAAATCCTAGAGGAAAAGATTTCAACCCTTTATCATTAAGTATATTATTATCTGTGGGCTTGTCATACATGCTTTTTATTATGTTGTGATATGTTACTTCTGCACCTCATTGATTAAGGATTTTTACCATAAATGCATGTTAAACTGTCTATTGTGATCACCGTATGATTTTTGTCTTCATTTCTGTTTGAGAAAGTCTTTATGCTTTCGTTACTTCTGAAGCTTAATTTCACAGTGTACAGAATTCTACATTTGTAGGATTTTTCTTTCAACCCAAAAATATTTTACTCCATTCACTTCTTGTCTGCATGGCTTTTTATGGGAAACAGATATAATTTTTATCTTTCTTCTCTATGGATAAGGTTTTTTTTTTAACTTGCTTCTTTCAGGATTTTTCTTTATTTTTGATTTGTTGTGGTTTGAATACAATGTGCCTAGTTTTAGTATTGTTGTCATTTCTCCTCCTTGGTGTTCTCTAAACTTTGTGGATCCGTGGCTTGTTGTCTGATACTAATTTGGAGGAGAGTCTGTCATTGTACTTTCAAATATTTCTTCTGCTTCTCTCTTTTTTTCTGTATAGAAAAAGACTAGCTATAGCTAGTATTCCCTTTGTGGGTATGTTACATCTTTTGAAGTTGTTGCACAGTTCTTGAATATTCTGTTTACTTTTTTCATCTCTCTCTCTGTGTCTCTTTTTAGTATTGGAGCTTCTATGAGAGATCCTCAAGCTCAGAGATTCTTTCATTAGCTGTGCCCAGGGTCTAATAAACCCGTCAAAGGCATTTTTTTTTCCAGTTTCTTTTACAGCATTTTTTACCTTCAGTATATCTTTTTGGTTCTTTCTCACCAGTTTCATCTTTGCACTCCCATTGGCCATCTGTTCTTGAATGGTGAATACTTTACTCATTAGAGCTCTTGACATAGGAATCCCAGTTGTTTTCGATTCCCAGTTTGATGGTTCCAACACCGCTGCCATATTTGAATATGGTTCTGATCTTTACTTTATCTCTTCAAACTATTTTATTTATTCATTTATTTATTTTTACCTTTAGTGTGCCTTGCATTTTTTTCTTGATGGCCAGACATAACGTACGAGGTTAAAGGACCACTATAGATAAGCCCTTAGTAAGGTGGTGAGAAAGTGGGGGTGGGGTGGAGGAAGATTTCTATATCTTATGGTTAGGTCTCAACTTTCAGTGACCCTGTGCCTATGAACGGCAAACTTCACAAGTGCTTCTCAGATCCCCCGTCCACCCACCTTAGGTGAGGAAGAATGGCTAGAGGGATCTGGAGTTAGGGAGTTTTCTTCCCCCAGGTCAATTAGGTCCCAGCAGGTTATGCATTGGTTAGTTTCTCCTGAGGGTAGACCTTACTAAGAAAATACTCTGGAACATTTCAAAATAGTTTATTTTCCTGCTCTCTACCAGAAGAACTATGCGATATTTTCTGAATACGATCCAGTTCCTGGAGATAAAGCTCACTAAAGAGTGGGCCTCTGGAATTTTTAACTCAAACTTTTCCACTGAGGGCCTCTACCAATTTGTAAATAAAAGTTTAGGTTTTCCTACCCTGGCCCTAGTTCTTGTGACAGTTTCTGTTTGTGGGTTTGTGTTCTGGGAAATTGTGATTATGTGTCTCTCTCTAACCGATTTAGGGGACAGCCATTTGCCATGTGACCTCACTTCTTACATGGATGTAAGAAGTGTTGATTTTTCTGTTTGTTCAGTTTATACTTTTTTAGGTTCCAGTGGTAACTTCCAAACTCCTTACATGCCAGACAGGGAACAAGTTCTACACTTTTTATTTTTAACCTTACTTTACTCTACAGAGAAAGAAACACGGTACAAGTTGAATACCATGCTTACTTTTTCTGTAAGGTATTACCAATTCTTACACAGATTAAAACTAAAAGGAGATTTTATTACCCTTAACTTTGCTCCCAAGGCTTAGTTCATTTTTAGACTTTGTTTCCCTGGCACTATTATTAAAGGTCAGCCACACTTGTTTGAAACTAGGAAAGGAAGGCTTCATGGGTCTATGTAGTTAATCACATTAGATTTTTATTTTGCTTCCAAAATTTACCAAGAGAACTAAATCAGTTATGTACGGGTACACTGTTATTATAACCAGACATCAATCATTTGTCCACCAGATAAATGCACTTCTAATAGGTATAGAGAAGAGGAAACTGAAAATGCACAACAACCTTTTTTACATTTACTGGAATTCTCTTATATCTGTTTGGAACATCATTGTTCTACAAATGATCATCCATCTGTTAGAGGAAAGAGAAAATGTAATCCTTTGCTCTTTAGCTCCTATTTTCCCATTAGGCCATACAAGGGAAGGAAATGAGTTCTAGGCTATCCTTTTGATTTATTGCCTAGCTGAACACATTTACACAGAGAAAAGTGCTATTTTAATTTTACACACTTCAATAAACACAGATACATATGTTCAACCTTTAGATGTAGTCATAAAACTGTGAGGATTCTTGAAGTAGAAGAAAAATAGACATCAAAGTTTTACCTATAATAGTGTTGTTCAGAATCCTCTTATCCAAAATTAAGGATAGGTCTCTAGTAATTTTTTAAAGTGTGTATTCTTAAATTTGGCCTTCCAAAATGATTTACTTATTACATTGTATTATCTTTTCTCCAATACAATATGTTCATGCCTACCATGTGGAAACAATATGTTATGAAATTTAGAATTTTGTTAGTAGTCCTGAAATGTTGCTTGAATGCCTACCACATTTAACCTTGTAGTCAAGTTTCTGATACTGTTATTCTAAGGTTTCAAAATAGATTAAGCATTCTTTTCATACGTGTTTTTCTTCAGGAAATTCTGATTCTTAGTATGACAGAATTTTTAAAAGTACACTCTCACATATTATATCTCCTATGTTTATTACGTACTTACTTTTTCAGCTAAGGCACACATTCTGAATGATAATTCCCACATCAACTTCCCCTTCTACTCCTCACAAAGTCTCCAGATCTACCTGTAGGTATGGGTGTCTTTAAATGTACTAAGTGTCCATTGATAAAGTTGGGGGCAGGAGCTGTTGTTTCGTTTTTTAACTCCAGGGTCTTGACTTTTTCTCCTTTCATTGACTTAGTGCTACCTTCTTGGTGTCTGATTGTCTTGTACTTAATATTATATTTCTGTCCCTGGAACAGGTTTTATGAAGCTCTTGTTAATTTTCTCAGCCACTCTGTTCTTTTCATTCATATTTATTTCTTTATTTTTACATATGAGTCTGCCAATCTAATCTCTATTATATTTGTTTTCAGCTGTATTCAGCATGTTCTTAAAGGCCTCTGTTACCCTTGCTATTTACTCATTGGAAAATAGTATTTCCTAATCTCAAGTTGTTTCCTCCAAACTAGTGAAAATTTGGGGGAATGTTCTGTGCATTGAAAACCCTGCTTATCCATGCTGGGGCCTTAGCAACAATTAATGGAAAATAACTTGTAGAATAGTATAGGTTAAACCAATGTATATGGCACTTTCCTTTTCTGCTCATTAACTTGTAAAATAATCACTGTGGCTGCTGTGTAGAGAATAAGCTGGAGGCGGAAGGCACATGAGTCCATTGTCAAAGTCACTAAAGGAGGAGACAATTCAGATTTTGAGTGTAAAAGTCAGAGTAAAAATAGAAATGACCTCATTAAAGCAATGTAAATAGAACTCACAAGACTTGGTGTTGGATTAAGGGCTCAAGAAAAAAAAATGAGAATAATTTTTTGTTTGTTGAATTTTAACACTGATTGTCTTTTACTGAAATGTGGAAAAGCGAAAGAGTTGCATGTGGGTGAGAAATCAGGGGCTTAATTCTGAGCACCTTATGGTTACATAATCAATTGGTTTTGTCAAATTGGGAGTGAGATAGAAGATTCAAAATAAAAAAAAAAACAGGAACTACAAATCTGAAAAATCTTGGTATGTCGATGACAGAAAATAATAAATATATCGCTAAAATTTCTTGAATACTAAGGCATTATGCTAAGTGCTTTGCGTGTGTTATCTAAATTAATATTCAAAACACAGCTTAACCTAAATATTATCAACTCCATCACACTGATGATAAATCTGAGACGCAGGAGTTAAGCAACTTGCCAAACAGGGTCCATAAAGCCTGTGACTCAGAATTCAACACCTTAAATTCTGCCTAAAGGCTGCACTGGATTGTACCCATGATGGACCATGAGAGGGGAAATTATTGCAAAAGACTTATTGCCAAGTAACTTGGCAACTAGAAGATAGGTAAATGAAGATAACGAGTAAAGACAACTAAGAATTCCTGATGAGAACTGGAAGCAGAACCCCACAATGATATATCATGTAAAGAAAGAAAAAGAAGCTTCAGGAAGGAGAGAATTATTACCCTATTTTAAGTGGTGCTGAGCTGTGGAAAGCTTAGAACTGAAAATGAACATGGGACCTGTAGTAACCAGGAAATTTATAATGTCTGTAATGTCTTTAGTAAGAAGAGTTTTGATGTGCATACAAAAGCCAGGATGAAATGGACATATTTTCACATACGTTCACATGCTACACATCTCCTGTGCTCCAAACAATAGCAGCAGTAATAATAATAGAACAAAAAGCCATATTTTCAGACTCAGTAACAAGAAAAGAACAGAAATGCAAACTTCAAAGCTAATGCTGTTAGCCCTCTGATCTCTGAGTCTAGGAGACCAGAGATAAAGAAAACAGTACGATTCAGACCTGTAACCACGGGGTGAAGTGTGCCACTTGACTGGCCACCTACTTGCTTTCAAAGAGAGAGAACACACTCTTCTACCCAATCTGGGACAGGTGCTAACGGTTTTAGAAAGTGAGCATAGGACTGGAAGCTCAAGACTAGACAGTGAACCTAGGAAACAGGATTTTCTCCTCACCAGGAATTCAGTGAAGCTCCCAGCTCGGTCTATGACTGGCTGTACCTCGCGTCCATCCTGAAGACATGGTTAGACCAGGACCTGCTGTGCCAGTTGGTGAAGGTCGTGCCGACACAGCTAGGAAGAGACCTGAGTGAGGCGGGGTGAACCAAAAGTGAGAGAAAAAATTAAAGACATTTTTACTTCTATTCATTCATTCATTCATTCATTCATTGTCGTTATTTAACATACAGTGTAGTCTTGGCTTTAGGAGTAGAGTCCCTGATTCAACACTTATCCCAGCAAGTGCCCTCCTCAATGATAATCACCCACTTTTCCCACCACTCCCAACACTCCACCCCTATCAACCCTCGGTTTGTTCTCTATATTTAAGAGTCTCTTGGGGCTCCTGGGTGGCTCAGTCGGTTGAGCGCTGACATCAGCTCGGGTCACGATCTCGCAGTTCATGCATTCAAGCCCGGAGTTGGGCTCTGTGCTGACAGCCTAGAACCTGGAGCCTGCGTCAGTTTCTGTGTCTCCTTCTCTCTCTCTGCACCCCTCGTTCTCTCTCTCTCGAAAATTAAATAAGCATTAAAAACTTTAAAAATTAAGAGTCTCTTATGGTTTGCCATATGCATACATATGTATACATACATACACATATACATACATACATATCACATCTTCTTTTTCTATTTATCAGTTGATGAACACTTTGGTTCTTTCCATAATTTTGCTATTTTTTGATAGCACTCCTGTATCCTTTGGATAAATTCTTAGTAGTGCCATTGCTGAGTCATAGGGTAAGAGTATTCTTAATTTTTTGAAGAAACTCCACACTGTTTTCCAGAGTGGCTGCACCAGTTTGAATTCCCACCAACAGTGCAAGAGGGCTCTCCTTTCTCACAACCTCACCAACATCTGTTGTTTCCTGAGTTGTTAATTTTAGCCTCTGACCAGTGTGAAGTGGTATCTCAGTGTGGTTTTGATTTGTATTTCCCTGAAGATGAATGATGTTGAGCATCTTTTCATGTATATCTGTTAGCCATCTGGATGTCTTCTTGAAAAGTTTCTATTCAGGTCTTCTGCCCATTTCTTCCCTGGATTATTTGGTTTTTGGGTATGAAGTTTGGTAAGTTCTTTATAGATATTGGATACTGACACTTTATCTGATTTGTCATTTGCAAGTATCTTCTCCCATTGGTTGCCTTTTCGTTTCATTGATTGTATTTTTGCTTTGTAGAAGCTTTTTATCTTGATGAGATCCCAGTAGTTCACATTTGCTTTTATTTCCCTTGCCTTCAAAGACATGTTAAGTAAGAAGTTGCTACAGCTGAGGTCAAAGAGGTTTCTGCCTGTTTTCTTCTATAGGATTTTGATGATTTCTGGTCACACATTTAGGTCTTGCATCCATTTTGAATTTATTTTAGTGTATAGTGTAAGAAAGTGACCCAGTTTCATGCATGCTGCTATCCAGCTCTTCAAGCATCATTTCCCACTTTATTAAAGATTAGTTGGTCATATATTTGTGGGTTCATTTGTAGGACTGCATTCTCTATTCTATTCCATTGGTCTATGTGTCTGTTTTTGTGCCACTACTGTATTGTCTTACTGATTACAGCTTTGCAGCACAGGCTAAAGTCCAGGATTGTGATGCCTCCTGCTTTGGTTTTCTTTTTCAACATTACATTGGCTATGCGGGTCCTTTTGTGGTTCCATACAAATTTTAGGATTCTTTGTTCTAGCTCTGTGAACAATGCTGGTGCTATTTTTTTTTTTTAAACTCTCTTTGAGTCTTTTTTTTTTAATGTTTTTATTTATTTCTAGGAGAGAGAGAGAGAGAGAGAGAGAGAGTGTGTGAGCAGGGGAGGGTCAGAGAGAGAGGAAGTTACAGACTGAAACAGGCTCCAGGCTCTGAGCTGTCAGTCAGCACAGAGCCCGACGCAGGGCTCGAACCCATGAACCTCGAGATCATGACCTAAGCGAAAGTCAGACGCTTAACCGACTAAGCCACCCAGGCGCCCCAATGCTGGTGCTATTTTGATTGGGATTGTATCGAATGTGTAGATGGTTTTGGGTAGTATCAACAGTTTAACAATATTTGTTCTTCCAATCCATGAAGATGGAATGTTTTTCCATTTCTTTGTGTCTTTTTCAATTTCTTTCATAAGCTTTCTATAGTTTTCAGTGTCTAGATTTTTCACCTCTTTGGTAAGGTTTATTCCCAGGTATTTTATGGCTCTTGGTGCAGTTGTAAATGGGATCAATTCCTTCGTCTCTCTTTCTGTTGCTTCATTACTGGTGTATAGAAGTGCAACTGATTTCTGTACATTGATTTTATATCCCAAGACATTGCTGAACTCATGTATGAGTTCTAACAATAGCAGTTTTTGGGTGGAGTCTTTCAGGTTTGCCATGTATACTATCATGTCATCTGCATAGAGTGAAAGTTTGATTTCTTCTTTGTCAATTTGGATGCCTTTTATTTCATTTGTTGGCTGTTGCTGAGGCTAGGACTTCCAGCACTATGTTAAACAACAGTGGTGAGAGTGGGCATCCCTGTTGTGTTCCTGATCTCAGGGGGGAAAGCTCTCAGTTTTTCCACATTAAGGATATTAGCTGTGGGCCTTTTATATATAGCTTTTATGATGTTAAGGTATGTTCCTTCTACCCCGACTTTCTTGAAGGTTTTTATTAAGAAAGGATGTTGTATTTTGTCAAACGCTTTTTCTGCATCAATTGACAGGGTCATGTTTCTTCTCCTTTCTTCTATTAATGTGATGTATCACACTGATTGATTTGCAAACATTAAACTAGCCCTGCAGCCCAGGAATGAATCCCACTTTATCATGGTGAATAATTCTTTAAATATGTGGTTGAATTCCTTTTGCTAGTATCTTGTTGAGAATTCTTGCATCTATGTTCATCAGGGATATTGGCCTGTAATTCTCCTTTTTAGTAGAGTCTTTGTCTGGTTTGGGAATCAAGGTAATGCTGGCCTCATAGAATGAGTTTGGAAACTTTCCATTCATTTCTATTTGTTTTTGTTTGTTGCTGTTATTTGTTGTTTTTGTCTTTGTTTTTGTTTTTTGAACAACTTGAGAAGAATAAGTATTACCTCTGCTTGAAATGTCTAATAGAATTCTCCTGGGAAACCATCTGCCTCTGGACTCTTACATGTTGGGAGATATTTGATAACTGATTCAATTTCTTCTCTGGTTATGGATCTGTTCAAATTTTTTATCGCTTCCCTTTTGAGTTTTGGTAGTGTGTGGGTGTCTAGGAATTTGTCTATTTCTTCCAGATTGTCCAGTTTACTGACATATAATTTTTCATATTATTTTCTAATAATTGTTTATATTTCTGTTGTGTTGGTTGTGATCTTTCTTCTTTCACTCATGTTTGGATCTTCTCTCTTTTCTTTTTGATAAGTCTGGCTAGACATTTATTGATTTTGTTTATTCTTTCAAAAAACCACCTCTTAGTTTTATTGATCTGTTCTACTGTTGTGTTTTGTTTTTCTTTGTTTTGTTTGGATTCTATATTGTTTATTTCTGCTCTATTATTTCTCTTCTTCTACTGGCTTTTGACTTTCTTTCCTGCTGCCTTTCTATTTCCTTTTGCTGTGAGGTTATGTATTTGGAACTTTTCTTGCTTCTTGAGATAGGCCTGAATTGCATTATATTTTCTTCTTAGGACTGCTCTTGCTGCACCCTTAATGGTTTGGATGGTCATGTTTTCACGAGAAGAAAAATGGTGACACCTCAGTGTCTCCTCCTGGGACCGGGTGTCCCAAACCACACTGTTCTGTCAACCCTCACAGAGCAGCCCTGGTGGCTGGCTTGTCCTGCTCCCTAGCTTCCCAGGCCTCCTAGCATCTCAGCTGGGATTCAAACCCCACGTCTTAAAGGATCCCGCACCTTTAAATGCGGACCTGGTTTTGGAGCAGCACCACTCCATCCAGCTGACAAAGAGCTTTTGGCTGGTGCCTGCAGAATATTTTGTCCTTGAAGGGGCAATAAACCCTCTTTCCCACAGCGATGGAGGAAGGGGGCTGTTGTCTCCCAGTGCGTCCCTGAGACTGCTACCACGCCCAGACGCTGGCCTCCTCTCCTCCCTCGGCATGAGCACATGGCCTGGGCTCCCTTCGGAAGAAAGTCATAAACTTTTCAAACTTTCAATCTTCAGCACCTAAGGCCGTTGGCAAAGTAGAAACTGGCATTCTCTGTATTTCTCTTTCCCCAGTCCATGGTCTGGAGTTTTTCTCTTATCCTAACACAATAGTGCAATTCCACAGCCTCTCTTTCTCTCCCTTTTGCTCTCCACAGAAGGGGCTTCCCCATCCCCACTCCGTGCCTACACCACCATTTTATCTCTCTCAATTCACGCACATGCACCTCAAGCCTGCCAAGCTGTCTCCATCCACTGTGGAGATTTTTTCTGTCACTCTGCAGCCTGATTTTGTGGGTGTTCTAAGTGTTCTGACCTCAATACACCTGTGATTGAGGGACAAGGGAAATCCAGGTCCCCCCTACTTTTCCACCATCTTAACTCCTCCCTAAAGCCATTTTTAAAGGACTCTCAAAATAAGTCTGTAGCCACAACAAGAAAAAGTCTGATGCAATCTAATGTTAAGAAAGGAAACCAATAGTTGAAATGCATTATTGAAACATGAATTCATTTCAAATGAAAATAATTTTATGAATACGATGACTTTAGAATGACTTTAGAACTTATATTTTAGATGAGTGTATCTTGGATGAGATAAAGGAAGATATAATGTCCATTATGACAACACATATTTGTAGGGGCGCCTGGGTGGCTCCGTCCATTAAGCGTCCAACTTCAGCTCAGGTCACAATCTCAGGGTTCTGTTCATGAGTTTGAGCAGCACATTGGGCTGTCTGGTGTCAGCATGGAGCCCACTTCAAATCTTTTGTCCCTCTCTCTCTCTCTGCCTCTCTTTACCTGTGCTCTCCCTCTCTCTCTCTCAAATTAAAAAAAAAAAACTAAAAAAAAAGACAACACAAATTTGTAAATCAAAAATAGACATAAGTGAAACTACATCAAGTTAATAAACAGAAAACCAATTAGGTTCATTATGGTATATATAGAACATATAATATGATAATATATAAAATATATATTATAGACTTACTCTTTTCCAGATAGAGAACATTTTATGATTTAATTCATTTTATCTTCATAACAATCCATAAGACTACTACTTTTTATTATTTTCATATAAAAGACCAGGATGCTAAAAAATGGGTATGGTCAGTCATTCACCCAGGGTGACACACAGCTGGTGATAAGTAAGGTGGCATTTGTACCCCAAGATGTCTGATTGCATGAGCCATGCTCTTTATAGTCACTGTTTTCTCTCTTCTGCTTCTCTGTGCTTTCCTTCTCATTTTCCCCAAGTGTTCCTTCCTTCTATTTATTAATTATATTATTCACTCATGTTTGCTCATTTATTGTTGCCTATTTAATTTGTCAAGGAATAACAAAAAAGTTAAGGAATTTCACCTCTAATATTTTTCCCTTAGATTTTTGTATATTTCACTTTTTAAAAATGATTCATTTTGTAATGTTACTTAAGTACATAATTATTCATGATTTTGTAGAAGTTAAAAATATGAAAAATCATATAGATAAAAATGGAAAGATCCTCTTTAAATACCCCAAAATTATTTCTTTCATGAATCAATCGCCATTTGGAAGTTTTAGGTTTTACCTCCAAATCTCCTTTTTACTATTTACTTTTTCATTATATGTTTACATATATAAAATGTTTATATGCCTACAATATAAATGTATTTATTTTTCTTTAACATTTTTCTACTAAGAGTATATGTAGGAGCTCTTTTCATGTTATCCCTGCTGAATATATGTCACTCATTTAAACTGTTGTATCTCCCAGTATAAAATACCAAAACTTGGGGCACCTGGGTGGCTCAGTTGGTTAAGCGTCCAGCTTCAGCTCAGATCATGATCTCATGGTTTGTGGGTTTGAGCCCTGCATCAGGCTCTGTGCTGAGAGCCCAGAGCCTGGAGCCTGCTTCAGATTCTGTATCTCTCTCTCTCTCTCTGACCTTCCCCTGCTCACGCTGTCTTTCTCTCTATCCCAGAAATAAATAAAACATTTTAAAAAAAAAATACCAGAACTTGACAGTTTTCCTATTGATATTAATAAAGATTATTAAAATTTTTCACCTTAACAACAAATCTTGAAAGAATATCCTAATTTTTCCCTCTTCTCCACTATCTGTACATGATATTATTTCTATAAAATAGAAACCTATAAGTAGAAGTCTTATTATTAACAAGATAAAGCATTTATTTACGAAAATATTGCCACTTTTACTTCTAGTTCTATGAAATTGCAGTTTATTTTTATACCAACAACTTTGGCTGCTGCTGCTGCTGCTGCTACTGCTTCTTCTACTTTTTCTTCTTCTTTGTCATATGACTCAGAAGTTCTTAGTATATTCTGATGTTAACCTTGTCTAAAATAAGCTGCAAAAATTTCTTTTATTCTTTAAGAACTTTTGGATTTGTTAATGGTATCTTTTTCCAATCAAAATCTTAATTTTCTGATGACATCTAAGCTTTGTCGTGTTTAAAATAGAGACTCTTGAATGCTGACAAAAACTGAGGACTGGTGGATGTGGGGGGGAGGAGGGGTGGGCATGGAGGAGGACACTTGTGGGGATGAGCACTGGGTGTTATGTGGAAACTAATTTGACAATAAACTATTTGTAAAAAAAATAATAATAATTAAAAAAAAATAAAAAATAAAAATAAAATAAAATAAAATAAAATTCTGACATCAAAAAAATAAAATAAAATAAAATAAGCATTTAATTCCATGAGGCTCAATCCCTATTCTCCTTCATTTTCTTATAATACTGAAGTTTTTTTTTTAATGTTTTATTTATTTCTAGGAGAGAGAGAGAGACAACGTGAGCAGGGGAGGGTCAGAGAGAGGGAGTCACAGACTGAAACAGGCCCCAGGCTCTGAGCTGGCAGTCAGCACAGAGACCGACGCGGGGCTCGAACCCATGAACCGCGAGATCATGACCTAAGCGAAAGTCGGACACTTAACCGACTAAGCCACCCAGGCGCCCCAGTGAAGTTTCTTTATAATAGGGAACGAAATCATTTCCTCTTTATTGTGCTTACTGATGTGTTGGGTTATCCAAATTGTTAGTTGCTTCTTGCCCTCACTGCACCTATTTTCATTGGTTGTTTATTTCTCTACTTTGGCTTTTATTTGATTCATTAAGGTTCTCGTCATCTTTGCAGTCATTCTTTGCTGAGTTGTACCATTGTATCACACACACTGGCTATGGCTGTGACTCCAATGGTGATTCTATCTGCCATTTTGGTGCCACATACCAAAGTCTAGTTTCGCCAGGCGTCTCTCTCCAGAACTGCAGCTTTATTAATCTGAATGAGATTTGTGTGTGGTATCCTCTGGATCGTAATGTATATATTAAGGGATGGTGTGAAGTTTGCCTCTACTCCCTTACCACAGATGCACATTTCCTCAGGAGGATGTCTTTGCCAGCCATACTCTCATGTCCACCTTCATTTTTGTGCCAGTGACATTGGATCCCTTAAAAGTTTAGCAAAAATGTTGATGATAAGCATCCCTCGTTACTAAAGACAAGAATTTTTTTCCTATTTGCCCTATGAAAATAGCAATTGGTTCTTTTAATCTGAAATATCTGTCCTCACACAGTTACTTTCTTCAAAAATCTTGACTGTACTTTATATTTCATATAGATCATAACCATCATACAAATATGCCTTTGTCTTTTGTGGCAGATTTATCCACAAATTAGTCTCAGTATTTCACTAATGTATTCACCCTGGTGAACATCTGTGTAATCACTGACACATTTAATTGTTTGACCAATCACTTTATTTTTCTATAATAAGTTGGACTATGTGTCAGAATGGCAGTCTAAATGTTAAAACATTCATCCGTCTACAAAAGAGGGATATGGAAATATTCTCTTTTAAGTCAACTCCAGTAGCCATCAATCTATTAATGTGGCAAAGGAAACAGTAACAGGAAAGACTGTTGAAAAATAGACATTGCTGGAGGTTTTACTTAACTGTTGTGTGTTTGTTGGCTTATTTGTTGCTTTAAATTCCAACTGTCTTTCAAACGGTATGCCAAATGGTAACAGACAGCTTTGAGATAAATAAGGATCCGGGCACACCGCTGATGATGTGATAAAGTGAAACAGAAAGGACTAAAAGTAATAGTAGCTCTGTGAGTAAACAAGAAGCTGAGAGCACATGTTCTAACATGTTGGAAGCAAGGCAGATGAAACAGCCTCTGAAAAATAGACTCAGGGAGCGCCTGGGTGGCTAAGTTGGTTAAGTGTCTGACTCTTGATTTCGGCTCAGGTCATGACCTCACAGTTCCTGATATCAAGCCCCTTGTTGGGCTCTGTGCTGAAAGTGCAGAGCCTGCTTGGGATTCTCTCTCTCCCTCTCTCTCTCTCTCTGCCCCTTCTCTGCTCATTCTCTCTCTCTCTCTCTCTCAAAAGTAAGTAAATAAACTTTAGAAAAAAATAGATTTGGGACTTGGAATGTCTGTGAAGTGATGGCTATGTAAAATATGGTGATTTTCCTGGCTTGCTTTATAGTTCCCACATGCAGTGTGGAATTTAACACTCTACTGAAGTTTTAATGACTAGATAGTATTTTTACTCCTTATGCCTCCTTCTGTAATTTGGTTTTGACATGGCACTAGCAGGAAACATGTGTGATTTTCAATATAGTGGATATTCCCAGTTGCAGAGTGTTGATCTATGACAAAATGTGAAGTTCGGTCTTACATGTGTCACCTGGAATCATGACAGTGTACTATTACCGTAAGAGCCTCATTTGGTTTAAATGTTCAGATTTATTATTTTTCTACACGTTCTACATAAGTTGATTTTTTTTTCAGTATTTAATAACAGAGTGACGTGGATTCTTCCCCTACATCACCTAGTTGATGAAAGTCAAAGAACTAGGGAAAAATAAGATTCCCTAAGAGGGAATCAAATAAAAATTAAGGAGGTGATGCCATGCAAAATAGCCTAACTATATGCAATGGGTAGCAGAACCCACCAAAAGTGATTTTCACAATGCCTACTGGGAGAAAGACAAAACGAATCGCTCTTAGTTGGTTCGTAGGAGTGTTGTTGTCAGTGGTAATATAAAATTTGTTATTTTTAAGCTATTAAATATGTATGTGGAATCAATAAGAGGTGTTTTAATATCATTAGGAACAAAGATTTTTAAAGAGGAAAGAAGAAAGATTAAAAATATAAGTTCAAAGTAATTAAGTACATTTCTGGGAACCTTACATTTGAGTCAAAATATTGATATGCAAACTCAAATTTA